>VYXF01002425.1:821293-885596 GCA_013397295.1 Polioptila caerulea
GGTAACATAACACAACACATTACAGAAACTGTGAACTTTAACTTTTGCTATTAAAACAGATAACATTAACATGAGGAAAATCTGGGTTTTTTTATTCATAACACTGAGGATGTATAGCTCTATATCAAGATGACCTAATTAAATACTCCATAGGATGTCTGAGACTTAAATGTAGGCAAAGAGGTCTTAAATGAAGAATCCTAAATGAAGGCAAAACCTAGTTCTAGTAAAGAAGAAAATTTTCTAAATTGTTTGGCCTATTTTAATATAAATTCTTTTAATTCACATTTTTCTAAACATGGATTTTCCTCATATGAATGACATACTGCAATCTCATCCTTTTACCAAGATGTCATTTATTCACCATGGTCGTTTTTATCTGAAAGCCAGTGCAATCCACATGTGACCTCTTATGACACTCTGAAGAGTTTGCTGCTCTTAATATCTCTAAACTACAACAACTTCTGAACAATGTCAGAAAAGATGACAAGTGGGCCTTGTCAGGATAACAGAGGTTATGTCCTGTAAAGCAGATGATTGAAACTGGAGTCTAGACTGACAAGTACACAGATCCATTTTCTAGTGGTCTAAGAGCTGATTCGTTATTTAAAATCTAGATCTTTGGATGTCCAGTGTGTTTTATGAGCAGGGACATTGTCTGTATAGTCCACAGAGTGGACACCATGTGCCAAACAAGCAGGTAGTGTGATTGGGTGTAACTCTACTGATTAGAAGTTCTCAGAAGTGGGATGATTTGCATCTGTTGAGACCTGGCCACCCATCTCAGTGATGTGCATAAGCACACATATTCTAGAGTGTATTTGCTGTCATTTCTGCAGTGGGAGCTCACTTGAACACAAGAGATCCTTATGGCTGCACTGAATTAAAACCTCAACTTTACTATAAACCATCTTGAAAGGTGGCTAAAGCATTCTGAAAAGGTAACTCATAAAAAATTTGTTTTGCATAGTGTTTACTTTGTGTTATTCTCTAAACTAATAAACCTGCCTCCTGCTTATAAAAAGAAAAAAAATCTTATCTACATCATGTATTCTTTTTCTCTGCTCAACCATTTCCAGAGACCCAGGATAATTAGTCTAGCGTTCTGTGTATATTGTTCATTTAATTACACTTTCTTTTTATCATCTGCTGTAACTCTAACAGACTGAGGGTTTACTCCACATACATCAAGAAATCAGGCTGACAGGAAAACAGCCTTATTTTTCCAAAGTATTTCCTATGCATAGCAATTGTTTTTAGGGAAAAATATAGAAAATGAAGCAAGAAGATATAATTATATAAAAATATAATTTTTAGGGAAAAATATAGAAAATGAAGAAGAATTGAGTTTTACTCCCAGCCATTCCAAACAATGTCCTTCTCACCTGAGGAAAGTAATTTCACCTCAGTGTACATCTCTTACTGGTTTGAAAATGTAAACAGTAATGTGTAAGCTGCTAAATTGGAAAATCATTGTGAACAAGGTATTCTATAATCAAAGCTCAAATAAATGCCACAAATTTATGTTGATTACATAAAAAATATTTTAAATCAGTCAGAAATCATCTGTATTAGCAAATGGTTCACAAAATATTTAAAGGACTCACAGAGGGATGTTTTTTTTTTAAAGACCTTAGTTGGAAATGCAGAGTTGTATTGCTGAGTAACTTGGCAGGTGGAAAAAATGGGGCCTATTAGCTGCAACTCAGAAATACAAAAGGAATATATAAAACTTCTTGTCACAATTGAAAAAAAATAATAACAACAGCTCATATTTCATATTTTTGTTTCTGTTATGCACAAGATTTGAGAGTGAGCAAAAGAGGGAAACAGAAAGGCATATCCAGCTCCCCCTACCATATTACAATTAGAATCATTGAAGAGTTCCAATCAAATCAAGTTTTGCTGCATATTCTGGGACCTTTAGCAAATAAGTAGACTTCTAGGTTGTAAGGGGAAAAATTAAAATCCAATATATATGTGTGTCTATATATCTATGTATATGAATGTGATGGTTTGTATGTGTATACACACATAGAGGGGACTCAAGAAATAAACACCACCACTACCAAACAAAAGTTGTACAGTCTAATTCTAGGAAGTTGAGAAGATTTGAAGAATGAACACTTATGCTTTTCAAGATCAAACTAGTTAGTTTTAATATTAGCAAATGGTGATGCTCTTTTCTTAGTAGAGACAGACTTTGCTCAAAGGCTCATTAATACTGTTTACCCTTCTACAATTATAGTCACTCTGTCATTCATAGAAGCCTATCTGCAAACCACCTTACTTGGCTTCTATATCAACTGTGATAACCAGTTATCAAGTGAGTGTTCACACTGCCTTCATCTGAAAAATCTCAGAATTAACAGGTATGAAAGGTGTGATAAAAACAAGAGAGAATTCATTGATGGATTTGTTGAGATCTATCAGGTAAAAATGAAATGTTATTTCAGATGTCTGTGGTTTTCTGTGTAGATGTACAAAATAAATATTAACAACATGTTTTAAATTAAGCACTTGATTTACATTTCACCTTTTCTACTCCATTTGTTCCATTCTCTTGGTATAAATCAACCACTGTAAACATCAGCTTTAGCAGGCGACAAAAAGTAATTTTTGGCTTCCGATTCGGTGATAAATTTCTCATCAGAAAATTGCATGTCAGTCTAATTTCATGGCTGTATTATCCTTCTGTCTAAAAACTTAACAAACTAATTAAATTTTGAATTAACTGAAATCCGAATAAACCCCAGACACTAGCTGCTAATCTGAAAAAAACATCTCTTGACAGAAAATAGAATTAATGTGTGTCTCATGCTTTAGAAAAGTTTGCCAAAAGCAAACAGACCCCTTACTCTTTCAGGCACATGGCCTTGTTTCTACCACATGCTATTTGCTGATAGTTTTTCAAAGATGTCAATGCCCCTTTGTAAGGAATTCTAGCCTTGATACACCAAAAGGATACAAAGTGTCAGCCTAGGAACTATACCGTCGAGGCAAGAGGATCTAGTGGCTCTTTCTTTTCTTAAATTAATAAAACAATGAATTTTTCATGTCATATGGTGTTCTGCAGTCCTTTTGCAACTCTTAGGATGATTGAAGTGTAGGAATGCAGAAGCTGGCATGACTTTTTTACAATAGCAGTAGCATGGGGAAGTAAATGAGGAAAATACACCCAAAGGAGGTCTGGACAAGAAAAAACAAGGAGATGAAAGTTCAGAATGTGGAGGTGCATGTGCATTCCTTTTTGTTTCCCTGTGTAACTTCTAAAGGAAGAGTTTCCCACCTGCACACTGTCTGGGTGACCCCAGGAGCCCAAGAGGCAGGATGCAGCAGTCTATACAAAAGCTTAACCACGCAGCTAAAGCAGACCTTCTGTTACTGCAAAGAGCTGTCTGGTATTTCTGCAGGTGTACAAATATCTGCTAGAGATAATTTTCACCTACCAGGTCCCTTAGTCTGCCTTTCTTCCTCATCAATTAACAGCTTTCACTCTTGAGATTTGTACATACTCCTGTGGTTGTTGCCAGCAGGACATCTCATTTCTACCTCCTGGCTACATTTAAATGTTAATGACTAATTCTATAGCTAATACATGCAGTTGATTTTATCTTAATGTCTACCAGTTAAAAATGTCACTGCTTAGACTTGTCTGAAATGAATTTTTCTAGACCGTCTCTTGTTAATTATCTTTTGCCATTTATAGTTCTATCTAATGGTCTGTGTTGTCAACTGGGCTGCTAACAGGCAGTTCTGCTTTCTGCCTTTAAGATGGGGAGGTGGAACAGCCAAGCCTTCAAAACAAAGCATAACCTGATGTTTCCTGATGTGGAAAAGACTATTTGGAAGGACTCAATAAATAGAAGCCAATAAACTTGAACTTCCAACGCCATGAAGTTTATCTATGTCTTTAGCTGCAGAACATTTACGTAAGGGATGTTGTTTGTACCTGAAGCCTAACAGCAGCCTCTTTTTTTTTTTAAAGAAAATGATCCAAAATAATTAGCTTCAAGTAAAGAAGGTAAACAGGAAATCAAGCATAAATTTATATGTCATAATTGCCACATTTATTGTTTCCAGGAAAAGTAACATTTTTAGGCTAGTCTAATTTATAGACTGATTATACAATCTTCTGTAAAGAGTTCTGGGCTTGAGCAGTTTTGAGAAAAAGGGGCTCATTAAAAGCAAAAAATAATTTTGAGAGTGTCTGTTTCCATTGCTTTCCTTTTAGATTTTATTATTGCCTTAATTGTCAAAAATATCTTAATTTATAGAGTAGATTAAAATTCTCATTCTCAAGCAGAAAGGTATTTCTCTCCTACCTCTCTGGAACTGATGCTTCTCGTATGATTTGACTTCAGTGAGGTGAAGACTGGAGGTAGTCACGAAGAAGGCAGTAACTAGTTCTTTACATTAATAATGCCACAGGTAAGGTTAACAAAGATCCCAGCTAACCCAGCATGTCCAAATTAGGACTTAAACGAGCTGATGCCAGGACATTTGGTGATGGACAAAACCACAGTAGGCATAGTTATCACCATGTTGGGCCACTTTGGTGGCTTGAATCCAAATTATGTCACTAAAAGTCTCTAAGCTTCCAGTTATCTCCAGACTGTGGGCTGAGATGGCCTTGCAACACACACTCTACTTTTTTATACTTTCAAGGGAGGGCAATCTTGGCCTCAGCAATGGGTTCAGATTTGCATTTATCAGGATCAGTGTAGAGAAATCTCAGCATCAGATGCACATATAATAATATATCAGATGTACATATACTAATGCTGAAAATGAAGATGGGGTCCTGCAAAAGCATGTGAGTCTGGAGTGATTAAGGATGGGACTAACATTTGAAATAGTTGGACAGAAAATACTATTTTGGAAAGAGTTATAACACCCTATTGTCCTCACTGAGTGCACCAATATCTTTGCAAACAGGATCCTCTGTGCCTTGTTACTCTGTCTGAAAATTGTAATGATAGCACTCCACCAAATCAGAGAGGAAGTGTACAGTGCTCAAATGTCATGGGTGCTGTGAGCCATATATATATTTAAGAGATTGTCTGCAGAGAGATAGTCATGCAGATTAAATCCCCATAAAGACATTTTAGAGTGGAATATTAAATTCTGATTAAATTGCTGCTCTCTAAACATTACCTCTTGCTAGAATCCTTCTAGAATTCAGTAAGATTTCTTAAATTTTCTTTGCCTCAATTAATTTTCAAAATTACCCAGAAATTAACTACTTCAGTGCAAATACATATTTTCTTGACATGCAGATCTCAGGATCAACAGATTGATATTCCAGAAAGATTTCCAGCAGCACAAATAGATGTCTTCCAGGTTTAAAACAGGGAGCTTGAGTGTCTGTTCTCAGATAGCCGTACATTTTCACTTTGAGGCATTGACAACAGATGCAAAAACACAACTTTTTTAACAATTTCTGTTGATGTTAGAACACCATGTTACATGTTACATCATTGATATACCTGGAACATTGGTTTTAAACTCCAGAAGAGGCCTAGCTCTGATTTAGAACTGATTGATAGTATTACTATCTTTTCTATGTCACAGTTGGCAATAAATTTCTGTATTGTGAAAATCTGATCTTGCCAAAGATAAGTTTCTTAGGTTGTGATAAGGTACATGAAGCCATGCTGCCTATTCCTTTTCTATTTCTTTTCAATTTCAAGGATTGTACTAGATAGAAGAAGAGAAATTTCAGAGCAGTTCTTGTAGCAAAAGCTGTGTGAATTTCTGGCAGCAAAAGTTTCTTAGTTCTGTTCATGTGTGCAATAGGTTCCTCCAGTCAATCAAAAAATTATGAGTTGTAGTTTGTCCTCTCACTGTATAACTCTAAACTATTCTGAAAAACCCAGTAGATATGGCTCTCTGACTATCATGATAAAGCACTTAAGAAACTCCAGCTCTGGTAAAACTCCTTCTGCTCAGGCTTTTAGAAAAAAAAAAAAAAAAATCCAAAGAAGAAATAAAGGTTCTGTCCAGACTGGAATTACATACATCAGCAAATGCATGAAAATGCTACCACACAAAAATCTGTTCTCACAATCATGTGTCCATTTCTGAAGTACTTTTATTCAGCATGTAAAATTCATGGGTGTTCTGTGTCCAAGTGCTCTGGCTCCACACATACACACATCTACACATATAACTCTGTGGGGAGTTATATGTGTAGAAAGGGGGACACCGAAATCTGTGGAGTCACTCGCTCCTATCACATCTTAGGAGGAAGCACAAAGTGGAAGTAAATTTCTGAGGGTCAATGACAGCAGCTGCTGCCACCTAGAGAAACTGCAGGAAAGCCTGTGACTGGTGAAGAGAACTGGTGAAGAGGAGGAAGTCAGGTAATTGTACAGATCTCTGATGCCGGAATAACTCGATGTGTACACACCTGTAGTTGGTTAACTTGTCGAAAGTTGTGTACACGATTTTTACAAACATCAGTACAATTTGATGGGTAAGGCATTTTCAAGGGAGTGTAGAGGACTTTCCAATTGGCAGAAGTGTCCTCCTGCTCCTGGAAATAAATAACCTTTTCATGTGGTCAGAAATGGCTGAGACAGCAAGGAGATCTGACATTATTCCTTTTCATTGGCTACTGCTGCTGCTGAGCAGTATTTAATCTTTCGTAAGCAGGTTCTGTTCCTTATTTATTTAGAGCAGTTTGATTCCATAGGATTTGACAGTTTTGTGACATCCTCCAAATTCTTTCAATAATAACAGAGATAATAACAGTATCATTTAGAAATCTCCCACATGAAATATGTGAATGGAGGTACATATCTGCTGTAAGTAACAGAATAATGAAACAGCAAATTGTTTTGTAGAGGGAGCTGAAATTAGATTGTACCATGCTGCCAAAAGAGACAAAAAGAGACAGCTGAATTTTGGAAGGACAAGAAATTGTTATACCCCTGAGAACTGCTGGTTGTTATTCCTTACCTCAAGGACATACAAGTTCTTCCCATCTTGGCGAGAGGTAAAAAAATCCCTGATCAATTCATAAACCTCTAAAATTCTATAGAGAGGAAGCAAGAAGTTCCTTCCACTTAGTGACTAAAGGAACTCAGCTGAAATTTTCAACCTGGATATTTGTTGAGTAAATCAGCAAATGCACTGAGAGCTGCTGAGAATTCAAGCCCTCAGAAGCAGTCCTAGGTAATACTGCTGATAGAAGTAGCTCTCCTCCCCATGTATTGCACGAGACTTTAACCTAAAGGCACACAAATGTTTTCTTTCCCAGCAGCACAGCAAAAGCCTGGAACTTGAATGGTCCTGCAAAAATAGGCAGAACTAAAGGCAATGGGATTGGAAATAGGACAAATGGGATTTCTTACTATAGTCAGCATCCTGTTCTAGACTGCAGCCAAACCCAGATTTTTTTAAAAAGACATCCAAAAATCCAGGTACAGGAATGTATCTCCCAGGCAATAAATTCTGTGGAAAACCTGATGAATTATATGTCTGTATGAAATAATAACATCAGGTCCATTACTCCTGAGGAGCACATGAAGAATACAGAGGTACAAGAGCAGTTAATTAAAATCATCATAAAACAAAAGAGAATGTACATCAATAAATAATCTCCTTGGTGATGTTGAATGCATTTCAGACCTATTTGTGAGAAACTGTGTGTTCTATGAGTTTACCAATCATGAATGAATCATTATGGCTCATATTGCAGCAGACTCAGAACAAGGAGCAAGGAGGTGTAAAGTTTCATTTCACTTCAGCTATTCGCTGTTTGGTGTATGTTACGTTGTATAAAATGCAATAATGTCTCTCCTATTAACATACTGCCAGGATCCCATGCATAAAATAAATTTTAAAAAATCATTTAAGGCAGAACTCCAAGTACTTGAAACAATTCTGCAACAGTTAAAGGGTAGGACCTGCAAAAACTCTCATATAACTTCTAAAATACATGCTTACTGTATTTTTATGTTGTTTAAATACACGTATTATAAATTATTCAAGATTGTCTTCTGGTGTAAATTAGAATAGCTCTAAAAAATGTAAATGTAAATGGAATTAGTATTAATTCAATTCAGTGCCTTCAGGATTATCAATTAAATAAAAAGAAGAAATCTAATCTTCCATTACCTCAGTGATATTTTTTCCTCTTTTTGCTTCTTTATTAATTAAAAAATGAGTTTTTCATTACATGTTATTGTGAAAATGAAGAATGGGAATAAAAATAGGCCAGAATGAGTAACGTTTTGAGATTCTAAAGAGGTATAATTTTGTGTTTAGAAATACAAGACACAGGCAGTAGGGGCTTTTGAACTGGGGACAATACTCTCAGGTCTTATCTGGCCATCCTTCTGCAAGTAGGGTTTGGAAGAGTAGATACAACTTTTTTCTTTTAAGATTAAAGAATATTGAGATGTTTTATGAACACATTTCTAAGATGTAGAAAATACTAGATCTCTACTGCATAGATTTTCTCCATCTGGATGGGATTCCTGTATCATATTCAGAACATGAGGAAAAGGGTCTTATGGATATTGTCATCTCTCACTCTTCACATTTCCAAATCCATAACCCAAGAAAAAAGTGCATGGACTTCAAAACTGGACTAGATGACATTCTCAAGGGAGTGAAATTGCAAAAGGATAATCCCAGAAAGACTCATCAAAAGAAGAGGGAAGAAGAGATGTATCTTGCAGAGCATGAGCTCCATGCCATAATTTGTCAGATGTATATGATTCCTCATTGCATTTGGCACTGGGAACCTCAATCACACATCTGACTGTGTAAATATCCTGTATTTCCTTGCCTTACCTCCTCTTAAATTACATATGAAAATATATTTTGTCTGAGTCATTGTCTTTGCAAGGAAGTATTTTCCCCATGTGATCATGAGATCCCATCCAGCTCCTATTAGAAGGCACAGGAGGTCACTCTTTCCTAGCAGTGACTGTCCAAAGCCCACCTCATAAGGACTGAAACACAGAAAAGGGGGAAGGTAAGGCAGTTTTGCTGTTATATACATATAACCTGTATCTCCATCATTACTACAGGAGTGAAAACTACTATAATTAATAATCTGAAACTGCAAAAGGAAATGAAACTGAATGCATTGCAATTACTTAAACTGGAATTTGGCCAGAATATTATGGTTATTTTCCCCACCTATGGCGAAAAGCAGAGGATTTTTAATTATCATGGGATACCTCTGACAATAGTTCATCTCTCCTCTTTCCTACCACACTGAGTGCTTGCCACACAGCAGAGATCCAAGTTCCCAGCACCCCTTTCCTGCTGTGCCACATGAGTTTAATAATCCTTCAGGCATTGCATGGTTCTTTTACACAAAAATCTCCTGACTCTGTTACTATATGGATGATGAGTTGTGCCAAACAGACAAGCTGATGCAGATTACTGCAACTGTTAGGAATAAAGAATAGACCCTTGCTGGTCTATAGCTGCTTTATCCTATAAATCAGACCCAAAAATCTGCTGAGACACCTCCTGCATGGAAAAGAATATTTTTGTCCAATATTACAAGATAAACTTCTAATATTCTTTGGACATGGCTTCAGGGAGCCAGGTAATCCAAGCTGTTGTGATCAAGCAGGAAGATGTTGGAAAGACATTAAAGGCTTCATGAAGGCTGTTTCCTTTTTAATAAATCCCTGTGTCTTTCAGATTGCAGAGAGGGCTGTCAGATACAGCTTCTGATGGAAAAGGGATTCTGCTAATAAGGAAAAGTCTCAAAGTGGACTAGGTGAAAACAAAAAACTTTATCCTCACAGAAATGCCAGTGCTTGCATGTTTCTCAGTTTCTTGGACATTCATGACTCCTGCACAAGTGTACCTCCTGTCCATTCCTACACTGCTCAACTGCTCCTGCCATTGATGAGTTACTGTCCACCATAATTTACAGAGATCTTGAGAGGAGCTAAAGGATGCAAAAAGATCTACATGGAGACCTCAGGTTTCATTAGTATCTAACTAACTGGAAGGTCAGCACTTTTTCAGTCAGGTCTTCAGATAAAATGTAGGGACTGTTAACAAGCATGAACTGCTCATATTCTTACAATATCTGTGAAAATGGATGTGCACAACAATTAAATTATGGAATATTCAATTTTCTCACTGCATCTTTGAGCTTTTAGAAAGAGAATTTGCTGAAAATAAGGCTGAGGGTCTTTAATTGACCGAAAGTAGTTAGCTGATGTTTAATTGATTTGGGGCTTTGGGTGAAAGGAACGATGAAAGATGGGATCATCTTTAGAACACAAAAGGACAAAAATAATCTTTTTTTAGTCATGTACTAAGACATTTTTTAAAAACCTCCTGATTTTTTATTATACTAGTAAAAAGAGTCCACTTACTGGATTTTTTTTTCAAAATCTACAGATTTTCAACTTTTTTGATATAATTTCTTTGGATCCAAATTGTCTCTTACTGTATTTGCATAAAACGAGGATTTAAACGAGGATCTCACTTTAGTTGGTCTCAGAACTACTGAAATACAAACAAAAGGGAATAATATGTCTCAGGAAAAGTAAAGTAAAACAGTAGGAAAATCTTGGACAAAAAGGTTGTCTTAGAGAAATTAATAACCCCAGAATTTGCTGCTAATTATGACTTCAGATGTGATGTATGTATTCATTTATTTATAGAAATGAAAAAAATCTTTTTTTGCTACCTAAGTCTCATTAAAACATAGATTTGAAGTTATTTCAAAGTTGACAACTATAACTGGTAAATTTGCTATGTTTATCTGAAAAACAAAAAAGGAGATGTCTACAGTTCTTCATAGCATACACTCCTTTCCATCATTTAACCAACTGTTTTGGCTTTCCAGTTTCTTCACTGGTTTCAAGGAGAACATGAATTCCTTTATTATTCCTGTAGTCACAGTTGATAAAAATCTGATCCAGTTCTCATCCTGCCCTACCTTAATTGCTTAAAGCTTTTTGTCTTGTCTTCCCCCTGCCAACCTCATTCTTCTGCAAAATTCTCTTGTGTGCAAGTCAGAAGACAGAACACAGATAAATCCATCTTTGAGTACATTGAAGATGCTTGTTAAAAAGCAGTGTTACTTTCTCTTTAGTTTAAAACATGACAAAATAAATTTTTAAAGCTTCACATCTTAAAGTGATTTTGAAGCTCTGAACCCTTTAAGTGATGTGCAAATGGCAGAATCATATCACGTTGCCAATCAGTTGCTTGCTGCTACAAACTCCATTTTCCATGCTGCTTCAAAAGCCTGGAATCCATCAACAAGTAAGCCTTTAAAATGCAAATTAAACAAAGTGCACCTTTAGATTGAAACAAGGAATGACTCATTTTTTCACACACCAAGACCAGAAAAGTCTATTTCATCACATAACTTAGAAAGTGGCACTAAGTTATTGGACTATTTCAGAGGTCATTTTACCCAGATGCCCCAGTACTGAACCTTTTTGCTTTAATTTTTAAGACCTGTGATTATTTAATGTAATTAAAATTTGCATGCTATCCACACAGAACAGATTAGTGTTGAAAGTATCACGGAACTATTCCCATCAGACCCATGCTCCTTGCTTCAGAGAACACGGAAATGAAAAATCAACAAATTAACAGCAGAATGCCTTTCTTATGAAAAATATGGGAGGGGAAAACTTGCTAGGCTGGCCTTCTCTAGAGAAGAAAACAGAAAGGGTAGTCAAAGTCATCTTAAAATGTTCATAATACTGGTAATTTTGCTGAGGGAAAGACAAGAAATTCAATTGGGCTTCTCCAAACTGCTCTCCTCAACTCCCCTGCCACCTCTTGCCATTACTGAGGGGGAAGTGAAATGTATTTATGCTTTCTAAGGACAGAAAGGATTACCATTCCTGAAAAAGACAGTACTTCTTTTCCTCACCACAGAAATATGTTCAAATAGGTGACAACGCATTACCTTGCATGAACAGTATATAAAATATCTCTTCTTGTTTTAAAGGCATGAATTATTGTAAGCCTGAAATCTTACCCAATAAACTTTTAATTTACACTTAGTCCTAGAAAACTGCTTCTTGTTCAATGTTGGCATTGTGTAGTTTTCACTTTTCATTGCTAGGTCTAGTTATTCTTTCTGAATAAAATGGATATCCTTTCTTCATTCTCTGCTATCAGACGTTTTCCTATAGTTTAAATAGCTATCTCTGGTAATTTAAATTGCCTCTCAACTACCTCTACAAATTTCCCTCTGCTTCCTTGAATTCTTTTCAGTGATCTTTTCCATGAATCTTCTGCAAGTGCTAATACCATAACTGGATACAGAGAGCATTTAGAAACAACGCTTTGTTGGGGTTTGGCGTTTGTATCACAGACCAAGTAACACTGCTGGAATGCATGAAAAGCAAGAGTGGAAATGAATTTTTGTCTAAGTTGTATATTAACATTCAGGCTGCCTTTACATTATGTGTTAATAGGTCAAAACTTATCTGGATCTCAAAGATGGAAGCCTAATCCTGGATTATAAATTTACAGTGGAAATCTTTCTTCCCAGGACACCTAACCCTTAATTCTTCTTTTCCAATACGCTCTAGTGGCAAAAGTGCTGCAGTCTTGTGACTATAGGAGCTGAAGTTCAGTGAACTTATTATGCTAAATGCAAGTGCAAAAACAGGCTTAATGGAGCACTAAAAGAATTCAGTTGAATTAGGGTCTGGTATTTTGACTCAGTGAAAATTAGGATGGAAATGTGAGTAAGTCTAGATGTTTGTATTACAAATGCTCAACAGTGAATTCACAGTGTTGGGAACAAAGCAGACACGAATAATTATGGCAGTCATGGAAAGTTTACTGAAGGCTCATGATGCAAATTATTTCAGCAGGCTGAGATAACAGAAGGAGGGAAGTAAGCTGAGCCTTGAATAGAACTAAGATGTGTTAGCTGTTCATGAACTTCACTCTACTAAAGCAGTGCTGAGAAGTTTGACTTGTCATTACTGCCCAATAAGTGGTAAATTTTGACATTTCCCTGCTATAAATCTGAACTTAAAGACTTGTCACAGCCTTTTCTACACTTGAGACGACCACTTATTGCCTTTAGAAATAAGCCACATCCTATTATGTCACCAGTCTGACTTCCGGAACATAAAGACAAGGGAAAAACTGCAAAGACAGGACTGCCTGGAAAAGATTATCCTCAAGAAAAAACAGATCCTATTTTTTTACCAAGACACTAGTATACTCATTAGGTTGAATTTTCATTTTTCAAAAGAAGCGAAAGAAAAATATGAACAGCAGTGCATGTCATGTGGCTCTTCCTCCTCACACCTGCTAAATGCTTTCTGCACATCAATGCCTACCCAGGAGAACGGCTGCCAACTCCCAATCTGTCCTGTGCGTGACCAGCCAGAAAGCAGAGTATTTCTTAGCAAAAGGGAAAATTCCAGTGCTCCTCAACAATTGCAACCAGTTTAAATCCATCCTGGCAGTGGTTCTCATACTTGATCGGCTGAAAAATGCCATTAGTAAATATTCATGTTACAGCTGATGGACTAAAACCTATACCCCATGTATGTGGCTTTTCTGACACAAAAATTCTCTTGATAAATAAAGCATATGGATAAGTGCTGAGCAGGAGTCCATGGAACCCATCATTTTTTCCACTTCCACAAAAGAGACAGTCATGTCTCTATTCCAGGAGAAACAGAACCATAAGTTGAATGATCATTTTTCTGATTAGTTTGCTTGCAGTTCCAGCAGTGGAATACGCAAACTAGTTTATCTTGTGAAGCTAAGGCTTCATGTTTTAACTTGAATGGAAACATCTCAGCACGTGATCTTTAGGCTTAAAGGAAGTTTACCTTTATATTTATTTTCTTTAAAACTGAAAAAAACCCCTACCTACTAGGTCTTGCAACCAAGGTCTAATCTCTTTCCATTGAGTATTTCTAGTTCAAGAGCCTTTCTAAACAGTGATAAAGGTCAGCTTATAATGTTAATTTTTATTCCTAATAAATAGTCATAGTCCATGTTACTGGAGCTGGTTTGGAAATACTAGAGAAGCATAGAATTTTGATGAGGGATTTAACTGAATTATCAGAAAGAACTCATAAGTGAAAAAATATTGACATAATACTTTTAAAAGACATCTAATAAATACTTTCAACATCTTAAGAAACCACATAGTTTAGTCTTAAAATAAGCTTGGAAACTCCTAATAAAAACTGGGAAAGCACCTCATGTTTGTGACAGTAGGGTCCCTTTGGACCCCCTTTAACAAGGCAGCTTGGGCAGCTGTAGCTCCTCAGACTGGCCCTTTTGCAGAAGTACTAAAAGGAGCCCACAGTGTTAACAAAGTGTCCTGCTTGGTGCTGTTTGCCTGTTCAAAGCAATCTTACAGAAGTTAACAGCTCTCTGGAAGCAACAACACCCACGAGTTTAAAAAGCTGCCATTTTATTTGTAGCTTACTCTTCATCACAGTATCTGAGTGCAAAAGGAATCCAGGAGATTATAAACACGAGGTATAAAAGCTTGTGTTTCTCTGCATGATCAATAGAGCTAGTGATCCTATTTCTTCATTCTAGACTACACTACACAGAATACAGTGGATAAATAAAACAGTGAAGTGAGTTGAATATTTCAGCTTGCTGGACAAGAGAGTGCCTGCATGTGTGCTTGTGCACATACATCTGAGAATTCTTTAATCTTATGCCATCTTTGCACTGAAAAATGTGAAAAATTGAAAATGAGCAAAATCAAAAATATGCATTTTTAGTATTGGCCAGCAATCATTCAAAATTTGATGCTTTGAAAGTGTGAAATCATTACTTCCATGAAGTGGATTAATTTTTTCTGTTCACAAGGCGGAACAACCTCTGCATATTCTATACAACACAAACCAAGGTCTGGCTGTTTAGTGCTGTTAAGAATTCCAGAATACCTCTCATACTCCTAAGATCTTTCTCCTTGGTACTGGGTTTGAAATCCAAAGCCTGAATTTCTGCTTATCCCAGTAGGTTAATTTTAAACAACTCCTTGATTTGGAAGCAAGCGACAGAATACTTGGGATTCTGCTGTCTAGCAGTTTTAGGTGCACACTACCTTTGCCTAAGTAGTTGGCTGAAGCTTTCCCACAGTCTGTATTCTCTAACAGAAAAATATCTCAAGACAAACTGAAGAAGTCCCTTAAAAAACTCCATATCACTGGGATGTAGCCAATTTCTTTTCAGATTATCCTTAGCCATTCCTTGATGTATTAAATATTCAACCCACCAGAAGGAAAGAAAGAAGAAAGACAGTTGACATTGTAGCAAAATCATCATTAAATTATTATTTATTCTGTCAGATACAAATGATCTGAACTCTCAGAACTGTGCAAGGAACGGGATGAATATGCAGTTTAAGAAGAGAGGTGCTGGGAACAGTTTAGGAGTTAGTTATATAGGAAAAAAAACTTGTTCTGGTGCAGAACAAGTGAGAGACCTTAAATCCCCAGACTTGAATAGCTGCGTTACTTGAAATCATGACACCTCACACTACTCACAAAAGGAGAACCACACCTTCTCATCTATAATATCTTCTACCTGTAGAAGTGAAAGCAGTAGTAGGCTTCCCACTGCTCTGAAATGCAAACAGTAAGAATATAACCACTTTGTTTCCCAAAATATTTGTGCCCTGATATTCCAGAGTCCTGAGGCATCTTGGTTGCTTTATTGCCAAGCCACTCGCCATGATATTTGAAAAGTCATGATAGTCAGGTGAAGAGAGAATTCAAACTGATCTGATCTCCACTACAGCAGCAGTGGGGCTTTGATGGACTGCCTCATGCCAAGACATACTTTGCCAGATTTGATAGTAAATTAACCAGGAATGGGCATTGTTGACCACCTGCAGGAATTTCTTTGGGCTCGAGGTCAGCATGCCTTTCTGAATTCAAGGCCAGTTTGCTTCACAAAGAAGAAAAAGACCCTACACCCTCAATGTTCAGACAAGCTACTGGCTGCTTACCCATATTCCCAGTAATTCTGGAGGGCAAATCATAAACTCTTGTCATGAAAATACATCATTGAACAGTTGTACCATTTCAAGGGTGTACCTGTGCATAGTAATTCCATATGAGTGTCCACAGACCAGGTCTGGATAAGCTGGGATCACTGCTTGGCTCTGCATTGTGCTGTGTACGTGGTGATTCTCTAGTCCAGGTGTGATGACTGCATATTCTGTTTCCCCTAATTCAATTCTCTCAATGTTGGCCAAGAGGATTTCTGCCACAGGAGCAGTTACAGCAGTAACATACAATCAATCAACTTGCTTTAAAATTCTGTAATTTTTTCTGCAGCTGTTTTGAACAGCTTCTCTACAATTACTAATTGGTCAATAAAAGAAAGGTCTATATTCATTGAAAACAGCACAGGAAGAATATTCAACACAGAGCCAGATGGATTATTACTTTTTTTCCTTTCAAATATGTTGAGATGCCAAATATTGCCATTGTGTCATCCTCTCATTTAAACAAAAAATGTGTAGGAAAACAAGATATTTCAGAGATCTTATTTGATGTGGTGATGAAAATACTGAGCAAAGTGGTACAGAAGCCTTTGAACATGAGGAAAAATGAGAGTTTGTGAAAGGGAGTTTTTATCTTATCTCTGCCATCAGGGAGAAAAAGGATAACCAAAAGAAGGTAGGAATGGCCCCAGCTTAAATCAGTTTCCCTTTCAAGGTAAAGCTTCCATTTCTTCACACATTCACAGGGAAAACTGCTTACAAATGTGAGTATAAAATTTATGGTTAAGGAGCAGCATTTGTATCATAGTGTAGAATTAGAAAAGTAGATATTTTTCATTCAAAAGGCATAATTACCAACCCCAAATAGAATGAAATTTGGTTCATTTTTACTAACTGATCTTTTAAATGACTTGAAGATTGCATAGGACAACAAATACAGTAGGATTGTAGATGGAAATGGAAGCTCTGAGCATGTGTATGAATAAAAATGGTTATAATATTTCAATCTACATCTCATATGGCACAGCTTTGAGTACCTGAAGCTAGACTGTAACTTTGAGGTTTGGGACCTCTGTCACACCAGCTGAAGTGCCTTACTCCATTCATGGACATATTCCTCTATTGCACAGTCTTCAGACAGCTTTATGCATCCCACAGTTTCCCTGAACTCAGAGGGCTTCAGGATGAAAAAATCCACACGTTTTTATCAAATGGATTTAGCAGCTTCCCAGAACTACAGATTAAGGCTGTATATTTCAAAGTGTTCTGAGACTAGTGATGTAGTTTTATGTGAGCACCGTACATAGCACAGTAACTTTTTATTAGATCACTATACAATACTCCAATATTCATATTTATATTGCACATGATAACGTTTCATATTATGCTATGAATACTTAGCATGCATAATGGACTTCTAAATGCCTTGATGCAAGCTTAACATCTTCTTATAAAACAAAGCAAAACAAAAAGACACACAAGAACAAATTTTGACCAACTGCGTGCTCCATCCAGGAAAACACTTTAGCGTCTGCTTTATACTTCCTCTGGGGAGCCCTGCTATGCTTAAAATTAAGCAGTCTCTTAAATGCTTTACTGGATTAGCTCCCCGGAGCAAAACTACAAAATTCTACAGTTTGTCACAGCATTTCTGATTTAATAGGTCCCTGTGCTTTTGTCAATTGGCATCTGAACATTAATGTCTTCTAAGTAGAGTTGTTGCTTGAGTGAATATGGGTAATAAAAATCTGTAGTGTTGCACGAAGGTGATTGATTCTGTCCTTTCACTTGCCAAGATATATTTTCTGAACCAAATTAATAACGCAAGTTAATTGCAAAGTAGCAGCTGTTATAATATTCTTCAACAGTTTCTGAACACAGCTTTAGAAGGAATTATAATTCCAAGGTCTTGAAATACTATGCATATCTTACATTCTCTCTCCCTCTCCCTCTTTTTCCTTCTGTGGTCATTATTTTAATGAACAGGTTTCGCTGACACCTTGCAGGGAAGGTAGACATTAACAGACCCAATTACTATAATATCCCTCGCTAATCAAGAGCTATGAAGTGGCTCAGCAGGGAGTCCAACTCATAGCCTAGGACTGATCTCTGCAGAATTTGTGTGTGAAAATGAAATTATCAAATTCCTACCAAATACAGCTTAAGGCAGTTTGAGTACTTGCTATGCTTTCTCTACTATCACCTAGTCTTCAAATCCTCTAAATTGAGACATAGGAAAAAAAATCCAAAATAACAATAACTGAGACTAGGAATACCAGTCCTCAAACAGAGAAGGCCTTTTTTCTTCTCGTTATTTGCATTCTTTCAGTTTCTGCAAGGTCCAGTACCGTGTGGCTACTATAATGCTGTGTTCTCTAAAAAATAGCTGGCAATAGAACTCTATTGTAGGGTTAGATCAGCTTTTGGTACAGATATTTATTTTACAGATATTTTCTTACCCTGATATGTGTGGCATTAAAAATAATTTAAAATTACAATTTGAGCCAAATAAAGAGATGGGATTAAAAGGATAGCTTAAATATACATTCCTAATTAATTTAGTAATTGTAATTCATTTAACCAAATCCCAGTGAGCTTAGTATTTGCCTAAAGAAACATTTGGCTAAGAACTTCAGAATATGACCTTCCTTTATTTTCTTTTTACTTTTTCTTCCTTTTTTTTCCACCATGTGACAACTCCACCATGTAAGCTTACTGATATAAGGGGGAAAATAACAAATTTGTCACTTCTAAGTCATGTAAATATAGTAAGGATCAAAGGAAAAAAATTGTTTCATTTCGTTTTACAATTGAACTACAAGTTTAGGATAAAAATTGAAAGCAAAATTTTAGCTGCAGGAAAAGTTTTCTAAACACTTAAAGAGATGAGATAATGTTACAGGACATTGAATTTTAAGAAAGAAAAAAAAATATTTCTTCAAGGTTGACTTTCCCCTTAAGCTAAAGGCAGCACATTAGTTTTGAGGACTGCAATGCAAAATGTGTCATGTTCCTTAAGAAGTGAGAAGAAAGAAAAAGAGTTTTCCATTTTAGCAGACAACAAGAAAACAAACTATATGATGAATTAATTCACATTTAGGGTGAATCAATGTTAGCTTGGATGAAAGTGTCATTTTAAGCAAAATAAGAGTCAAAATCATTGCATTTAATTAAAGATAAAAAGTAGAAACATGGCAGCAGGGAGATGTTCTGGCACAAATACTCTGACACATTCAACATTTTGGTCAGTCCTACTGCCCTGAGGTGTCCAGCCGGACCTAATAGCTACAATTGGGCATTCGTAGGCTAAACTTCTCAAAAGTAACAAAAAAGTTCCCAAAGCTTTAATTGTTAGTTGTTTACTTTGACACATCAAGAAAATACATACATAGACACTGATTTTTACCCTACAGAGTCCAGGTACACAGCCATCTATTTATGTTAAGAAAGATCTCCCAGAGCTAATGAAAGCACAAAGGTTATCACTAAGATCCTTTCACTTTGATAGGAAGAGATGGAAAAATTTGTGAACAAACCAGTTTGGAAAGTAGCCAAATTATTTCACCTCAGGTACAGTTACCAGACTACATTTTTCCTAGGAAATACATAACCTTCTGCTTGGGAATTGTATCTTGTATGAATTGCTTATGTTTTGTGGGTTTTTAATTAAATACTTTGCAGCACAACTGTGTATATATATATAAATATTTCTAAGTATTTCTATATTTCTACATATTTCTAGTGTATATGTTTCTAGGAGAAGGAAGGGGATATTATTTTCTGTCTTATGAAAACATCATATGAGAATTAGGCCATAGAAAATTATTCCTAAACAAATAATTATTTTCTTTCCCTAAGTCAAAATACTTTTGACATTCTAAACATTCTATAGAACTTGTCCATCTAGACCTACTGGCTACTACAGTGATTTCAGAAGATGGATCATGGTATGAAATAATAGAGAAGCAGAAAGGAACTTCCTCCAAGAAAGTAGTTTTTCTATCTACTTTCTAAAGCCACAAACACATCAAAACCAAGCCCTTACTGACCAACTTTATTTGCTTAGTACTACTGCACAAATTTTAAGTCCAGGGTATTTCACCAGTTTGCTTCTAAACATAAAACAGTTTTTCAATGACTCACCTTCCCTTCTTAAGAAAATTAAACACAACATCCAGAAATGTAGAATGAAAAAACTA
This sequence comes from Polioptila caerulea, assembly GCA_013397295.1. Lineage (NCBI taxonomy): Eukaryota > Metazoa > Chordata > Aves > Passeriformes > Certhiidae > Polioptila > Polioptila caerulea. Next base: position 841,454 of record VYXF01002425.1, read on the forward strand.
TCAACAATAATGCTTATTTTATTTTAATTTTGTTTGCTTCTTATTAAAACAAATCATCTATTCTCTCTGTCATCTTCTTGAATTTCATAAAATACAACATAATGAATCAGTTATTTGAACAGGTCATCATGGAAAGACTGAGATGATCAAGTCTCTCCATTCACCCATGAATATTTCCTCTTTCTCTGCCAGGAGGAATCTGAATCAGACTTTTTGTCACATGGTACCATCATAAAGCACGTGACTAAGTCAAGATAAGCATTATATAATCCAACATCAGTTTACAAAAATACATCATGCTATAAATTCATCTCACTCAGCTACCAGATCTCAATGGAGTTTGAACCAGCATGTTTGAAACTCTGAAACTTAAGTAAAACATTTAAATATATACATAGATAAATACATAGACTAATCAAAGAGATCATGATTGGGAGGTTGCTTGTTTTTCCAACATAGCACCTAAAATAGCAAGTATAGATGCACAAGAAATAGACATGAATAGATATTTAAGAAAGATAAAATAGGTTTATTTCTAATTAATTACTTATTGTAAATCAAATGTGATCAACCGTTACGTTTTTTGTCAATGAACAGGGTTTATTTTTTCATTTTTATTAAAACTACCTCTTTTCTCAGCAACTTGTAAGGATTACTATCTCTTTTTGTAATAATCTGAAAAAAAGTCATGAAAAATGATTGAAAATATTATCCTGACTTCAAAGATCATAAACATAAACAAAAAATGAAAGAGGGAAAAAATTATCTATACATATGAATACAACTGTACTTGTATAAATATTTTGTTAGTGCAATTTCTACTGAAGTCTGTCAAATTTCACTGAGCTTTAGGATTTAGCATTTTGGTTTCTTAGGGATGTGTGTCATCGGTAAAATTTTATGTATGCTTTGGGAATTTTTAAAGAAATGAATAAAGAATTAAAAGAAAAAAATTAGTTTTAAAAGCACAAATAATTGATAGTTAATATCCACTGTATGAGTGTCAAAATGAGATTCAGAATCCAGATTCTTAATAGGGAATAGGCTCTGAACTGAATACCTTTGGAAAATTTGACAAGTGTCAGAATAAGGCAAGAAAAGCTCTTTTTTTGTTTTGAGTTCCATCTGATTTCATTATTGATAGAATACACATGGCTAGTCTTGATAACATGAAAGAGATAAATTATTGCTGAAAAGAGTGCATCACTTTCTGGTACACACACGAGCAGCAAAATGTTCTGAAGCTGTACTGGGAACTGAAGATTATGCCATGTAGTCAGGCTAAAATGTAAGTCTTGACTGCAGGCTTATCAGGTGGCTAAAGGAAAGGAGGAATTCTTGAAGAAAATGTGTAATTCAAACTTCAAACCATTGATTTGTTTTAGGATAGAACAGTAATAAGCAACTATTGTGAGCTGGACTGGAGAGAAACCATGAACAATAAGCAGAATTTTGCCATGGGAAGTACAAAATAATTTTAGTATTAATGAGAAATTATTAAATATATTTATGAAGAGTTAGTAGGTAACCAATAAATTTTAATTATCATAACCCATATTCCCAACAGGTTTCATATGATAACACTTTGAAGAAAAATGCTTTTTTTACATCTTTGAAGAAAATGCAGTTAATTGTCAATATTTTCAGCCCATACAGACACTTGAACTGTATCAAGTCTAACAACTGATGAAAACTACACCAAAGCTGGATTCCTGATGCTTTTAAAACCATAATTGTTTGACAGAAACTGTGATTTTACTTAAAACAAAAAAAAAAATATTACAAATACAATTCAGACAGTGTAATTTTTCCAAATGGTAAGAGTGGACAAAAAAGAGGTGATAAAGTTAGAAACTTTTTATCCCGCTTTTCCCTTGTTCGTAGTGGTGAAAATTATAATGAGAAAAAGTTCTAGTTTTATATAAACTACATCGATAGTCATGTAATTTCACACAGAAGGAAATTTTACACAGATCTCCAAAGACATTACAAAATCATCCAAAATTATTTCAATCTCTTTGAGTTTTCTTCTCATGACTCCCTTTTTTCTCCCAGCCAATCAGCTCAACTTCTAATAAAATATGGAGAAACACTCCCTGACTATAGAAAAGTGAGGCCAGGTGGTGTTTCAAGTGAAACTGGAGATCAGTTTGCAAATTCCTCTAATTGCACATTAGTGCTTCTAAAACGACACAGCAGGGAACTAAGTACAAACCTCATAGAAATACTATTTTTTCCCCTCAGAGAACCCTACTGTGCCATGCCCTGTGGGGGACCCAGTCACCTTATTTAATTCAGTTTCTTGTCATGTTCCACGGAAGAAAAACTTCAAAAAGTCTGCTCTTGTTTTAAGGTAAGACTAACTAGGTTTAAATATGCTTGAGTTCTAGAAGATTGCGTTTTCCTTGAATTACATCTTCAACCCTTCCTAGAAATGGCTGTAAAAACCCTCCAACGTATGCCTGACCTTTCAGAGCACAGGACCAGCTATAACATGTTTGGAGGTATTCATCTAGAGGAATTTAAAGCAAGTAAAAGCTCCACTGTACACCAGTGCAATGACCAGTCAAGCCTTAAGGCGATATTTGTGATGAATATGGTTTCAAAGTAGGTAATGTTTGAATGGGTATGGCTGGAAGGACAGTCTGTTTAGAGTCTCAGTGTAAATGAGGTGTTGCTGGAATGCCAGCTAATGGATATATCTAACTGATTTGGATTTTTTCCCCACAGCCTGAAAGATGCTCATTTAGACATTGGGAGTCTTTTCTGACTGAAATGCAAAATGTTTACAATATATTTGGATGTGACACACAAGAATGAGCAAGGACTTCAGACATTCCACGGACATACCTTTCTCTAAGTAAAAAAGGATAAAGCAATGAGAAAACCTTAGAAGGATGCACAAGCAATCCAACGAATGGGGGAGAAAGAGCATTTCTCAAGTTTAGTTAGAGCAATGGTCTGGCAAAGAAAATCTCTGGCACCAAAATAAGGGGAGAGTCTGTTCATTGCCAGCCTGTAGCTGGTATTTTAAAGGGTAAAGCAATAAACAGCACACAAAGTGACTGGGTCAGAGGACCATGATGTCATATTTATGTGTTTGGGTTTGTCAGCCTTGAAGACTCTGCAGCAAGGTAATTTTGCTTTAACTTTCTTGTGAGCAGCATCAGGCTGGCTCAGTTCTCAAAACTACCCCAGAGAAACAGTGTGTAAATCATTAGTGAGCATACAAAGCCTGGAATAAAAGTAGGTATAAGCATTTGTCATGCAGACAGTCATCTGTTTCCCAGAAATACCAGCCTTCATTTGATAGATACAATTTTCCTGCTTTGTCCTGACATAAGACACTTTTATGTCTTTCCTTCTCTCATGACTGGCCCAGCTGTGCTGGCTTGTGCAGGTGAAACTGAAGCCACACTGTCAGCCTGATCAGTGAGTGACTACCATCATACAAGGTCATATACTCCTGTATACTCTAAAAATTATTTCAAAAGCCACTAAAAATCATTAGGAAAAGCAGCTCTTAGTGCCTTATTGGTCAAGAACAACTACGATGTCCACAAGATCTCCAAACTACCTTGCATAAGGACTCAGAAAAGTTTGAAATAGATACCTAAAACCTGCAAGCCATACTTAGGAAACATTTTTTTATACTTTTTCATATGATATATTTTTTTCTTGAAAGTACAAAGTCACATAGTGTGAGTTCGTGTTGCAAATATAAAATGAAAAACACGATTAGTCATAATTTGAACAGCAAAAGTGGCCAATAAATGTGGATATTTTCTTTTTTTTAACAGCCTTTCCTGGCAAAAATATACAGAACTGACTAAGTACCTTTTCTTTGTCAGGTAAGAGTCAGAGTGTCCTAAGCCATTTTTATGTTGTGCACTGTGACACCTTGTCTTTTGTTCTATTTGTGGTAGGGTGACCCTGATACTAAATGGCTACTGAACCATTAATGCTGTTTAAGACATACAGTGGCTCATACACATCTCATTAGGTTTAGAACTGAGAAAGTGACCATTTGAGGAGGAGAGACAAAAAGACTTTACTGTCCTCTGAGCTGGCTAACTGCCTTAAGGAATACTTCATGTCTTACAGCCGTAGACTCAGGAAATACAGTGGCCACCTTTTCCATTAAAAGTCAAAAGGATTTAGCACCTTATGCCCTTAATATACCTTTCAAAATCACTATAATGTTTCAACCTTCCGGCTGTCAGCCACTGACACAAACCTAATAATTTGCCTCCATCCATTTTATTGTAATTGTAGGTTACAGCTTGCACATGACATCAGATCTCTTCTTCAACTCTGATAAATATGAAACATAACTTGGACCAGACATTTCCTTCCTTGTCCCACCAAAAGACCAGTGAGGGACACAGAGGTGCTGCTTGCCAGCCAAAAATGACTTTCCTGACTGAATCATCGTCCAGACTGAATATTTTGCCAATGATTTTCCTGAATGCATGCCAATGCCAAGCAGCACCACTGCAACTGTTAAATGGATTAAACACATAGATGGTTTATATCAAAGGCACAAAACCCAAACAATGGATAGGACATAGGTACATGTATTGCAGCCTCCCTCTGCACTGCTCCTCAGAGAAGGGCATGCCATGATGCAGAGAAGATAACAGCAGGTCCTCCTCAATGACTACCTCTAACACAGCCCTTGCCATTCAAAAACCCTATATTTGCTAAAACTGTGCTTCATATCACTTTCCAGTTCTTCTGGCAGATATTGGTCTCCTTGTCTCAATATCTCTCTGTCACTGGGTCTATGGCATGTCAATGGCTGAGACACCTTCTCAGTTCAAAGGTGTTATTACTCACTTAGACGTTAAACACTTCCTTCTCATTCATCCCTGAAAGCGGTTTTGTCAATGTCTGCAAAATGCTTTGAGCAAGTTATTCCCCCTGTCCAATAGATTCCTCCCATGGAAGTTGACTTGCCTGAACTCAGTGCAGGAAAAGAAGGAGGCCTGCAGATAGGAGACAGGCTTTCCAGAATGAACAGCAGCAGAACCTGAGGAAGTGCAGCAGATGGGTGTGATTCAATGTAAGCAGCTCAGTGGATGATAAGGAGCACAGTGGAAGGAGTCAGTACCAAAATGGCATTCATCAAAACTTTTCTGGTTCTTTTACATTTTCTTTCCTGTCTTTAAGCTTTGCTTGGGGAATGATGTCCTTTTTGTGTTGAAACAATTAGTAGCTTAATGCTAATTTATTTGACTGCTATTTCACTGTGGTGTTCATCCAATACATCTATCTTTTTCTCATTACAGATATTAATTTAACCTGTGCATGGAACCCAGTCTGTGCATGACATCTTTAATCACCCTCGTTACTCCTCAGAAAACATACAGACAGTTTCAATTCACCTTTTGTTACGATTATGAGTAGAACAACCTTCCTTTCAGTCACTTCATCCTGTGCTTCTTGACCAAATCTGAGAGCAAACACAAAACTGATTTTGGTTCTGCAAAGTTGCAAATGGCACTAGTGGTATGAGGAGCAATTTCACCACTTCTTGATATATCAGGGCTGATATTTTCTGAGCCTAGAGTGGATTTACATGACTAGAAAGATGCCCTTGAGTTTCTGCTGCTCTTTACCCAACAATTCTTGAATTCTCCATAGTGATTTCAGACTTCTTTTGAAAAGAGTCATCCTTTAGAACATTTATATGCTAACACAGTAATGTGAAAGAGCATAACAGAAAGCCTGAATTGTAGCTCAGACATTAACAAGGTAGGTGAAAATTAGGCACCTAAAATTTCCTTGAGTTTGTTATTGGGTTTCTTTGACATTTATATCCATTTCATGTCCATTTTCTTTTTCCAAGTTACTGGCCTTTCACCAGTATCCAGTGCGTTGGATTTTTGTGCCACTTTTAATGGGTTTCAGCTTCACCTCAAATATATGTGCAGCATTTTAGTTATTGTTAGATGAATTTCCCCTTTATTTTCACCTCACTAGATGAGGAATTTTGTGCCAGAAGTAAACCAGGCCCATCTTAATCTGAAGAAATGGAGAGCCTCATTTGGTAAGGGATTAAAATTATGCCTCATTCACAACAAACCAGAAGACAGCCATACAATCTGATTAACAGATTTTTATTTATCCTGTAGCCTTCACTGTTTTTTTCTCCTTTGTATTCATTAATAACATACCTCTGATTTTCTGCTAATGAATTAGACTTCAGCTGTACAGCATTAAGCTTTTTTCCACCTTGTTCCACTGGATACATTGTTTGCTTGAAATAAATCCTTTACAAGTGAATGAATATTAGCCCTAAGCCTATTTTTATGAATGAAGGCTTATTTGTGATACCAAATTGTAGTACAGATAGATCCTTTGATGTCATTACTGAATATTTTGCGATAAGTGTAAAGCAGAGATGCAATATTATCTAACACAGAATATTACATTAGGGTAGAAGAAAAAAACCTGTTAATTTTGATTAGGACTTTTAGATAATTACAACAATATTTTTCCTTAAGGAAAAGAAACTTCATTAAAATACACATGTACTTTTTCTCCTCACATACATTTCAGATTAATCTCTTTCTAAAATAACAGTTAACAAGTTGGCTCATTTGTGATATAAGAAGCTATTTTAATCTCCTTTACCTCACCTCCAACTAAAAAATATTATTTTTTCCTTTTTACCATGAAAGTGGGTGCAACCAGACCTACATCCTCAGTAGGTGTTAGATGCTTTATTGTATGAAAGTTTGATTTTGGCCATAGGGTGAATCGGCATCATCTTCTGTAAACCATATATTGCAGATGGGTTTCTGAATGAAAAGGAAAACAAAACAAAACAAAACAAAACAAACCCAACAAAAACTCCCCAGAGAATCCTACCATAGAAGTTTTCAAGATGAAATTTTTGACTAACAAAATACATATTTTGTTTCCACATGCACAGTCATACTTAGAGTCGTACATTAGAGAAGCAAGAGAGAGAAGGTTGTAAAACTACATTAACAACTTAAAATAGGCAAAGAACACTTGCTAAATATCTCACAAATGCTTAAACCTGTTTCTGCAGCAGCCAGTACCAGGTATAGGACTGAATTTTAAAATTCTCAAGTGAAATGTTTAGGGAGAAGAGTAACAATGCTCTTTTGAACCCACTTGCCCTTGCTGGAGTGTGTCCTCATCCAGGCAAGGTAACCAGGCACAACTTCTTTGGATCATCAGTTGTTCACTCTTATTAGTGTGCTTTGGATCATTAAATTTTTCACACATCACAAGCAGTGGGACCATTTATGGTAATATTTTCTCTGGTGAGCTCAGAAAAGGCCTATTCACCTCCTTTGTTGGAAGTATGAGACACTTTGCAGGTGAGTACTGTCAAGAATGCTCTTTTATTTAGGGGGAAGACATTTCATTTATTTTCTGGTTCTGTTACTGAGACGCACTATCTTTATTATACATTTTGAATTTCAGTTTGATTTCAGTCCTTTTTTAAAGACTAGTATTCAGCAAAAGCACAGAGGCCTCAAGAAATTAGAATCCAAAAATCACACTTCTGAGTGTTTAGGGAGTGACAACGAAATCAGTAAGACAGGTGAGATATGTATATAAACCCCTCCTGAGCTATAGCAGTTCTCAGGGAACACAAACAAGAACCAATGCCCACACAAAGGTCTGGGGCACCTGGCAGATTTTCGGACACATGTCCCCTAAGATTTATACAATTATAATGGCTGAAGTTGTAACTCAGCATCTGTTCTTGGCAGCAGGTCATTAGACAATGTAGACAGAACAGTGAGGCCATAAAACAAATCCAGTACTCAAGAATTTTAATCCACTCTACACTTGACAGCCAAAGAAATTGGACTGACATATTACTAGAAGAGATCTTTTCATCTGTTACTTTTCGTCCTCAGTGACTTCTTTACAATAAAAAATTGATGGCATTTTTTTAACAGTCAATATAAAGAGAGTTTGTTGTACTTCATAGAAATGTCCCTCAGAGAACAAATCTTTTATCCTCTTATTTACTATTTCTATAAACACTGAAACAATTTAAAGTTGGAAAGATTTCTAATGTGGCGGAAGCTGGAATACAGAGGTGAAAGCCTTTCCATCACTTGGAAAGGGTTCTGAAATATCAGCCAACCAGCACCTACTTGCTCAAATGCACTGCAGTCCTGATGGATGGATAGCTTAATGCTGCTATGGTACCCTGCTGATCAATTTATCACACCAGCTATTTCTCCACCATGATCCCCTCAAGGAAAAGAAGGGAGTGGGGAAAATAGAGCCAGGGACATAAAAAGAAGTAAAACAAAAATAATCTCCATCAAGCTAGTAGCAATTTCCCAGTGGCACCAGCATCTGACAGGGCCTTTGTACAATATAATGATGGAACCTGTAGTCAGTGGTGTGTCACCTTATAGCTCCTGCAGTTAAAACTGCAGGGCAGGGGGTGTCAGAATGACAACTGACAAGAAAAACTTAAAAACTAAATTTCATTTAAATGAGATTCTTGACTAAAGGAGGCAAAATTATTTGTTTCAACTTATAGCATGACATTACTTTTTGTTGGTTTTTAAGGAATTTTCTTTTAATGAGTGGAGATCTGGCAAAGTTAAAGAGACTGTTGATATGTGGGTTTTAATCTCTTGCTATATCATACACTTAAAACTTAAAACCAGTACTGATCTTTAATAAATACAAGAAGATAAAGATGGTAAAGCTCTACCTTCAAAGAAGAAAGCTTTTATTACCCTGTTAGCTCTTGCTGAAGGCACTAGTAATGAAATTTGAAGTTAAAAAGGCCTTGAAATTTAAACATATAAAGAAAGAACATTTTAAAAAGCCTGGTTATCTTTATCACATCGCACTATGACAAACTTCGCAGAGTGACATATTTCAATCAGTGGTTACTTGAACTGAAGAAATGAATACATTAATCGTACTGTAAATTCCAAGGGCTAAGTTTGAGTTGGGACAGTTTAGCTCAATATGACAAATGATTCTGGGGAACTTAGATGAGATCTTTGGTTACTGGTAAATGAACTGATTTTGAGTCAGTGTCAAATTCCTACCTTTGAAAGACTCAAGCGTAGAAGTACAGATTAGGCCACTCTGGAGAGGGTAAAAAAGGAAGTCTGAATAATATTCTTTACTTTTTCAAAGTGGAAGTAGGAAACAGGCCTGCTAAGAGATTTGGCTCTAAGCAGTGTATATTCATGAAGGAGTCTGGAAGCAAGAACAGTAATTTCCAGTAGAATGAGTTCAGATATCTAATGGAAAGCAATAGGCTTGGATGATAGAACAGCAGTTTCTTTTCTGTCCCTTCTTTAGCTACCAATAAAGAAGGTAACTTCAATAAATAAAATTAACTTCAATCAAAAAAATTATCTACACTATTCCATTTTCTGAATTTTACAGAGGCAATAGGTCTAGATTTCACTTTATATTTTTCATTAAAATGTTATTGAAATAGTTATTTCTGTGCTGTTTGCTGTGACTGAAAGCCAGGGACTCTGTCAAATGAAGTGAGTATTTGAAATATGCTTTTAATCATATTTAATACTTGTGCAGGGAAAATTATTCCCCTTCCTCCCCAAATCAAGAAAAAAATAAAGAAAAACATGACAAAACCCTATCTGTAGAGTACTTTGATAAGAGTTTTGCTGTCTAATGCTGGAAGAGTATTATGAGGAAATGTATTTATCCCATTCTTTTGGTGTTTCTTAGACATTTTATATAGGCCTTAATTAGAGACAGGATGCAGATTTGAATTAATCTTTCATCTATTATGCTCAAGAGAAGGGTGGTGCATCACTGGTCATACAGAGAAGCTAAAGCTTGTACTTCACTGGAGGTTTTCAAGACAGTCAGAGAAAGCCATAGTTGAGTTTATCTTCCCAATTATTCCATTTCAACAGGATTCTGGACTATAGATCTCAGAGGTACCTTCTAACCAACATTTCTATGCAGAATTCCATTAATATCTTTATATTACTACATTATATTCTTATAAAATACTTTTAAATAAATCGAATGTAAGCATGTTAAATTTTTACCTATATATTCTTAAATGTCTATAATTTTTTTATATTTAATTAAAAATGAATAGAAGAAAAAATTCCTTAAAAAATAAAGTAAGGTAGTCTTTCATGTTTGCTATTTTCAAGCCAAACAAAAGACACACTTCCTGATCACTCATTCACATAGAAATTAAAAACACACCTAAGCAGAGGTGAGGATGAATAGGTTTAAAAACCTATTTGGAGACCTAGTGATCTCCAAAACTTACAAAATGAACTGTTAAAGCATTATTTGAATCCATTATTTTAATCCACCAGTATAAAGCTGTGAAGAGAAATTATGGTTCCTGCTAATTGTTGCTATGGTGGCCTGGGGAAGATGCATTTAAAGTGTCATTGTTAATCTGTGTGTGGCACCTAACAGCACAGAGTCTTTTCCACTGGAAATGGTGGCAAGTAGAGAAAAAAGCTTTCAGAAGAATGCAGATGAAGACCCTGTCTGCAGCAGGCAGCACAGATAATGGTATGTGTGCCCTGCTTACATTCAGATAAAGGGAGTCATTGGGCTGCACTGCCTTAAAGGCCCTGAAATCAGAGTGGAAGAACAGAGAAAGATACCCTTGGTGGCAACCAGATGAATTACTATTTAACAAACTGCTTTGGATTGCAACAAAAAGAGGTTCCTGCTGTGGGTGCTGTACTTCAGTGGAACAGTAGAGCTCACTGACATGTGGGTGTCACTGATTTGCTGCCTAGTACTAAAAAGAGAAGAGAGAAATAATTTCTGTGGGCTTTTATAACATGCTCTTTTCTTTCTGGCTACAAGATGCTTATAAACAACAAAATATTTATTTTCTGCTTCACGTCAGGGAGAAAACATTAAAAAAGCCTCAACATCCTGCATCCAGATGTGCTGCTTTTTTTACTAGAGATCTCTTTACTGAGCATCTGTATTGAATACTACACATAATGGAGTTCTTCCTAGGAAGAATACTTTTTCTAAAGGTATTGTTCTCATTTTCTCAGGATACTTACTTTGTTTACTGCCTTACATCGAACATGATTTTAAAAGTTATTTTCCTAGAGATGATGAGAAAATGGGGATTTGGTTGTTTTCTTTTTTTTGTTTTCTGAGCCCCTAACATAGGAAAAATATTATGATATTTACTACAATTATTTCTTTTAGACAAGGACTTTCACAAAGACACAAATATGAAATCCACAGGCCCTTTAGACACCTCACTTAAGTAATTGAATCTTATTCTCTTCAAGAACAGCCTATTACAAAGCAAATTGGTGCTTTGTTTCTCTTTAACAATTTTTCTTCTCTGATATCCTAATCTTGCCAGTCAGTTAGGAGGAGCACGTTCTTCCATTTGCTTGAATAAACTACTGTAAAAAATACTCAATGACCTACATGAACATAATGTTCAATTTACTCCCTAGCAGGACTGAATGACAAAGGAAAGGTGACTTTTAATGATTCTAAAAGCATTGAACGAGATCAATAAACCATCAAAGATTTGATCCCAGGAGACCTCTTAGCAGCTCTCTTTGCTCATAGTTTCCTTTCAGACAAGATTGTATGTGAAAATGAAGTTCACTGTCTGTTAATGGATTTTTAGGCTCTTTCGTATGCATTAAGTAAAGTATAATTAGCACCTGCATTCTTCAAGCTTTCAAGAATGTTACTTGTGTCTGTCTGCTATTTTCTTGTTTTGATGAAAGCTGCAACCCTTCATCCTCAAGAGCTTTGTTATAAAAAAATACTTTCTGAAGAAAAACTATGCCATAAGTAATTATTTGATTTAGCAGGAATTTTTTTTTTCACAGAAAAGACTTAAGTTATAGATTAAAAGCTAAATACCACAGAAAAATATAGACAGACTCTTCTAATGCATCTCATTCAGTTCAGTAGGGGTATTTATGTTTTGCATGGCAACCTGAGTCCCTTTTTAGATCCATTTTCCTTGAAGAGAGAAAGCAGGATGCCTAGGTAGTTCCTGGTTCAATGTTCCATGGGAATGATATCCATATGAAAGTAGGTTAATGTCACGAAAAGGTTATATCAATCAGTTCAACAGCAGCTGAACTAGTTTTAACAATAAAGTTTACCAGATGTTCTGATTTGTATTACTGACTTTCACTAACATGATTGATACAACAGCAAAGATTTACTCTTTTAAAAGTCTGTATCATGGTAATGTATATGGCTGTGGGATTCTGTCTTTTTTTTACTTCCTGGGCCTTAGGGGCAGCCAGAATTTCAGGGGTTTGGCAGATGAACATTTTTCCAATAGAAGCTTCTTCCATGTAGAGATTACTACTTTGGAGAATTTACTTGTTTAAAATCTGCTTGTAATTGAAGCAGCTTTTTATTTGATTTCACAGATATGATCGCAGAGACTGGAATACAAACGTCCCAGTGTTCTACTAGCACATTAGAGACATATAAAGAAAGAAATCTGGAAAAAATGTAATTGTTCTATTTCTCAAGCTGAGTTCTATACAGAATCCACATCTTGTAAACTAAGTTATGCCCACCTATTTTAAAACAGACATATGTATTTGTAAAACAAGGGAGAATGAAATGTGTATGCATAGATAAGCAAAGTACAGTAATTGCCAAAATGAATGTAAATAGAAATCCAACTAACCTGACATGCTTTCTCTGACAGAGGTACCTGATATATCAAAGAATAATCAGATATATAATTAAATTTCTCAAAAGAGGATTCATGTTTATAAAACTACCTTTATTATGATTTGATAGAACAGGGATTTTGGTGTGCTAGATTTAGGTTAATGTCACATTTTGACAATATAATCGTCACCCTCTTCTTTAAAAGAACTCTATTATACATTTAGTTGTATAACACAGTTACAAAGCTGTGAGTTTAAGGATCAGCTGGACTTGTTCTCTGTTTCTCGTTAAACTGACATTTAAAGCAGTTTGCTGGAGTATGGCTACCTGATTCAATGGCAGGTCTGAATTTCAAGGTATTTTCTGAATTCTATTGCTTTCTTCAGTACTTTTCACAGAACAACAAACCCATCACTGGCTGTCTGTTCCTTCATTTCCTCAGCAAAATATAGAAATGACAAAGCAAAGCAAAGCCATCTTTGTAATTTGATCAATTCACAATACACTGTTTGAGCCCGAGGCTGGCAGTCAGGAAGCACACACTTGTCAGTGAGAACAAGGAGACCCATCTCCCCTGTGCTCTTTAAGGACTATGCATGTCTACAGTATGCACACAGGCACTCAGAAATATTTCTTACTAAAGGAAAGACACTAAAAATCTTGCTCAGATAAATTGAATGCTTGGTTATGTTCTTAGAGAGCTGTAATTTTACATGGAAATTTATAAGCAATTTCTCATGTAGTTTCCCACATGTTTCCTTAGAATAATCCCATTATACTAAAATGAAGCCACATTCCCAGAAGCATTGGTGACTTTTAGGTTAAACTAATGTACTTGGCACAAAGCCACAGAAGTAATTTCAGCTGTATTTAGAATTACAACCAGTTACTGAAAGGTATGTTATTTTCACACTGAAGCACAAGTCCTGTTCTTTACTAAGCAATAGAGGAATTTTTTTTCCAACTCTTTTTACTAACCTCCTTATCCCTCTTACATTTTCCAAATCTAAAATGGCAATGAACATTTGGCAGAAGAAATTAAAGCCTAACATTTTCCACAAAATTTTCTCCTTTTTTATTTGTTGGTAAATTTTCCATGAAAACATAATTTGAGAAATTGAAACTTGCTCCCATTTTCTTTTATAGCAGCCATTATTTTAAAAAATACAAAGTAATTTCCTGGTTCTTGTAAGGCAAGTCAGTTGGAATAAACTACAAGTCTTCTCCAACTTCAGTATAGTCAGACAAATCCAAATTTCATTCCATATTCATTGCAGTTATGAATTCAGGTATGCTATTTTAACTCTTTAACTCCCTTGTCTAAAGTTAAAATCATTGAGGGTATTTAATTTGTGCAGCGTCTGAATTTTGGAAAGACTATAGATCATTATAAAAGGATTTACATGGTGATACACTTCAAAAATTAAAATTTTTATTGATAAGAATCATTCATTGAAATCTGAGTGCATACATTCCTTCCCTGCTTTATCTTCCTTTGCCCTTCAGGCAAAGGAACAAAATAAAAAGATGCTTAATCTGATCTATACCCTGTAGGTTATGGACAGCAATTTTGTTCAGCATTGACAGTAACCTCTGAACTATTACCAATAATGCAGCTCTAAGAAATCTAAGTACTGGAAATTAACAGCTTTTAAAATCAATGGAATCACCCCATGAAGTTTAAATCAGAGTGCTTACCTAAGCTCCTTATTGAAATAAATAAAATCAGAAAGCTTCAGATAAACACGAAAGCAGGTATTCTCTGTTTGTGATGGGAAATATCTGCACACATAAGACCTGGCTGAACTGAATTAACATTAATCACATTACTTGGCTAAATTAGAGAAAAATGCAGGTCTCCTATTTCCTAACTCACTTAGCTCAATGTCAATATTATTTTCCTGTCAAAATATTGACTAAAAAAATAAGTAGATTTAGTATTGACCAAACAAATTAATCAGTGCATGTTCTGGCAAAAAAAAACTTTTTTGTGTGTCTTGAAAAAGAAAACTACTTCCTGTCAACCGAATTTTATTGAGGACAGTAACATGCACTGGAAAAATTCAATAGGAAAATAAAAGCAACTCTACTTTTGTAGAAACACAGCCAAAGATCACTATATTATGAACTAATCCTCATAAGGCAGTAGAAACAACTGGCCTTTTTAAGACACTATGATGGAGTTTAGGAGAATATGGACACACGTTACATGTATTTTATTTAATCTGTACCACGTTTCCAGTACATCCTAAATATCCTTTTAGACAGAAAAGCGACTGCATTACTGGCTGAGCACTCACCATCGCTGTATACACTTCAACTCATCTATTTTCTGGAAAATTATTTTCTCTCCTCCAGAGTGGAAAAAAAAAAAAAAAAGAGTAAAAGAGTAAAACTCATCCTTTAAAAGCATTTCTAGAGAATCTGTAATCTCGCAGAAAAATCACACCCATCAGTTCTCTACATCATCCTGAAGAAACTTCAAAGTACTTTCCATAACTTCTTCCTGATTTCCAACTCACCAAAAGAAGACCTTTAGATGTATTTATATATGAAATATACGAGAGGTTATTTAAGCTTAGAAAAAATCAGACAGGTTCAAAATAATAATGAGAACAAAACTAGGATTAATCTCATGTAGTGTTAATTATTGTCGTTTTGTATTTACTCTATTTTTTTTTCCTTTATTTTTTTTTTCCCCCATTCTTTATCTGTTTCAGGGACTGGTAAAACAGGCAGTGCTGGAAGATCCAATTCATGTGATTCCTTCTGACTCTGAATAGTCAAGCTTCAGCTTCACTTTTTCACCAGAAAAAAAAAAAATCCTTACTTTTTAATCTTTTAGAAGTGCAATTAATTTGTGTTGATTTGTTTCCTTTGTTTGCTTAATACAGAAAGATTCAGTATTATTTTCTAGAAATTTTTAAAACTTTTTTTTCCTGTTTATATTCCTTATGAAGGATTAAGAAGATAATTTATGCCTGGACTGTGACTAGAAAGAAAAGGTAGAAAAATACCACAAATGACTTATGGATGCACAGGGACCACAACTTCTCAGAGATATCTGCCAGTTCACAACTGAGGAAAAGCAAAAACTATCATGAACCTAGAAGTAAAAATTTCACCTGTAAATTTAGCTTTCCCTTAGTTAGTTAAAATGAAAGTTAAAATGAAACAAAATTACACTGGTTAATTATACATGGACTGGAAAAAAAGACTTCATAGAATACAGCTCTGAGGTCTATTTAGGGAACATGACAGGGGCTGCTATGATCCAACACCTTCACATGCTGCTCAACAACCACAGTCAGTGTCAGCAAACATGTTAGATGAAAACATTCTGACAAAACATTTTTGTCATTTTAAAAAGCTCCCAGTAAACAGCTTTATTTCAATGAACCCCTCCTATGCCAATGAAACTCCCCTGGGAAAAAAATGCAGGCAGGAAATAACCTTTTTCTCTCAGCTTTGTCATCCAGGCACCCTCCATACTTCCAGCTGCAAGGCTTACAAGCCAATGCTCCAAATCACTATGACTCAGGCAAAGCTCTCTCAGAAAATTTCTACACCACAAAATAGGGCAACTAACTAACTCCAAGCCTTAGCCTCAGCTGTGAGGTCACTTTCTGATACTGTTTTTGGCTCCTCTGCTGCTTCTCTATCTCTTGCCCCAAGGGAACTAAAGCTGAATGATGCAGTTTTTATCCTGACCTCTTACATAGCAGCACAGTCACAGCCTCTGTTCTCTAAGGTAGCTGAGGTCTGGCTTATCACCATACATCCATTCTTGTGACAACTATCAAAGTCAACAAGAGCTAGATTTGATTAACCTGGAACAAAAAACAAAAGTACAAATCTCTCTTCAGAGTACTGAAAAGCTCTGCTGGTGACATTCTAATACTAAATGAAGTGGGCTTGGGCATAGATTTCTACCTATAAGGGCAAACTGATAACAAAGGCAGGTTTTACATGGCTACTCACCTTCCTCCCTGCCCCCACAGGATGGTCTCACTCCTACAGTCATAGCCACAGGCTATGCCCAGAACTGTCCAGGCTTTATGCCAACAGGGGTTTCATTCTTACAAAGTCACAGTTAGGCAAAGGGCACACGGTTTCTGAGCAATAGAGATCTTCCACTACACGTGTCAGGTCTTCCCAAAGTCTTTCCTCCAACAAAGAATTTAAGCATATGTTTAATGGTGTTAAAAAATGAAGAGTATTTTAGTTCCTTAAAATAAAGAACATAATCAAGCATCTGCTGAGCCACAGACCGAATCCCTAAGGACCTTGGCACTTGTCTGTGCAGAAATCACTCCCTTTCCTGCTGCCACAGCTGAGGCTACATCTGTCAGTACTGATGGTCAGCTGCCTGCTGTTGGCAGAGGAGATTTCTCAGCTGTGACCCTCTGGCCAAATGACCATCAGAACTGGGATGGGTTGGGCTACTGTCATTGCAGGCAGAAGTTCAGCAAAATATTATACATGAGTGAATACTCACATTGTAGGTATGTACATACAGGATCTTGCTTGCTTGATAGATCTGTAGTCAGCATCAGATGTGCTTTTGTGGGTAAATACATTTTGCATTCTTGGTGTCAGATAAAAACCCCTCTTTCTTAGGCCAAAACTAGTATCCACTTAAAACAACAGAAAATTACCCATCATTTAAATAAGTCTATCCTGTTAACTATGCAGAAGTCTAGATCATTTTAATCACAGTTACTATTTAAGACAGTAAACTCTAATTTTGTCTCATGTCTCATGAAATCACATCTTAGCAAATGGGGTTTTTAAAAATTGCTAATCTAAATATTCAGTGATTTTTGAAATGAAAAAAAAAAAAAAGGAAGAGTCATGTTATTTTCTGTTAGTCCTCCTGATTATATTGCTATTTGCAGTGTATAGCAAAATCCATATTCATTCTAATTTCGCTGGCCAGCTGGTAGAATTGCTAAATACCATTATTTCAGACAAGATGGAGTACCAAATTAATCCAAATATTCAGACAGTTTTGGCCTGGTGGAGGCTAATTTGTCTTTTAGCAGTAAAAATCAAAACCACGTTAGCAACAAACATGCAAGTTGTTGTTCATAAATTTTTCAAGTGACACTTAGGGAAAAGGATGACCATGTGAAACAAATTCTTTACTGTAATTACAAACATAATATTTTTAGAGAGATCTCTATTTAAATTGTGTTTACCCAAAGTAATGGAGATCTAATAATTTCATTGTTTTATTTAGAGCATTCTCCAATCTACAGATGACCCTGCATGGAAATCCTACTTCTTGATCATATTTCATGTAGATGGGCAAAACTCTTACAAATGGCTCTGTGCTACTCAGGCTTCTCAATTGCCTTCTTTCCCACCTTTGGTCTTCTCACTTTAGTTTTATCAGCATCATATTCCAATACTCTGTCTCATAAATATTGCAATTGCCTCTGGCAATCAGTTAAATTGAGGACTTGTACTGAAGATAAGAAAGCAGTTCTCCAGTCAGGGAAACGGGGACTCTCCCACATGTATTAGCAATCTGGGGCTGAGGCAGTGCCATGGTAATGGAGCCCCATTCAAGCCTGCAAAGCTGCACAGCAGCGTTGTTTGGAGCACACACAAACACCAAACACGCACGGGCCTGCCCACGGTGCCCTGTGCCTGTGAGACCCGATTTGTCAGGCACATGGCACACATCCTCCCTGCTCTTACCAATGCCCACGGCCAGCTTCTGTGCACCACTGTCACTGGACACAATGCTAGCCAGGTCTCTGATTTGAATAGTAAATGCTGTTTTTAGACATTCCTATTGCTGGATAAAAGCAAAGAAACTAAACTCTGGACATAATGATAGTTTTTACAAACGCTACTTAAGAAACACCGTGCAGCTGTGCAGTGGAATGTTGTGAATGCCGTTATTGTAATATGAGGTGGAAGATAATGAATTCTCCATGAATAATTCTGTTGTTATCCAGTGCTACCACAAATTCAGAAATGTTCTTTTTCTCTCATTACAGAGGACTTAATAAACAAATTGTACACCACAAAGCCTTGACTGTTCTCTCAACTATTGTTGTTTTTGCTGCTGTGAAAGGAGTGTTCTTAATTCTCTTCAAGAAAACATGCAAGGTCTCTCAGGAATTTAGAAGAAATTAATTTAATTTGATAGTCTGGAGTCTATTCAAAAGTCTTGTGACTTTTTTCAGCTACATGAATTTCAAACAAAATACAAGCTCTCAGTCAGCTCAGAGTTTATCTGTTTCATTTATGAAGGCTCACTTAATAACAGGGCACTTCTGGAATGCAGAAGTGTGAAAACTCTTTTCATCCCAGATTATTGAAGGTGCAGCAACTACCCCTGACCTTCATGTAAGCATGGAAGAAGTCCCTTCTGTTCTTCAGTCTTATCAGCTGCAGCAGGTGTCACAGGAAGCAGAGTGAAAACTCCATTCAGGTTGCTGCTGACAGTTCTGACAGTCAGCTTAAAGAAATCACTTGGAACTTCACCCACATTTAAGACAATGATTTAAACTATTAAATTCCTTTTAAAAAGAATTTCACTTAGGTTACAGAGAAAATCATAAAATTCCCTCACATTCTTCCCCAGATAGCTTTTGTTTTTTTTTTTTACTTAGTGATACTGACAACACGCATATATTCACTAAGAGATACAATGACTCCAGTGTGAGTCATTTACCCACGCTACAAAAAAGGACATAAGCAACAAGACATTCTCTCTGTATTTTGACTTTTTTCTCAGTGAAAGCACATCATAACCGACACACAAAATAAAATTTTCTTTCTGTGATGTTAATTTCTTGTCTATCTGTAAAATATTAGTGCCTGAGACTCCAGTCTGTCAGCATCCAAGAAGCCCTTGAGCTGTGAAAGGGGTGAGAGAGGTACCTTGTGCTCCAGTGCTTGTCTGAGATACACACGGGCACAATCTCTCACACAATTACATCTTACTGCTAATATAGTTTATTTTATAATCTGATAAAACATGATAGGTAAATATATTTCCTAATTAGAGAGGATAATATTGCATCAGAGATACAAAAAACACCAAATAAACACACTGAGCCTCTAGGAAAGATAATACTTATGTAATTACTTTAAATATCTGTGTAATTAAGTAAATACTCATTCTTTTTAATGTTTTCTATTCGGCAGTGAAATCTATCACTTTGAGGTGATCTTTCAGTATAAGAAAGAAACAAATTCTGTCCTTCTGTTTTCACTGAGATAGAATAACACATCATATGTATGGGAAGTGTTTTTCTGCAAGGTTTCAGAGATGAAAGTTCCCAAAGATGTATATCTATGTCCCGATTATATTCCTTATTATTTTAATTTACTTATTTATTTTAAATAACCAGGACTTTGAAACATGCTTAATCAGTCTATGAGCCGACCAGGTGTTTCCATTATTCTAGGTGCTAGAATAAAGGTTTTGATGAAGTAATCAAAATGTGTTCAGATTGTGGGAAGGAAACAGTTCTACAATATTCTACATCATTTTACACACCACTCAGACTTGACCCACGGCCTTTCTAGTTGTTCAAGGCTTATGAATCCAGACTGATAAAAATCACTTCCTTCAAAAAAAGTTATCATCACTTCAAGGACCCTGAACTATGTGGAAAACATGCAGTCAGGCCATCTTAGTTCACTGGTATCTCAAGAGGGAACTCAGATTCCAGGGCTTGTAAGGGAAAACTCTACATACAGATGAGTGTTTTGAGGCACCAGTACCAGCAGAGCATCTCTGAAATCAAGTGGGGGAAAAAGTCCTCAATATAATCCAACTTGACATTTTCTGTAAGAAAACCAGAATGCTCTTCTACTGAAGTGTTTTCCCAGGGTCTGTGCAAAATAAGGAAAAGTAGGTCTCAAAATAAGAAAAAGAGGTAAGCATCACATTGGTGGGAATGAAACTCAATCTTCCTACCCCCTCCTCCCTACAGTCATCGTATTTGTCAGGGAAGTGAGACCCACATCTCAAAGTGAACTTCACTCAGCCACCCACAGGTGACTTACAGGTCTGTGCTACCTTCAGCAGGAGTTTAATGGCAGCTGCAATGCAGAATGCAGAATACAGACCTGACTTGCTCTACAGACCAGGATAAAGTCATGGGCCTACAGGATTGTATTCAGATGATGATAAGACATGAAGAGGCTTTCATTCAAGACTTCTTGAAAAGTGAAGTGGCATCTGAATTCCCAACCAATTCAGCTTGATTGAGAGGACCATGGCTTAATTTTTCATAACAGTCATACTCAAGTCATCAATCATTTTCTGTTAATTGCTGTATGAATCATCAGACTAACTAAAATACTGGACACTACTCCCTCACAGCCTGTGCTAGATCACATTATTTGTGGTACAGTAAATGCGCATCACCACTGCCCACAGTGTGCCAGTGCTTTACAACATTACTTCAAAATATTGTCATCTTCACATAGATGTGGTAATATGTGACAGATAAATACTAGGAAATAGGCTTTAGCTGAAAGGATAGCCAAAACTTGAATAAATTGCCTTAGACAGGTTAAGAGACCTTCATCAGCAGAGCTGTAAATGCAGATTAGACATATGTCTGTCACAAGTAGTTCCTTTTGCCTTGAGGAGGCTTCAGCAAGTATTCTACAAGCCTTTTTTTAGGATCCTAAAATACTCCTATACAACTCCCAAATGTATGAACATAAAAACAAAAATACAGGGTGTGAAAATTCCAAGCTTTCTGTCACCAATATACAAATATCTGCAAGAAATAAAAGGATATTTTATTTTCTTCACAGATGAAAGAGAAAATTCTATTATATTAAATGGTTATAAGTAACACTTTTTTTTAAATTGAAAACCTGAAATCTTCCCCTAACTTAAAATTTCCAGTAATGTTTCTGATGTAAATCATGAAATTATCCATTTAGAAATGACACAGGTTGTGACACTATCATAATACCATCCTGTCAGGAACCAGATATGATGGAACATGACTGTTAACAATGTTGTCTGAGGTATAGACATGAGTTAGTAAATTTTTGAATTCTCATAGAAAAGCTGATTTTTTTTTTTCCAAAATAAATTTTCAGTAAGAATATCCTGGTACATTGTACATAGAACTCAGCAGCCAGTTTATTCAAGGAAATTGAAAAAATTGAAAATTCAAGGAAAAACTAAACATGAATATATAATTCCAAAGTCATTAAATTCTCCACACTGATTCAGTTGTTAAACATTGCAGAGTTAGAAATATTGTCACTATTCTCCACACCTGCTGATCCAGCTTCAGGTAATAGATACAGATAATCCTTCAAATTTTCTAGCCTAAACCACAATGACGAGGTTTATTAGTTAAACTTATTTCCTAGACTATAGCCTTAATCATCTGTGTTTTGGTTTCCGACTTTTTTTCCACTGTTTTTCATTTTTTTGAAAAAAAAAAAATAAAAAAGAATTGTGTTTTCCCTACTCAGCTTACTTCTTTCTTTTAAAACAGGATAGAAAAACGAATTGGTTTTATTCCAAGATGCAGTCCAGAAGAAGCAGACTAATATAATATATCTCTAGCCAGACTTCCATTGGTTATAATTATCAGTTCTCAATTATCTCATCTCTTTACCATGGAATCTGAAAAATCCTAATTCAAGCTGCCCCATGTCACAAAGAAAGGAGGATTGAAGTGTATCTCTTCATCTCAGTAAAGGCTTAAGTGTAAATGAATAATTATGCCCATTTCATTTACATTCTTGCAAAACACAAAAAAATATTTCCAACATGAACACAAAATCAAGATGAAAATTGGCTTAAAAAATTATCACTCAATCCCTCAAAACACAGTATTAATTCATACAATATGCTACACTTAACTAAGAGGGAAATGATCTTTTCAAACACTGACCTAAGTCAAAACAAAAAGACATTTAAAAATAAGTAGGAAATAACTGGTAAGAACACAGAAGCTTATCTTAAAAATTTTCACTGACATCTGTTAAGGGAGCATATGAAGTTGATCATCCATTTGGAGATAAGGTAATCAATACAGGTGTTGAGCAATACTTCAGTTACATGGGATAAGATTCTTCCCAGTAATGTATGTTTCATGCCCAAGAAAAATTTGAAACTGTCTGAACCCTGAAACAGTTCTCTGAAAATGAGAAGCCTTCAGCTACAAACGAAATAATGACTTCTCTTGTACTTAAGGATCAAATCAAGGTTGTGGATAATAAAGTCTGCCTGTCAAACTCTTTTGAAGTTTAAATAAGACTTTGTGTTGCAGATTACATCTACATAAAATATCAAAGCTGTGAGGTCACAAGAAAAATAACAAAGGAAATAATGACAAGTGGAATTAAAAAGGCCCAGACAGTTTTTTGAGTAAATATGTGGAAACATAAAAGGTGCTACTATATAACCTTAAAGAATAAGTTGCATCGTTATTACGTCTGCAAAGCTTTTTGCTGTGCTCCAAATAATTTCATTTCCCTTGTTCTTTCTCAAAATAGGCAGATTGGCTCAAGAATAGAGAAAATTCTTGCAGAAGAGAGTCCAGAGAGGATGTCATTTTCTGGGGCTCATTAGCAGGACTGGAGGTTTGACAGTGAAAAACATTAGTCTTCTAGGTCCTTTCTAGTGAAAAGATAGATTAGAAATCAGCGACAACATTTTTATTCCCTTTCCTTCTATTCCCACTCAATCCTACTTCACAAGCAAAGTAGTTGAGAAATTCAGATTGTCTGGTAACTCTGTCTGCTAGTGTGGAATGTGATTAACAACAAAACGAGGGGGAAATAAGCTGTTTCGATTCAGGCACACTGGAAATTACTGATTTGCTTTTCTTTCTTCCATTTCTAATCTCTACTGTCAAAATCTGACTCCCTGAATAAATATTTTCAAGAGAGCTTTGGTAATCTTGAAACAGTCTGAGCTGGTATAAGCACAGACTGACAGACACTATCAAGCTTCCAGTCTTCTCATCAGAAGGCATGAAATAGATACATGTCGTGGCCATTTGCTTATATTTTTCTTCTTTCCATGAGAATAAAACAGTCACTTTATCCTCTAAATATTTTTAGAACATTCCTTTCCTGTATCTAAACCTGGAATGCTTTCATGTCCCTGAAATTTATATACCCCCCTACAAGTCCCCAAGTAGGTACTCTACAGAACTGAACACATCAGTACCCAGTTCAAAAATAGCACTGAAAGTGGTACAAAAATTATTTCCTGAAGCAAGTGTAAGACAGATCAGGCTTCTCTATGTAAGAGGGCTTCCATGCCAGGATCACCGCTGCTGTGTTTTACCATATTTTGTGTTAAATGCAGAAACGGTCTTGGGAACAGGCACATGACATTCATCTTCCTCATTTCTTAACAGCTAGCCTAAGCTACACTGCACTGGATGTCACTATGGTGACAAAAACAGCTTGTTGTCCCTTCCCATGCAGAAATTCAACAGTTTTTTGGGTTTTTTTAGGAAAAACTGAGGCCAGGGCAAATCAAATCACTGTGGATCTTTCTAGCCTCAGGGGATCTCCGAGACAGTGGTTCACTCACAGCTAAAAACACTTAATCCATGGCTCCTGCCTGAGCAAAACAATGGTGTGGTGCTCATCTACTCACCCTGGGCACACATCAAAATGTCTGTGAAACTGGATCTAATTGAACAGTCTGATAAAGATAGTATGAGAAGAGATGATGCAGAAATGGGGGACAGTGCTTCACCTTCACTGTTTCAAGCGTTCTCTGTGTGATGGAGCTGAGCTTCTCCAGAAAAGCAGTCTGTGATAAAGCTGGTGTTCCTATTCCAAGGGATCACTGTGTTGTCAAACCAATAGTCTGGTAACACTGATTTAACTTTTCCAAAAGAACACACACATAACTTCTGAAATTTCTGCAGAAACACATTTTCCTTCTAAAGGATACGACATGAATTTCTATGAAACATGAACGTTCATCAACTCCCCTCCCATACTCTACTCAGGGCCCACTGGGAAATGAGACTGTGTATCTCCTAAGGCCATCCCAGAGAGCAATGTTTTAAATAAATAACTGAGACCTATTTGTCTTTGCCAGGCAATATCTTCTAAATAAATCTCTGCTTGTCCCTGTTGACTGTCACTATGCACAGCTGCAATTCATATTTCCCTGACATCCTATTGCATTATTGTTCTTGCCGCTCAATACAGTGCATGTTTCTCTTTTACTCTCATCAAATACCTTTATTATCAGTTTAAAATCTAATTTATTTTCCTTGGTCACAATTTTTCTCACCAGTAGATTCCCTTTTGCATTAGTATTAATATCTAAAGTGTTAGCTGATAGTTTCTACACTCTTTAAAAATCTTCATGAAAGTTATCTCTGTTATAAGATAAGGATAGCAATAAAAGCCAGAGACACAGATGATTTTTTATGCTTGACACAGTACAGGGATATTCTTTAGGGATGGGCAAATCAAGTACAAATTTTAGTGCTACTCAGCCAAATGAACACTGCTTGAATGACACAGCAGGCCCTGCTGCAGACTATCCGAGACACATGTGCAATGTCAGATTTGTGAGCAAGGAGAGAAAAGACTGGGATCTATAATTTAGTAATTAAATATCGATTAATGTCAATCAAAGTTTTAATTTGACCTGTTTCCCAAGTTTTGGACTTTACAGAACTGTGTTCTATAGGACATCCCATCCAACACACACCATAAAATAAGTACTTTAACATCTAACAAACCTTTTAAACAAGTTGGGGGCTTCTGCAGAGAACAGCAACTATTCTTGCATGAAAAAAAAAAAAAATTAAGACTGAATAGACAACAGCTGTATTAAATGTTTATTAGAAGGCAGACTTGCCTGTCTCTGCCAGCCTTTTTGGTACCTTTCAGTAAAATGGCAGCTAGTTACCAGATTCTCTAGGTCACTGAGGACCAAGGCATGCAATATTCTAATAAGCATGAAAGAAAGTCCTAGGGACTCACAGAAAAAAAGAGGAGGTGGTCCTGTGAAAGGTCCAAAGTACAGGAGTCTTCAATCCCACGCCCTCATCCTCAAATGTATAATGTATGTTGAATACAGACTTCTCAGAATGATCCTTATCTGCTAAAAAGGGTAGGCATCTGTGAGCTTACAAAGTATTTGCAATGCAATAAAGAGCTGGTTGAATCTCTGCCCTGATGCGCTGAAGTTTTTACAATGTGCTCTCCAGTGAATCATATCTTGACACTCCCTTCACTTTTAAGTTATACTTGAAAGACCTAAGGGTCTGAGTTTCTTTTCACAAGCAGCAATGCACTGACATAATTCCACTGGACTTAACGCAAAGTTATACTAATGTATTTTTACAATATTCAGCTTTAAATTAGATACCAGTATACAAGACTATTAATCAGAATCAGGCACTGAAGTCTTGACTAGAATTCCTCACTTAGACAAAACCAAGAAAACAGAATCAGCAGCTGACATTTGTTTTAAGTAAACGCAGAGGTTGCCCTTTCTATAAAGAAAGGAGCTGTGAAGCTCTTTAGTCTGACTGAAAGCTGAAATATCTTTGTTTCTATGCTTTGTTGCTTTTATCACCATAAAACATAAAGCCAAGAGAAAAAGGATGATTAAACACCCACTAGTGGAAATCCATGGCTGCAAAGCATTTCTCACTTGTGCTCTTAGCTGTCAGGACTTTTGTTAGGCAAGGGTGGTTTGCAGCAGCATACACCTGTCAACAGTTACAGAAGTTACTTTAAAGAAGTTTATCTGCATCCATCTGGAGAAAATAACTCCTAGTGACAGAAATGCACATACCCACAGTCAACAAAGATTATGGCAGTGAACAAGTCAGAAACTAAAACGAGAGCCATAAAACTCTTTGTTTACATTTGCAGAAATATATGTTTTCTATAACAGCCTGAAGTTTGGAAGGCTGCAATGTCATATACCATCAGAGACAAGTGTGTACCTCTCTCTCTCAGGATTTCTCAAGGCACACACTGCATCAGAGTTATAAGAGAATAAAGAAGCAAAGAAATACAGCAAAAGGTAATATGAAGGAGAATAAACCCAAGTACAGTTAAATCAGGCTTTCTGATTTTCTGAGCATCAGATCAAAGGAGAGGGTGTTTCTTAGGGAACTGAGCAATGAATTCAAAGTCAAAAACAATCTATTATATTCTTGGTTCCCATATTGATTGTGTAGCTTTGCTCAAATTAATGAATTTCCCCATTCTTCATTTAACACACTGTGCTGGTTTTGGCTGAGATAGAGTTAATTTTCTTCGCGACATGGGGCTATGTTTTGGATTTGGGCTGGAACCCATGTTGATAATACAGAGATGTTTCAGTTATTGCTGAGCAGTGCTTACACAGAGTCAAAGCCTTTTCTGCTCCTCACATCAGCCCACCAGCAAAGAGGCTTGGGGGATATAAAAGGTGGGGAGGAGCTGACCCCAGCTGACCACAGGGATATTCCATGTAGTGTCATGCTCAGCATATAAAGTTGGAGGAAGAGAAGGAAGGAGGGACATTCAGTGTGATGGTGTTTTTCTTCTCAAGTCACTGCTGTGTGGAGCCCCACTGTCCTGGCAATGGCTGAACCTCTGCCTGCCCACGGAAACTGGTGAATTAATTCCTTGGTTTGCTTTGCTTGCATTTGCTTTTCCTATTTAAATGTCTTTATCTCAACCCAGGAGTTTCTTCCATTTTACTCTTCTGATTCTCTCCCCCATCCTACTGGAGGCACAGAGCAAGTGGCTGTGTGAGACTCAGCTAATGACTGGGGTTAAACCACAACATACAGACACACACAGACACACGCACACCATGTCAGCTTCATTGTTTAGGTGATCTGAAATTCTCTGATAAAGCCTACTGAATATAAATGTTCTAAATGTCAACAGCTTGCACAGCTGTGGCAACCTGAAACTTCTGTGCCAAAGAAGAGTGGTTGTAGAGCTGTGACAGCTGCTGAGGAAGACTGAATTCTGTAGAGAAAAAAAAATCTACTTCTGTAGAAAATTAAAAATTGGTAATATTGAGCAGATGGTAAGAAAGCCTTAGTCTGGTAAAGGAAAAACTGCAGTTCTGTTCTGGGTAACAGCTGAATGAACCTTTAGTAACATGCTATTTTGCAGATTACCTCAGTTTCTGCATCTTAAATATAGATATGGTGTCTGCCTATATCAGGGAAGAAGAGAAGGCTTGGGAAACGTCGTAGGAACAAGTACAAGTATGAGAGCCACACTCCCTCTGAGCAAATGTTTTTCTGCATAATGCTTCACTGTGATTTCTTTTATGTGAGAAGGAAATGTGTAACATTGTTGTGGAAAAAAACTTTTCAGATATTTACTACTGTTACATATGAATCATCCTTGGACTTGTACCTCTATTCTTGGGCTGCCTCAAAGTCTAATATTTTTACAACATGATCCCACAAAATTCCTTTGTGTTCTAACTCCAGAGTGATTATTCTGAAGGAGATGACCAATGTACTTTTTAATACTTGTTTCTTCCCATATCAGACCACTATTCACATTAACAACTTCACTGTTTCCTAGACACTAATTTGAACTTTGATATATTGCCATTTTCATTTACTTTCTTTTTCCATTATTTGGACTTTTAACAGTCTACACAAGTGTCCCATTAAAGTGAATTTGGAATTAATCTTTCAAGTAGGAGCTCATGTCACAGTATCAGATGTTCTAGTCACTAACATAGTGCATCTGTTAAATTTTCATCATCCCATAAGATTGTACTTCTGCTTTAAAAAAAGCACTGACATTTTTGCCTGTCAATATTTTCTCATTGCTCGTGACATAGTTGTTCTCAAAACTCTCAGTGAATCCTTTCTCTGTCTATATACACCATAATTATGCAGGAATGAAAATTAGATTTAACACATATAATTGCCATAATCATGTATATGGACTTTTTTTTTTAACTTGGAACAGAACCTTTCCCCAGGTTTTCCCTTGCCCCAGCAAATACACATAGATCACAGTAAATAAACTGAAGGTCCAGTGTCTGCATCATCAGACCTTCCTTTGACCAAGCTGTGCAGCACCTCACTGGCTTTCACTTTGAAGCATTTGGAAAGCATCTTAATCTATGTTACCAATAGCTGTGCTGTCTTCCATTCTTTATGAAAGACATTCTAAAGGTGAAGTCAATTAAGGCTACCAAGTTTATATGAAGCAAAATTAGTCAGTGAATCATCCTTTTTCATTTGCATATAGTGCTTATTCTATATTTTATTTTTACTAAATAGGCAATAAGGATGGTATTTACCTCACAAAAAAAAAATAAAATTAGACATTGTTGGTACATAGTTATATCTAATCTCATCACCTTGGGCTCCCTCTCTAGCCAGCCAAGAGTCAGGTCTTTTTGAGAATGATTAATCTGATCTACAGGGTACGTCTAATTTGGGCAGTAAATTCTAGGCAGAGACGGAACTAAAAATTCAGTACTGTGTGCATAACTAAAGAGTGAGCCCCCAAAGGACTTTCTCTCAGTCAAAATGAGATCTTATAAAAAACAGTACTCAAAGAGTTGTCTTTGATTGTTCCCATTTTGATTATTTGACATACAGTGAAAAGAGTTTGATAAGGAGAAAGTTCTTTCCAGAACCAAAGTACATACAATGATAAACCACTAAGTTTATAGAACCATGTTAATTTATTAAGATTTATGATGATGGATGTCTTTCATTAGTAGCACTACTGCTATTATTAATAATGATCACCATCCATGATGATTCTTATATAGAGGGGAAATGCTGGTGAAGTGTAATGAAAAAGAGTGCAAAAGATCTTTCCAGCCCCTGAATGTTTTTCATTTGGTTTTGCAGTTTGGTGAAATATGTTCAGAAAGGGATCACACAGTGATGGAGTGAAGCACCTGCCCAGCACATTTCTAGTGCAGTTCTGCCCTTCCTATACAATACACCAAACTGTTGCACTGCCTGAAGAAAGCACAGGCCTAGGAAGGAAACCGCAATGTTTTTTCTCATAATGATTCCTTTGTGAAAGAAATCTGTTCTTTTTGTAACAGAACATCTTCCTCCAAAACTGGAATTCTGATGCTTAATAATGCTACCACTTCATATATCTGATGGCAACCATCAAAGATATTTATAAGGCAGCACAAATCATCGGTCCCATTTCAGTTATTTACTTTCAGCAGTTGCCATCCTTAGCTGTTTTCCCTCTATTGTTAGCTTTGTTTCACATGCTGTGGATAAAGGTTTTAAAGATTCATCTTTGTCTGAAGCATTCGCATTTCACCAAGGTTTTTCTGAGTTTTCAGATCTCCTCAGATCAGGAGGGGAAAATCATCTACATGTGTGAAAAGTCCACGCTCCCAACAAGTGAGTAAAAATTCCTTAGAGAGTGTTTTAAGTTGTTACATTCTTGCTAAAGCTCCCTGAGAGTGCACCTAATATTCAGATTTTTTTCAAATTCAATGCTAGTGTTTTCTTGATCATTCCCTTTCCCTTTCCACAGGGTAGTACCAATCTGACAGGGAAAATCATGATCTGTGTTCATATAGTCTAATAGGAACTGTCAAAACAGCCACCAGTCAATCACTCATCTGTCTCTCATTTTTCAAAGCATTTTATAACTCTTTGTGGACTTGCCCAGGTTCCAGACAGATATGGCACAAGATACAGTTGATTTAGAATGTCATGGATTAGCAATGAAAACCTTCAAGGACACCTTCTTTGTCTCATTATACAACAGAAGGAAAAGTGTGTAGCAGGGAGAATACTACACATGAATAGACATGATTTTTTTTTCTTGAGTCCTTAACATGTCATGAAACATAGATCATCTTGATCTTTACCTAATGTAACACTGAATGGCTCACACAGCTCACTTGCCCAGAGGTGCTAAAGAGCTTCAAAGTGTAGTATTGCACTGTTATATTGCTGACCTCTCTGTTCCCTCGGGAATTGTTTTAACTTTCTCTTCCATTCTGTCACAGAGAGCTCTCATTGCCTAGCAGAGTGCTGCCTTTCTGTCCTGCATTTCCGAGACAGACACCTACTCATCTGTGGTTTGCAGCAGGAAGCAGCACCTGTCATTCTTTGCACATGCTGCACATGTAGGCTGTGTGCCTAGAGGATTGGAGATATGCTTATTAAAGGAGCAGCAGTAGTGCTTTTGCGTTCTACCTGTATTCCATATTTTCACCTGGATTGTATAATTTAGGACTAATTTTAAGTCTAAGATCAAAGATTCTCTCTCCAGCTTAGTTTGCAGAGAACATGCCTACACTGAATAAGGATCCCTCAAAGTAAGATATCTATAATCATTTAATATCTAATATCTATATCATTTAAACTGAAAGGATTTGGAACAATTTCCATATCACTTATACATGTTGTTAACTTGACTCTCTGCCACTGAGGAAGCTACTACGTTGTTCTTCCAGGAAGGAAGGAATTGGATCTTTCTAGACCATGGTAAATGAAAAAAGACCAAGTGCTAAGAGGTTGATTTCTTTGAGGCTGAAAACAGATATTGATAACTACTGGTCGAGCTCTTTAGCACCAGTTCTAAACTTCCTTCTGAAGTCAATGGAGACACTTTGAGCTCTGTAAATTGAATTAATAATGTTTACCCTCATAAAAATGGACCAACTTCTCAGTTTTGGAAAGACCTGCTAGAATCAATGAAGGAAAAGCATATATTCAGTGATGGGAATTTTGTTTAAGCTCATTCTGCTTTTAAACTTCTGAGAATGAAATACTGTCAAGATTACTGTAAGCCAAAGTTTGATGGTTCAAGACACAGAGTTTTATGCATATCCAGACATAAACAGCTCAAGATTAATGGTCATCATACTGCAGACGACACAATCTGAGATCCCATCTCCCACAACACATAGCTGTGATATAAGATAATGGCATGAATATCAAAACTCCCATTCTTGTTAAAGCCCAAAGTCTTGCTTGCTTGCAATGTTCAGGATTCTTCTAAAGATATAGCCCTTTAGAAAGACCATATATCATGGGCCCATAGAAGCTCAGCCGGTATATCCAAACTCAAGAAATTAGCATTACTCACCTAAATCAGACAATCTGGAACTTGCATTCTGTCTTCCTAAACTCTGAGGGATGGGGCATCTCCAAGGTGCAGCCTGACTGCTTTTTGGAACTACCTGTTTCGATTGTCTCCAAGAAGCATCTGTGTACCATAGACTCCTAAGTTTATAGTGGAAAAACCTATGGCACAAAGCTTATCTGAGTTGGGCAAAATTTTACACAGAAAAAGAGATATTGGCTTTATTTGTTTCTGCCCACTACCCTATACTCTTTCTGCTCTTTCTCAAGAAAATATGAGAAAATGCATCATATGTGGCTTATTCCTTGACATTTCCCCCTCTCCTATTGTATAACTCTAGACGAGGGATGATCATTTAATTGCAACTCCTTGCACAGACATGGCATTTCTTTCAATGTTTCTAGACAGATGATAATGGCTTTGAAGGAACGTTTCACTTTAAATGCTGAGGAAATACAGGAACAGAGATTGCAGCTGAATGATATGAGAAAGGATTCTACAGTAATACTACAATCTGAAATGTTGCTGAATAAAAATCAGTAGTGAAATGCTACAAGTGCTACCTAGACCATGAAGCATAGAAAAAACCAAACCAAACCAAACCAAACCAAACCAAACTAAACCAAACAAAACAGAAATTTAGGAAGTCTGGAAAAAATGAAATACATGTTAGAAAATACATTTTAAATTAACTTTCTCAGGGAAAGAATACTTATTTTGTTTGTATAAATGAAACCAAGTCTATCAAGTTGCTGTGGGAATCAACTGTAATCAACAACCATAATAAAGAGCCTAATACAGACTTGAAGAAATATCTGAAGTAACTCAATTGTTTCTTTCCGAACAAAATGCAATGGCCAATACAATTTTACAATTTGTCCATCAGGACTCCTGTAGCCAGAATTTTCTAATTCCATGCTATTTTTCCCTCTTTCAAATGTAAGATCTTTTAGAAACGTTTCAGCGCTGAAAGGTTTAGATAGTAATAGAATTGTTCAGTCAAAGTTGTTCCTTCCAACCTTATTTTAAAACCAGTGGTCAAATTGAGATATTTGGAAGTACACAACTGTCCTGGCACTCCTTTCTTCCATTATAGAAATAATCAGCCAGAGAGTGATTTTACTTAATAGGAAACATGACAAATTGTAACCTCCAGTTTTGGTATAAAGCCACGCTGCCAAATTACAAAGGACCAAAGATCACTGGTTACTATTATCAGCATTTGCATTTAGCTTTTGCTTTTTGCTTGGGGTTTGATTAAAAAAGTTTATGGAACTGAATTCTCCTCTTAGTTATATCCATGCAATTGCACAGAGCGTTTTGGAACTGAAGGGAAAGCAGAGTCTGATGATTTCTTACCATAGGTCTTACTCAAAAGCTGATCATTTTTACAGCAGAATTTGCGTATTGTTCTGGATTCAGAAGGCAGATTGCCTATAAAAAGGCATTATGAACCTTCTGAATAATATTAGGATGTTGTTTAAGTTTTTATCTTCTTAAAACACCATGTTGGATGTCAAACTATGAAAGCATATGGAGAGTGCAACCAAGGGAATAGTGGGACTTTTGGCATAGCCTAACTTCCCCTACACCCTTACTTCCTCAGGTTACAGAGGAGCAGCGTCTTAGACCTTGTTGCAAAGATTGGTTGGAATGTTATACACAATATCTAATGTGATATAAAATAGATTCACGTCATAGAGGAGCCATTGTAAAAATTGGTATTTGTTAAAGAACTACATAAACTGGAATTAACTCTAGATACTCTTAGAGAAAACAATGTTCCAGGCTGGTTTCAACAGGAGCTGTTAAGTAGAGAGGCTCAGTATGGTATTTCAGTTAAAGAAGGATATAGCAGATTGCAAAGGGTCAAGAAATTATGTCCTATTGAGTTTGGTGAAAGTGAGTTTGCCTAATCTCAGGAATAAGAAATGATCAAAAGTGTTTCAATATATATGAAACTATCATAGTGGCATTCAACTGTGAACATTGGGGAATCAGTGAAGAAATCAAATTAAATGTCAAATCATGAGCATCTTTCTTCAATATTAAAAGGAAGAAGTGTGAATAGAGTATTGCACCATAGGATATCTAAGGAAACTGTCTCTTTCCATTTGTTTGGAAGTGCTTGAGCCTGACTAAATGTGGGAGCACAAACAAGACAGCATCTCAAGGTGTCTCTCCAGGTCTGCATTTCTATGATTCCAAATTCACACAGAATTCAGCCTTTAGCATAACACACCAGGGAAACTTAGCTTTCAGATAGCTCTAACCAGACTCTGATCTAGTTGGTCCAATCTTTGTGTAGGAAAGCTTCTATACATCCAGGCTTGCTTTTCACAGTTTCAAAAAATTTTATTTCAACTTGAAGAATTCAGACATTTTATGTCCTCTAAGGAGCAGTTATAAAAATTGTCATAGCTAATAGCTTTTACATTTTTTAATTTACCTTCCAAATATAATAATAATTTACCTCCCAAAACAGGCAGAAGATACATGGCACCTCCTTACAATGACCTTACAAACAAATGTTCAGTAATAAGTAATGAGAAAGTAATGAGCTGGGACTGAACAGAGAAGAAAGGAAAGGTGAAATATTATTAGGATTGTGAATGCTACCTACCAAAAGCTCTTTAAAAAGCTGATGGACAAAAAAGGGTGTTTTCAGAGGAGGAGTCAAAAGCATATATTTTTGCATTCTATTTGCTGCAAATAAGCAGCTGGCATTTTGCTGAATTTTAGTAATTATTGTTATTTATATGCTACAGCTGAAATGATGTTTAAAGCATATTTGGTTTCTTTGTGTTTGTGGGTTTTGCTTATTCTCTTAGTCCTTCAATATCCTAAATGATGCAATTCATTTTTTTTACAGCTGGGGTTTCGCTTTATATTTTATTCATAGTAAATGTATATCCACAAATACACATGCATGTACACACAGACAGATAAAATCCTTTTAGTGAGACATTAATGACTTCTGTTCGTGAAAGATAATTTTGCTAAAGCCTTGGTACATTCTCAAATCTTAGCATGTGGATCCAAATAGGTAAATGTAAAACTTGCCATTGTATAAAATTTTTATTACCGTCAGTGTACAAAACTGTTTTACAGAAACAAAACTGGATACCATGATAAGTGTATGGTTAGTTGCAATACAATTCCATTAAATCTTACTGCATTTCTTCCATATTGATGCCACCCCATGAACTTACCCTATAGGTGCACCCCTTGTGGAAGGAATGATGGCAGCATATATAATCTCCTGAGCACAAATGTGCTCTTTGTATTACAAACCACAAAAAGAAAAGAACCCTGGCTTTATTACCAGAACTGGGAGAAGGATTTGTTACTATGCTTCCCCACTCCAACAACTAATGAGAAAGCTTAAAAGGCAGAAAAACTCTCTTCTTAATTGCAATGTTGGTAATAGGAAGTTCATCAAAATAAGGATCTTTTTTCCTTCTTCTAATCTAATTACGAAAAGTTCAAGAAATCATCTGAATAAGCAAAATTCACAGCAGAAATTAGAGAAGCAACTCAGAGCCACTGAAACGCAGCAACATTTTCCTTGTCTAGGGCAGCCATATTTTGCTCCTATGAAATAGAGCCTCAGCTTCCAAAGCTGCTGACATCACATAAAATATATTTTCCCCCAATATTAATACGTAGGTTAGCTACCCTAAGTTCTGACAAACATGTTCATCATGCTTGCATTTTTAGTCCTGGAATTATTCTCATTTATATCAATTTTAAACACTCAGCACAGATAAAACTTTGAGGATCATTTTTCAGTTAGTCTACATGAAACTGTATTTTGGCTAGTTACCTATTTAACTGAAAACTTCACCAGCTGTACCTTGCATCTGGCAAATCAGCACATCAAAGGTAAAAACCAAAATGATACTTATCACAACACAGCAGGCCCAATATAAATCTTTATGAACGTATGTAACTTAGTGAAAAAAATATTCAGGGTGAGATCTTGCTGAGACATGCACTTGAGAAATTATGGGAAGTATTCTTAGACACACTCCTCTGCAGTAACCAGACATAAGGTTAAATCTAACACTCAGAGGTACTTCTCAGCAAACTCTAATGCAGATGTTGACACTGTGTTTGTTTCACACTGAGGGAGATCTTGTTTATTTTTCCTGGGAGAAGAAGGTGCCAATCCAAATAAGTATTAAAATTATAAGTGCATGTCCCACTTTTCTTTACTAGAAGCAAACACATTTAGCATCAAGCTACTGTTACAGAAATATGAGCAAAAAGGCTCTGGGATTTCACATTTAATTGGAAAAAAACCATATCCTATCTCAGTTTACAAACACTGCAGGGATCATAGAAGTTTGACAATAAGGAAAAGTCCAAAAACCTAAAAAAAAAAAAAATCTAGACTTTGCAATTTCAGCTGTTCTGGAATCAGACTGGGTCTTGTGCGACTTCATTAGGTGCTAGCTACTGAACCATGAGAAACACTACAGTAGCTTTGTTCAAATAGATTTAGCTCCACATTTGAAATCAACCAGGTTGAGGAAAAAATTCTTAAAATATTAATTTTCATTGTGGAGAGAAAGTCCAGCTTCAAGATAATCCAGGCTTGAAAAGCAAAAGAAACCTCCTCGCTCACTAGAATA
The DNA here is from genome assembly GCA_013397295.1 of Polioptila caerulea. NCBI lineage: Eukaryota > Metazoa > Chordata > Aves > Passeriformes > Certhiidae > Polioptila > Polioptila caerulea. The sequence goes on from VYXF01002425.1 coordinate 877,807, forward strand.
CTAAGATTAAGCCCTTCAGAGACAGACTGATTTAGCCCACACACAGTGCCAACCTGGTATGTCTCAATTGATACGGCAACCCAAAACAATATCTCTGCATGATATTGTATAATTCAAGATATTTCAGCTTTTTCAGAGTTACCTCAAGCATCTATGATCTGCTTTGTTGCCAGGATTTGCATCGTACAAATGAATCTCAGGATTTGGCTGACAGAACAAGAATTGTGCTGGAAAAACAGATCTGAGTCAAAAACTAAGATGTTTGTTTAGCTCATGGAGTCTCAGGGATGCTTGCCCATGTCTCCAGATATTTTCCTCTATGAGTTGTGAGGCTCCCTGTATTTTTAGATACCTGTGACCTATAGGCAGCCTTAGCCACTGCTTGTTCCTGAAGGATTCTTAATATGTCAGTTTTGGGCTTGAGAGGTGCAAGATTTCAACTCTTAGGAAACCTAGACCAACTCTACATGAGCTGTGTATCTCTGCAGGCAGATAAGTCTCCATAGCCCCTGAGATGCCAAGATTTCCAGATTATTGATTTTTCTAGCTGACTGTTCCTGAGGTTTCTGCAAAATTAAGGGTCTAGGCAGGACAGAAAATAACCTCCCCAAATGTTTTGTAAAAAACTGTGCTCCTGCACTGCACACCAACTGTAAAATTTGTCCCTGATTTAGGTACGTTTTCAGGGGTTACACTTTGTGTTTTGTTTTGTGGAAATTTTGCCACAAGTTTGGTATTTTCATTTAAAGCCAATTTTTTCTTTTCTACATCTTCTCTTTCATGCCACAAGCTCAGATTTGTTTTGAACCAAAATATCCTCCTGGGATTAATAAGAGATATTAGATCAGTACTTTTCTTCTAGACTTGTGCTTGTGAGGGGCAAAAGAGGCATAACCTGTTCAAGGCAATTCTGTTTCCCTCTCAGTGCTGTGTTTTCTTCCTGGTACTGATTAAAAAAGTGAAAAGAACAATTACAAGTCAGACCAAATTCTTCCCTAAGTGTAGAACCCTTGTAAAGCTTTCAGCACATTTGAATTTATCAGCCTCATGAAGGGACACAGAGCATGTAAATGGACTTATTTTTATAAGTATTGGTCTGTACTGGGATTGTATAAATTCTGCATTCTTTGCAAGTATCAACTTACATGTAAATTAAGGAAACTTCGTAGTCACTCACAAAACTTCTAATAATGCTCAAATCATAGATACAAAACAGAGAAAAGTGAAATGGAAAGCATATACAGAGGAATTCAGAAGTGATCCAAACGCCTTGAGAGACAAGGTTATTGAAAAGCCTCAGAAGATTGCACAATGGTTTTACTTTATTTCATTACAGAAGGACTGTTTAATTCTAATGGATATTTATTTCCCTAAGGTCTGTGGACTTGGACAGGTGACCTTAACATTTACTTCTGAAGATGTGAGTTTTCCATGTCTCTCTGATAGGGTGCTTTATATAATTTTGAGGTGGTATTAGTTATCTAGATTGGTATTAACTAATTTAGATAAAAGTGGAAGAGACCTCAAAACTGATAAAAGCAAAAAGATTTCCTTAAAATACTAATCCCAGATCAAGCAGAGAGCCTGGCTCAGCAAAGCTGATGTGACTGTCATCTTGCTTATCTTCAACCTTCTAGGAAATAAATCTGAAAAGAGGTGGCAAAAAAAACAAAGATTACATTCCTCCAAAAGTTGCACACTATATCATTAGTTTTGTTTTTTTTAAGAAGAGTCACATATGGCCATGGTTGCAAAGACCAACATTTTCTTACAATTTAGACTTATAATATCAATAGGGTTTTTTAAGATTTACTAATGTAAACAATACATAAACATTCACATTAAAACATGAATCATTGAATACCATGGCAGAAATAATTTTTATCAGGAAATTTCCCCAGGGTTATACCTAATGCATCCCTTTTATAAGTGTCACTGTTTAAGAAAGTAATTTAAATTTCTATATTCAATGGTTTTATCTCTTCAGCTCTATGGAAATGTCGCTATAACACTGGAAACCATGACAACTGATTCCAGTTTCTGATTTCATTACAAGGTTACATTTTACCCAGGTTCATGAACCTTTCATACAAGATGGACTTAATAATCTCACAGCTGAATCTCTCAAAAGTATGTGGTTTGATACAACAATACTGCTTCATTTGATCTCTCAATTTAAAGAAGTGACCATTACATTGTTACTGCCATGCTTTTCCAATTGTTGTCCAGCAGTGCCACCATTTTTTGACAAAAACCCTGGCAGAAAAATTTCCAGATACAGAATACCCTCTTGAAATAAACTGAGTGAACTTATGGCCTTAATACACATCTATATCTAAACATGGGCCAAGTTGTCCCATAAACATATCCCTTTTAGGGGTTACATTTTGTTAATTGAGTGGTTTTTAATATGTGTTTCCAAGTTTCACTGAGTCACTAGCCCCCATCTGTGGAAGTCTGATGTTCTTGTCATTCTTTAGCATGGATCAGTTTCATTTTATTTGTTGCTAAGTCTTCATAAAATGTCAATACTGGCTCATGCTGGGAGAGTGCACTAAACATCATACTGTTATCTTGACCAGTATGACCCTTCCTTTTCATTGTGCTTTTAAGAATGGAATGCTTTAAAAATTCACCTCTTAAGACTGCTAGTCCTGACAATTTAAGAGTTCCCTACAGTTAAGAACACATCTGAAACAGAGGCAGGATTGAGTTAAGCAATTCTCCTCTGATTATGTTGGTATTTGTAATTACATTCTTTGGCTTCTGAATTACATCCTTTTGGTCTGATCATGAAGAAGCCAAAAAACATAATCTGGAATAGGTGACTTCCATCAGTCCCAAGTCTGAGGCATGGGCAAGTCCTCTCTCAGAAAAGAGGTTTTTCCTAATTCACTGCTAAATACAGACTGCCATAATTTACTGTACCAATTACTATGCTAGCACTTAACCAGCAAAACAGAAAATTTTAGAATGACTTTGAATGTATTCTGGTTATCTGTTTTCTCCTGTAATCCTCTGTGACTGCTGGTTACTAGATGCAAAATTCAAGAGTAGATAACTACTGACCTTTATCAGTCATGACCAATACAGCACTTTGATTTTGACTGGGAAGGAGCTGCAGGTACCAAGCAGTTTCCAATGTTTGACTATCTAAGCCAAAGTTTTCCAGTCAGAATCACAAAGTGTTATAATTAACTTTTAGCTTCAAAAGGGAAGGTTTTGAAAATATTGAAGGTTGAAAGATTGATGAACAAATAAATATTTGCATTCTGATATGTAACTTGAGAAAAGAACAAAAATGTTTAGTCAAAGCAGAACCATTCTTTTCATCATAGCACAGAATTTAAAAAAAAACTTTGTTGCTCAATGAATGATATTTTTTACCATATCTCCTCTCTACATTTCTTCCTTTCCTATTTTTCTTTCATGTTTAATCTTACTCTATCTTCTACTATTCATTGCACTAATTCTCTTTTTCAAATCTCCTTCCAACTCACTTTCAAGTAACAGCAGTTTTGCAGCTGTCATTCGCTTATCAGGAGAAAGCAGGTGAGCCTGTAGTGCTTGGGAGCTAGAGAGTTTATGCTTCTGCCAGATATTGGTTCAGTGGGAAGTACATTAAGACCAACTCACCAAAAATAGTTCATTAATTTGTCTCACCAATTTGAGAAATGCCATATTTAATTTTATTATTTTAACAGTGCAAGTGCACTCGTATCACCAATTGAAGTCACTGGGAAATGCATGTGTTCAGTAACTCCACAAGTTATTATTTTAATATTTTACCATTGTTAACTTCTTGTTGGGATATGAGCAGCTTTCACCTGTGAATTGATGTAGGCTCTAAGCACAAGTCAGAAACCCTCATATGTCCCTGTCAAACTGTGCAACCCAGCACAACCTAGTGCAAAGCTGGTTTTGCATGTATTCCTGAGTCTCAGCTCATGCAAGGAGGACAGACAAATGCCAGCTTCTGAAAGATACCAGTCAGTTACCTCAGCGAATAAAATGTGAGAGGACCTTGATTACATATGAAATATATGTATTTTACTATCATAGACTCAGTCCATGCACTCTCATCTTGTGGAAAGATAGGGTAAGAAGTTTCTTGTCTGTATTTCACTTACTCTTGCTGAGGATAGAGCCAGACATCTCATCCTTTGCCACTCTAAGGCAGTGAAGAAGCTTTCCTCCAGGTCTCTACCACCTCATGTCCTAAAGAGGCAAATATTATAATGAAATTAATCCAGAGAAATACAGTCAGGTGAAATCCTGGACCTACTGTAGTCAATGTTTTGCTACTGACTTTAATAGGATCAGGACTTCTCTCAAATTCTTTCTAACCTTTATCTTTACAGAATATGGATGCAGCCTGTCCAGCAGAGCTCAAAAGTACAAACAAGAAGAGATGAGAATGAGTATGATGTTGCCCCTCAGATACATTCGGGCAGGAAAGCAAATACTGTGCTGCTCATCTTGAAAGGGCCTTAAAGATAACTTTCAGGTGTGCATCTGTTATGATACTTCATGCACTCTATAGTGGATTTATGTGTTTAAAAGCAAAATATCATTACATTTAAAAATAAACCTGTGATTTTAATTCTTTGTCTAGACAGTGGTTGCAAAAAGCCCACTCTATTTTCAGTTATCCTGAAATTCAGAGGTGCATTTATTATAAAATTTTAATGGCAGTGACTTAAATCCTGCTCTGGAGTATGAGTAGGGACAGCTTCTAATTACCAGGCCTATTTGGGGTTCATCTATTTCACAACATTTTACCTTTACATTTAACTTCTTCCCTCTCTAGCTTTACTTCATTGATCCTTGTATTGCCACCTTCTAAGGCTTTATAATTCTATCCTTTATTTTTATGGTTACCTTGAAAGTGTTTATAGACTGTAGAAGGTATTTATAGACTTTGATCATGTTCCCCCTGAGACTCCTCTTCTCCCAGTTATATATTAGTTTGGTTCTCTGAGTCTTAGCTCACATATCTCATTTTCTTTTGTGTGCACCATTTTTGTTGCCCTGCTCTGTAGTTTTCCCTGATCATTCTATGTGCTTCCACACTGTAAAACCATAATACATGGCACACAATTCCAGATGTTTTTCCCTCCAGTGCTACGTGAAGCAAAACCACTACCATATAAACCCTAAAATTTTTTTCTCAAGTTTACTGTTGGTTGAGCTTGATTTTACAAAGCATAGTTTTTAACAGGCTCAGCATAGCTTTGGAATCCATTTTACTCAAATCACATTAACAATTTATGGGGATGAAACTTCCCTTTTTTCTTGTATTTTTTGTTGCCAAGTAATTTTACTTCTTGCCTTGCTCTCATGGAATTCAGGCTGTTTTCAGCTGGGTACGCTGCTGTGTTTCAAGAGCAAGGAGGAATCTGAAGAAACAGTTTCCATTTGAACCCACGCTTTTTAAATACTTGTGTAGAGCACTAGCTTTTATATTCACTAGTCCACTGCCCTATACTATCAATATTAATGGCAGTTTTAATTGCAGAAGAAATAAAATCAGGCTGCAGGACAGGGTGACATCCCCTGGGTAAAGCAGGACTCATGTTCCAATGAGAACTAAAACAGTCTTTATTCCACTGTCCTTTTTTCTGGTAAATCTTTGCCTGCCATGTCAGTGTGTTCATCAGTAACACACGAATACTGTCATTACCTATGTGCAAAGGGACTAACTATGAAGACTTTTTGAATACTTTCTTATATAGATTGTGCTTATAATGCCTGCTTTCACACAGTGTCACACTTGGTATTATAGCATGAAAATCTGTCATGTCGTACATAGAATTTTATTCCTTGAATATTCCTGTTAGTTTCACAAAGCACTATTGAACTATAGTGAAAAAAAGCTGGACTGATCTTGCATATTATTTTCAATTTCAGATCAATTACAGCTTACAAATCTTTTTATATAATTCAAATACATTTTATTTTTGCTGCAGATAATAAAGCTTTTTCAAAATTGTTTTCTCAAGAATAAATACCAGTGCTCTGACAAGTTTTGTGTGCAAAGTGATTACCTGGGGGAGAAGGCCATTCAGATTTCAATGTTTTATGCAAATAATCCAAGTATGCAATTAGATAAAGCCTTGTTAACTAGGGTTAAAACACATGCAATCAGCTGGTGCACTTATTTGGTAGAATTTAGATAAGCATAATTAGGCTGCAAAATGAATCTATATGTAAATAAGTTGAGTTCTTGTATTTGAGGATAAACAAAATCAGAGATAATTTTAATCACCAAATTTATTGTTTATAGAGTGTAGGTTCATAAAGAGGTTTGAGGAGTTAATTTCCCAGCCAGAATCTAATAAGATACTCATCTTTTTCTGCTATCCTGCCTCCTCATGTGCCATATTTAGAATGACATACTGAGGATGCTCATGAATCTGCTTTGATATTATATGAAAGTCATTTTCTTTGCTTTTTTGCCACCATACATTTACATGAGTAAATTCTGATGTTCAGTTGAAAACCTAAATCAAATACATTTTTTGGCACTGGTTTATACAGAAATTATTTTGTTCGTCGCTCAAAGGCAACCAGTCAGAAACTGAAAGTGAAGAGATTGAGGGAAGGACTCTCCCTCACTATTGTCTCCTTGTTGACATGCCAGTTAAATCAGCTGTCAAAACTTTTAGGTATTTTCTGTCCTGCAATGGACAGTCAAGTGACATGTCAAGGATCCTAAACTCTGCAAGGCTAGTGGTTCTAGTATTGGTTTGGTTTTGTGGCTGTTTTTTGGTTGTGTGTTATTTTTTGTGTTTTAATTTTTTTGATTGTTTTTTGCCCTTTGATTATAAGAGAAAATTAAACTGAACAGTGCATTGGCCATATTTACAGTACTAACCCACTTCATATCAATGTTTTTCTGATTTATCCCTCACTGACAATGGAAGACACCCACAGCACACACTCAGGCAGCTTCTGGAAACATTTCAAGTGCCAATCTAGAGCTGCATAGGAGCTTTTATGAGATTAAGCCTCTCACTGCTGTTTTGTACTCCACTTCTTCTACAAAAGGACCTTAGTTCACTCCTGTCTACTATGTTTTTAATCAAACTTATGGCCTTTCATTTCAGGTGGTTGGCTTTTGTAAATCTTACCTTTTTTTTTTTCTTTTTTTTTTTTAACAGATCATTTAAAACAAATGCTAGCTAGGAAAGTAAACATACTTTAGGTCATTTGTATCATCTTCTGCTCAGTAGTGGATCAGCAAAGTTTATTTCAGAACTGATGAGGCCTAAAAATCACGGCAAAGTAAAAATACCAATTGTAAAATGGGACAAGCTGTCTGGGGGAGCCTGTGCAGCCCCAGCCCAGGGGCTCTTTCTGAATTTTTGAGAATTGTTGATAAGGAAAGAAAAGCATGGGCTTGCTCCTGTGTCAGGCTAGGGGTGAGGCGCCTGCCTTCCCACCTCTCACTGGCACTGGAGAGGCTATGCCTGGAAAAACTCCGAGCTTCTCCTCCACGCAGGACAGGCACACCGACCGCGGCACCGGCCTCCCTGCGCCTCCGTGCGCGGCCCCGCCGGCAGGACGGGCCTTGGGCCGGGTTAAACGGGCCGGATGTGCCGGCTGCGGGGCCCAGGGCGCTTCCTTTCTCCTCAGCGGCCCCAGCGCCGCCCGCGGCCGCTCCCCGGGCACTGGGCACCGGGCAGTGGGCACCGGGCACCGGGCACTGGGCATCGGACACCGGGCATCGGACACCGCGCACTGGGCTCTGGGCACCGGGCACTGGGCACCAGGCACTGAGCTCTGGG
>VYXF01002425.1:886054-1093317 GCA_013397295.1 Polioptila caerulea
CCGGGATGGTGCCGGGATGATGCCGGGATGATGCCGGGATGATGCCGGGATGGTGCCGGGATGATGCCGGGATGTCAGTGGGGCTCTCCTCCGAATCCCCGCCCCGGTGATTCAAAGCTCCCTTGCGCAGCAGCAGGAGCCGCGGTGCCGGAGCTGCGGGGTGCCCCCGGTGCGCTCCGCGCTCCCGCGGACAGCGCCGGCCGCGGCGGGATGAGCGCTCGGTCCGCGGCTGGTGCTGAGAGCGGGACAGCTGCGGGCACCTCCCGGGCAGGGCTGCGGGGATCGCCGGAGTGCAGCTGAGAAAGCAGAGCCTGGAGCGGGGGCAGGCGATGCTTGGGCAGGAGGTGTCTGGAGCAGCTATCGGGGAGATGCCTCACGCAATTGCCTGATCTTGCTCTTCCCACGGAGGAGATCCTACCCAGAAATACCCAAATAAATACCATTTTGGAAATACCCAAAATGTAGAATTTGCAATGGATGGGAATTCAGCCTGCTCTCGTGTTCTCAGTGTTGTGCAGGGAAGCGGCTCGAAGTTTGTAGTCAGAGTTCAGGTTATGACAACCTTAAACTTGATAATTAACATGCAGAGATAAGATTGGAGTTTGTGGTGTTTATCTGTTCAATCTGATCTAATCGTGGTTTGCTGTCGACGTCTTGGTGTGCATTTTGCAGGAGTGGAAAATAAGCTTTGTACTACACACATACTCAGTTTGAGAATGCTGGTATGACATTGTGAAAAATGAAGATTTACATTCTGATTATCAGTGACACCTTTAGCAAATTGACATTCCAGATACCCTGTGATTTGTTTCACAGCTACCAGGCCATTCAGGTACTGAATCTGAATATAATAATGTCAGATAATTCCTAATTAGCTTCCTCAACTGGAAGTTCTGCTCCTTTGAGCATGTTACTTTTTGTGAGCTTGTTTGAAGTAGGTAGAAAATCCCCATAAGGATTAAAAATACAACACTTGGGAGACAAGTAAACATGCAATCATTTGGAATAAACTTTAAACCCAGCAGACGTCAGCACATAGCCTGGAGCAAGGCTAAGGAGGTCTAAAGACACTAATTATCGTACTCATGCAATTGAAATAATGGGGACTTGACAGTATGACTGATAAACAGCTAGAAAATTAATGAGCAGAATGCCTATCTTCCATCAAGGACTGCCAAATGTCTGTACAAGACACCACAGACAACACTGATATTATGTGCTGACCAAAATACTATTCGAAGATTTGTGGCATGAACTGAACACATGGTGCTGCTAATGACTGGAGCTTGTGTGCCCACTGTGTATGGATAAAGTAATTAATCACTTTAAAATTACACAATGGGAGATTATAATTATTAAAAAATACATTATATATACTGTATGAGGGAAGGAAGACAGAACTTGTATCCTTTAGATTAAGGATGCCAGACTAGAGGAATGCTTTTGATCACTTACAGATTTTTTTTCCACTGTACCACTTGTTACTCATATAAGTAATCCAGTTTTGAGTTGTCTCTTGTTTCACCGATTAAGGTGAAAGAAAGTTTTATGGAAGAGAGAGGATTATAGAAAGAGTTTGGAGCAGTGTCAGGGTCCTTGGATAACCTGCAGATCCAGCAGTTACCAGTAGTCACTAGAGTGCCTATAGTGGCTAGTGGCAGATGCAGAAGAGGCAACTTATATGACCAATTACAATTATAATAAATTTGCATCCAGAACACTGGCAATAACTTCCCAAAGAAAGGCTTTGTATACTCACTGACATCCCTAGATGCATTGTAAAAGCTTTAGCAGGGAAAGTAAACAAGTCAGTGTGTCTTTATTTAAAGTCCAGTGGCATGAAATGTAGCATAAGTGAATTTCAACTTCACATCTGTCTCATCTTCCCTGTTACAGCATTGGAGCTGTCATCAGGACACAAAGCTGTGTATTACATGGCCCATCAGCAGCCACATTCTTCAGAAATTTCAAATATCTCCTGTATTAGGCAGGTGCTGTATAATCTTCCTTCAGTCCTTCTCCTAAACCCTAATGGTAGGAAGTGATTGAGGCCTGAGAGACTCGAGAATTACCTGCCATGGCTGTGTGATCATCCCTTTAATCCAAACATGTTTTGACATAACTTTGGTAACCTATGCTCCATTTGTCAGGCTTTAATGCTGCCTTCCCCATTCTGGAGAGCCACAGACCCTGAAAAGCATCTGGCTATATTTTTAAGAGGTATCTGTGCTACAAAAATGTATAGCCTTGTGTTTCCTTAGGGGAAGAGATAATCTCTTGCAGCAGGGCAGAGTGAACATCCCTCCTCATGCTGGCAAATCTTACTGGGTGTTCTCCCATAGGGAACTAAGAGAATATTTGATGAAAAACATCTTCAAAGAGTCAAACTAATCTTTGCCTAGTTGTCTGGCACTGACTGTGGGAAGCTGTGTAGGGAATGTGTACATTGGGAAGCTGAGTTAGGGAGTGTAGGCTTTCAGGGTAGGGCCTTCATATGCTCTTGAAATATAAATGGTAAAAATAAAACAGAAAAGGACAGAGATTTTCCCAGATAAGTAGGGGTTTGGTATTGAGTCTCCATTGCCAGTAATGGGCTTTGATGATATCAAGAGGCCTTGGATCAATTCCTATATATACAGTTTGAAAGGACCTTTTGAGTCATAATTTATAGTCATATTCCCAGGCAAAGCAACTGTTTGAGCTCTTGATTTTATTTAACGTGCATCTGTGAATGGTTATCTGAAAGACCAGCTTCCAACCTCACAAAAACCTTATATGGCATATTCAGGAGTCCGTAATACTTTCCTAAATGCATTAAAGGGCAGATATTTCATTGGGGAACATGAGTGCCATTAGCAGCAGTTTTATTTTTGCACTTTACAGGAATTTAATAACCTTCAAATGCATAGGCTTTCAGAAATGTCAAAACATGAGCAAAGGGAAAAGGACACTGTATCTATTCCATCACAGATTTGGGCTACTACAGGAGATAGGAGTTTGTCCCTTGGGCAGAACAACAAGGTTGATGGGTTTAGTAAAACACACACCATTCATGTGAATCATTTGTATACTGTATGCTTTCACAGAACATTACCCATTTAATTGCTGAGCAGGGTTTATTAGGACATAAGGCAGTAACATGCATGGAATCCTTTTTTTGTTGGTGGATTTGTTTTTAAGACATTCTCTTGTAAACTAACCAAATCTGTTAAAGCACAACCCAGAAATCCTTAATAATTTTTCAATGCAATTTTTATATGTACATTCTAAAAGCAAAAGTGCAATAGTTTTGTCTTGCTGATACTGTCACTGTTCTCTGCATGCTATCTAACAAAATAGGATCTTCTGTTTGATATCTCAAGGTGCTGCAAGAACAATAAAATTAGAAAAACAATGCAAATGTTAGACAATCTATGTCCCTTCCCTCTGCTTCTGGATGTATGTCTGCTATTGTGTGTTCTTAGGAAAGTCAATCACTACACTAAGGAGCAAAACAAAAAACCACTTGATAAGTGTCTTAGCAAAAAATATAGGCTCTAGAATTTTAAAACATTTGAAAGAAAATAACCTGCCAGTTGAATTATACAAAATTCTTGTTTAGGAAAGAAAATCCAGTCTATAAAATAGAATGACCTCTCATGCAAGAAATAAGGCATTTCCAGGATATATTATATTCCAAAAAAATGGAGTAGAAATGGTCAACATGAAACTATAACAAACTCTTGACTTTCCCTGGCCCTTTGTGTTTTTCATGAAATTATGTAATTCATTACCTCCACGGATATCTGCAGAGCAATGGATCGGTTTACTTTGTATTCATTTATTCAGTCCTCAGTAATCTGTGTTTAATAGAGTGCTGGAGCATGTCAGAATGAACAATTAAACCTGGTTGTTATAGAAGACAACTTGCCATTATTGCCACCATTAGTTGTATGTGTTTTATTTTTTTAATAACAAAGGTGTGTTGCATGTTCAGTATGTAATCCCATATTAAAATTTTGCACTTTTTCCTTAGAATGGCAACATCTTTTGAACCCTTGAGATTGTTGTACCTTGCATCAAGCTCTCAACTGATGATAGAGGCTGTAACTTTTTGTCAAACCTGTTCTGCCAGGATAAGCAGACAGTGAAGACAGAACCAAGCTCTTGGAGAGGATTGTGGTGGAGAGATCAGCTATCTCATTAGCAAGATGCAAAGTTTTGGAAGAATATTTTCTCCAATGCAGAAATTGAGTGGGTTTGGTTACTTCTCAATGGAAAAAAAAATGGCAGTCTGCTTTAGAGATAATATGTTTGAAAATTTCCTCTGCCTGGCTGTTAAAGAGAAAAATATGCAAAGACAGCACATGGGGCATGCAACCATGGTGCTCAACATGTGCCAGGGCAATGAAGATCCTTCAAGACCTTCCATTGTATGTTGCAGCTGGGCAGGGGAACAGCAATAGGAAGAAGTGCAAGTGTTCAGGGCCAGCTTCCCACAAAGGCACTCTCAGTTTCCTTTGTCTCTCTAGTAAATGAATCACTGATTTTTAGCAAACCTGGAGAGCCTCATCTTTCCATTTTCTTAGTATAAGCTGGAGTGAGTGTCCTGCCACAGGAATGAAAGTGAACGTGTAGAGATAAACCAGATCAGCAAAAGATCCATCATTATCTGATACCTCCAGTAATCACCAACCATGTGCTGTATTCCCACACCCTGTAGAATTATCAAGATTATCAAGAAGTGATGTTTCACTGCAAAGCAGGTTAGAGAGGTGGGAGGCAAGTGACAAACAGTAAGAACAAAACATCTGAATCTTGAAGGCACCAGAAGCAGAGCTGGTTGCCAATAGTTTCCTTTGCTGGGGTGTTCAGAAGTAAAGGGAAGATATTTTATGTCAAGAAGCAGGTGGCTGGACGAAGTCCTAAGAGAGCCCTGTGATCCTGTGTCATCAGCTGTGTCTGTATTTTCTCGCCTGTATTTGCGGTGCAGCCTTATGAATTAGCAGCAGGAGTGATGTCTGGTGTTTATGTGTTTATGCATGTAGCCAGCTATGAAATTTTTAAGACTGTAGAATAAAATTCATTTTGCAATAATGAAGATTTTATCTCTGGTGACAAGGAACACCAACTCAATGATTCAATTCAGAGAGATGTCATAGAAAGCAAACCCAAAAGTAACAGAACTGATAAACATGAGAAGGCCAAACATGTGAAATCTATGACATAAAAAATCTTGAGAAAGGAAGTGAAAAAGTGCAAAGTTTAACTTCTCGTGCATAAAAAAAACGTCACTCTCATTCTTTTCCATTTGCTTCAGGAAAGCTACACAAAACAGCACTGGAGAAGTTACAGGGTACATCCTACGTGCTTGTGCAAATGGGATCGAATCTTGTAGAGAATAAAAAGCAGTGAGCTAGATGAGGTAACGGCCCTTCTGCGATGATTTCACCAGCCATTTCTCATTATTTATGTCGTTGTTTATTGTGATGTCTTCCACTTAGCAGAATTCTTGAGGACACAATATTTTTTCTCGGTGCTTGTTGAATGATGGTAGTGTGCCAATTAGTATAGATTATGTTTTACAGCTGACCAAATTGCCAATGTTTCTTTCCTGAGCAAAAGATGGTCCTTCCCTCCATCCCAAAATGCACACTTGAGTCCCTGGCAGCCTATAGTGATGTTGGGAGTTGTAAGCAGATTGCTATCAAGGTAAACAGCAACTCATTGTCCCTTATATTGTCCAGCAAAGACAAATTTACAATCAGCAGCCTGCTTACTGCCAGCTAGAACCATGAGAGCTATATGGAATGCTCATAGGATGTGTCTAGCATATTAGCACAGTTGTTTACAGCAGGTGTTTCGTTAATTGTGGTATATCCAGAACTGCACACTGTGTTCAAAATGACCCTTAAATGGCCACCTCACAGCAGTGAACTGAGAAGATGTAGTGCACTGAGCTGTGAAATGAAGCAAGGAGGAAGGATGACAGGAGCCCAAGACCTATTCACCTGTATTCATTGCCAGTCTTGTCAGAGCAGCATTTTTATTATCTTTGATTCTATTTTTAATCTTTGCTCATGTTTTTTTAGTTTGTATTTTGCCGAATGAGCTAAGTTGTCTTTAAGCAGGCTTGTAAAATAATTTGAATGAAACTCTAGGAATCCAAAAGCCAGAAGTTCTTTGGGTTGCAGAAAAAAACCCACTTTGCTCCTTTCTTTGTTTTTTCAAAAGGTAAACGATGCTACATTTGAAGCAAATATTTCTCTACACACACACGTGTCACACCTAGAAGCACTCAGATTCTGGATAAAAAGGACTTTAGACTCCCACTACATAGATCAGAAGAATTTGGGAACATGGTGTAGCAGAGAGGCTGCTGAGACAGGTACTGGCAGGGTCTGTGGCTGATGTCACACATTGACTGTAACAGTGAGTTATATTAAAGCAAGAGTTAGACCAGAAGGGGCTGCTGATGCACTCAGTGCCCATCGTAGCACGAGGCTGCTGGGGCAGGGGCTGCTGGCTGATTTGCTCTGCCTGGAGCAGGTGCTTCACCAGGTGCCCCAGGATGCCCAAAATCTTGGCCTGGGGAGGGCTGGGGGACCTTTGCAGGCAGCGACAGGGGAGCAGCAGCCTCAGGAGAGTCTCTGGGAAAGGCAGGCTGCTGAGCAATGAAAAGGCACCAAAAATCACAGGATAATTACAGTTTAAATCATGAGTTAACTGATTTCAATAGAGACACTGCCAGAGAAAACTAAGTTCACAAAGGAAGAAAGTATTTTCCTTTTTGTCTTTTCCCACATAGAATACTTTAATGTGTTTCTTCGTGAATTCTGTCTTCAAACAATTTTTTCTTCTAAAGATAAATAAAATGGAGGAAAAAAAAAACCTGGCTGGAACTGAATATTTATTCAGTCCCCAATTTCTCCCCATTTGTTTACTTTGTTGGCTGACAAACAAAAAAATCCATTTTTCACGCAGCTCTAGTACAATATTAATCATCATGAGTACAAACAGCACAGTCTAAGCCCATGTCTATTCATACTGTGTTAGGTTGCTTCATGTATCTGCATACTGAATAGTTCCTACTCTGGAAGTAAGGAAAATAAGGCTTTGTGTAATTGAACGTGTGAATGAGGCTGGCAGTTTCAGGTCAGTCTGCTGCTCTTGGGATCTCAGACATTAACATTGCTATTTTGGCCTAAAGAGATAATAACTTCAATTCTCCTCTAAATTCAAAAACTGTACTCAGGTTTTTTTTCCTTTTTTTTTTTTTTTTTTTTTTTTTTCCTCACAGGCTTTCAAACAGAACATCCTGTGGCTAAGAGCTCACTGCAAGGTAAAGGAAGAGATACTGGTTGTAATAAGGCAACACACTTTGATGGGCAGGCACAGAGAGGTTTTACAGTTCAAAGGGTTCCTGGAAGTCCACAAAGCAAGGAAAAGGTAAGGTGCCACCTCCCTGCTAGTTTTCATCTGAATGTTAGGAAGACTTTTCTCCACAGTGATGAACAAGTCCATTTTCAGGGGAAAAAAAAAAAAAAAAAAGACCAAAAAAGTAGGATTTAATTTTTGAACTACAAGATTTGATTTCCAAAAACACAGGCTACTGCATTCTTGAGCACTTAATTTTAAGCAAACAAGATGAAAGCATTCAAGTTTCTTTCTGTCATATTTACAAAGGTTCAGATTAAGTAACTTTAATTACTAATTGCGTGAAATTTGTTGTTTTTTCCCAGAAATCCCAAGATAGGTAAAGGTGAGTGAAGAAAAATCTGTAGCCTAAGAAATGGGCCAACTCACCACTCCATTTCAGCTGGCCATCTCAGGATTTGGGATAACTTTCATTACTGAAAGTAAAATCTAAGGGCCAGACTTTAAAGACCAAAATATTAGGTCCTGAATCACTTTTACCTGTAGGAAACTTTCTTCCAAGGTGTATCTTCAGCAATGCAAGAAGAGTGGAATCTTTCATGCAGGTGTTTTCTCAGATCCTCTGGTGTTCAGACCTTAAAAATACAGAATAGTAAGAGAAATAGAAGAGCTTCTTAAGGCATGTTCTATCCAGTGCTTTCGGATGTTATTTGTTTTAGTTCATTGGCAGGGATAGATAAATTAATGAATAAGTAGAAGTCTATCAGAGACATGAATGAGATTCATAAAAAAATAAGGATGACATAGAAAATAAAAAAAAGGCTATATAGAAAATTTTCACCTGTTCTGTAATAACTGCCAGTGTTTGCACTTCTTACAAGTAGCTAATCCAGAAAAAATTGGTCCACAATGAAAGGAGCTTAAGCTAAGCCAGGCCTAGATCATGTCTGAAAAAATCATCATTGCAAAGCATCAACAAAATTCTGCATCTTTCTGGGTAAATCCATACTTTTTTCCAGTACAAATGGGCTTAGGTAAGCAACAAATTCATGACAAACTTTCTCAAGATAAACTCTCCAGAAATATTTAAAGTGTTGAGATAAGATGCAGCTGAAATCAAGCAGTCAAGAGTTAAAGAAAAGATAAGTAATACTTTCAACTAGTTGTCATAGTTGAAAGCCCACCTTTAAACTGCAGGGGAAATGAACTAATAATATACCAGGTACTTTGCTGTGTGAAGAAAAAAATTTTATTGAGTCTACTGTAAAAGACAAAACAGTTACTGTTAAAGCTGAAGCAAAACATTATTAAGTATGCTGGAATAGCAAACTTTTCTCAAAAAATTAGTATATTTTAGAGACTGAAAAAATAGTGCCTCTATTTTAAAGGGCAAAATAAAGGTGTTAACTAGTTACTGTAATGCCTCAGAGCTGCATTAGTGTAGCTGTTTATAGTTGTGGATATGTCTGATATGTAACTGTTATGTGGAGACTAATGCTACGAGTAGATTAATACTAAGAGCAGTGGCTGTTGCAAAAGCTTTCTGCTACCCAGATGTTAAACATTTCTGCTTATGCTATTTCCTTCTCTCTAACAATCCAGAGGATCTGAGGCTCTGCCTTGGGCAATGGAATATGCATAAGGTCCATCAGCTGACAAGGAGTCTCAAGAGACATAGTGCCTAACATCATGGTTTGTAGATACAGTAAATTCAGTTTTGAATCTCCTAAGGTAACTGCAAAAACACAACAGTTATGTGAACTGATATCTGTCACACTGTTTGTTCAAGTTTGTTTAAAAGTACTCATCTCAGGTGAACCTGTTGCATCAGATTTCACACTCCATCAGATTCTACCTGCCTGCATCACTCTAATTGCTAGAGCATGAGCATAATCCCAAAGGCAGGTACTCTAGCTAAGGATCCAGTTCACATTACAGCAAACTCATAGTACCAAGAGGCTGTTAAAAGAATAGTTCTGCTCCTCTATGTCCTCTCAGCAGCTCTCTCCCACTGCCAGGTATGGCATCAGTGTAGGATCACTATTTCCACCATAAAGAAGGGCAGAAAAGGGAATGCACAGGACAGGGGGGCTCAGCAATAAAGCATATTCTGTCAAAACCCTGCAGCAGCACCAGTGGAATAGTGATGTGTAACCACACCCTAAATTCAGCAGAAGAGCAACAACATATGTATGTTTGAGTCACATTTAAAATATTGTTCTGGTGTACCCAGGACATTCAGAACATGCAGAACAGCAAAGACACCTCAGTGAATCACAATTCCTTCAGTGCTCCCTTGCTCACTGGGAGTGGGGAGTCATTGTCAGTGCCTTGTGCAGCAATTACTGCCACAACTCTGCTTTCTTCATTTCACTGGTGACAGTGAAGTTCCAGACAAACTTCTGCACCATTGTACAAGTCAGAATCTGCTTAGGCACCCACCTAAGATGCTTTGAAAGACTTTATCAAAAATGTAAACTTCTTACCTCCTTAGTCTATGTATTAAAGCACAGCCTAGGTGTTTTTTTTCTTTCACAATTACAATAACTCCTCTTTAGCACCAAATTGCTCAAGCCTCGTAACTTCCTTCTCTTGAAGGAATTTATTAGTTTCTGAAGTCATGCCATTTATTCACAAATAACATCACTGTCTCTTGAATAGAGCTGCCAAGAGACAGAAATAAATAAATAGACCAGACTTCCTCTAGGTTTTCCCTCTCACTCGTTTTTTCCTCCCTCTCTTGACATTTAGAAATTATATAACTTTCTACCAGGAAAAGCATAAAATATTTTTACAGTATAGTTGTTTTGTTGATTACAAAAACATTGTTGCAGTTGCAATAAAGCAATAGGCTTGTAAATCTTCTCTGTTATACTTGCTGTTCATTAAATTTAGTGGAGTGATAGGTACCACTCCACAAAATGTAGTATTTTTGTGGAAAGATGCAACACATGCTGTTTCCAAGCCTATTTCTTATGGCAAGTCAGTCAGTTGTCACACTAAATCTTAAGTGCAGATGGATGAGCATTGTTGGGAATACAATATTTGTCACAGAGGTGCTGGGTCACAGAGTCTTTTATTTTTCAACAAGGGCACTTTTTAGACAGCATCAGTTACAGTCCCTGCACCAGTGATTATTTTGACCAGCATGCAAGCTCTGTGCTCCTTTACACACAATGTGAAGATACAAGCATCCCACTTAAGGTTTACCAGCTGCCAAGAGATCTTAGTGCCTGCTACTGTTGATATGACATCAGCAGTGTTCCTCTATCCTTTGCACTGGACATTATTCACTGCTGCTCACTACCAGCAAAAGTTGTTTCTGTGAGGAAGATTTCCATGCAGCAGATTCCAGTGAACCATTGACTTGTGTTTGATGTTCGTAGTGAGCTCTTGGCTGCTTTAGACAGACTGTATTTGACTTATCATTGGAAAATGGACCATTCTACGTTACAAAGAAGAGAAATAATACAGGATGAACTGTTATAAAGCAAGAAAGGAATCAAGGGTGTTTGTACTTCTGTGCAGGCATGCATACAGAGAATTAGACATTAGTGCTGAGAACATGCTGCCCATGCAAATTGCCAGTTTGACACGTGTCAAGGACTAAGGAGTTAAACGGGAGAGCTGAGCATTTATCTCTTTAAAGTTTTGAATGAAAGGGCAGAATTTGCTTTCAAGACATGGGAATTCAATTCATTTAATTCTTCCAAAGGAAGTAGAAGTTGACAGGGAAGGATGTACTAGACCTTGGTGTGAAACTCATGTCTGAAAGCTTGTGGTTGAGCAGTGAGAATACGGATTTGGCTTTGCTTTACTTGGCCACATGGTCAAAAGTCCATTCCAAGGGTTAAGTCAGAAGCTTGTGCAAAGTGTATGACTATTTCAAGCACAGATTTGAGGTAGACCTGACTACCCTGTTTGTGGGGTCCTACAGGCTGCTTTGCAGACCATGCAGTAAATGTTTGCATCTGCTTGCAAAAGACACTGTAAGTCACCTTTATAACCAGGGAGTTCTGTGTCCCACTGGTGAGCATGGAAATTCTGGAGCACTTTCTTCATCCTGCAGTATTTGTCTGAGGGCAACCTCTATAGGAAGAAGATGAGCTTTTTCAGGTGTCACTGTAGGCAGAAGGTACATAAAAACTCTATAAATCAGCAAGGGTCTTAGTGAAACCACAGAAACAAGTAGGAGCTTCAGTTACTTATGTTGCAATGCCTGCAAAATACTCTATCTTCAGTTTCTCTTATTTTCTTCATTTCACAGAGATCTCCACTATTTTTTTTCCAGTTCTTGTATTAATACATCAATTTTATTTTTCATTTGGTATCACAGTGACTCTTAAAGCAAATGCAAGCATTAAAGCTTAATTAAAAGAAAAAAATGCTTCACTTAAAAAGAGAGATAGTATATGCTAAGGTTTCAAGTGTTGTAAAGCAGGTACAATTTTAAAGTAATTACATTTTTAAAACCCTACAAGAAATCCTTTTTCCACTCCCCCAAATTAATATTCTGTAAAATTGCCTTCTTAGTGAAATTTCAAAGTCACCAAATGCATTGCTATTTAAGGGAACATGCTTTCAATCTGTGTCTGAAAAAGGGTGTACTGGGAGGGTATCATTCAAATAAATAGGACGAGCCATATACTGAGATTAGTAAAGTGGCATTGTTAATTGTCAAGATGATGCTGAATAGACAGAGGCACTTAATTGTTGTGTTTGTGCTCCATTGCATCATTGTGTCTTTGTGTTGTTTTTAATTTGTTTTCTACTGTAACTCATGAAACTTACATTACTGCCATTAAGGTGAATTTTTTGAAGCTGCATCTGCTCATTGGTTTGCCGATTCCCTCTCTTGAAATTAGATTGATGTAGTGTTATATATTCATTCCAATCTAATGACTTTTCCAGAGCCCCAGAGTAAAGAAAATGGGTTTCATTAATTTCCCTAATAGCATCACTGAAAGACACGTAATGTGCGAAGTTAAAACTTCTTTTGTTTTTAATCTCTTAATGATCTCTTTTCCCTTTGTTCAGACTATCCTTAGTTTTACAGAAATAGAGAGGAATGAAAATGTCTCTTGGTGGATTTGTCAGGGAAGCGAGACTTCAACCATTTTGGTGGAAATGTTTCATGGCATTTTTATGTTCTCTACTGATGTTTATTCCACTATTCAGTCCATTTATTGCTCCATAAATTGCAATGTGTATGGGTTCTATTTTTTTCACGTCTCAAGGAAAATGAAGACCAAGTTGCTCAGCCGCATCCTATTTAGCATCCTGAATTTGTGACTTGTCTCTGAATAACAGTCTAGAAGTACTCTTAGAATAACAGAAATAATTCTCTTTGTAGGGAATACAAGATCTCTATATGTTTATTTTTCATCTGACCTAACTTCACAGTTGGTGAACCCAAGTATTTGATACAGAAAGTTTTTACTAAATGTTCTCTTTCTGAAAAGAAGTTCCATTATTACAGTTATGCTCTGACCTGGGCAGCATAAAAAAGGATAAATACCTATAAAATAGATTGTCTGAACCTAGAGCCTGAACCAGCTGCAGAAATTAGGTGTTTTCATGGCTAAGTTGTGGGATGATGAATGAAAAATCTTTGGTTTGAGGTGGCCCAAACTTTGATTCATCACAGAAGTTCATTTAAAGATGAGGTTAACAATTAATTACAGACTTCATCAGTGTCAGGGCAAATAGTCTATAATCATTTCATGTGCCTTTTTTTGTACAGACTTAGATTCACCTTTTGGACAATGAATTAAAACCAGATGATAAATCACTGTTCAGTGTTGTAAATGTTCCCTGTGTTTATTTGCATCACCTCTGGGTTTTCATTCCATAAAAAGAGGAACCTTCCATCATCTCTTGCAATGTAACTGTAAAGGTTTATTAGGTCCCATTTTATGCGTATAATCTCATGGTTTAGCTACATCATGCTGCAGAATCAGTTACAACTATGTCCAGACTGTCTCTAATCCACATATTTGGAACCCCTGAAAAAACTGTCCTTACTTAAATACTAGACATGCAGACTCTGCCATGGCCTTGTACTGATGTAGTTTGAATACGAATTAATATCTATTGACTCAGGAGTGTTATGGTGCCACACAAAGCCTAGCCAGGATTCAAGGCAAACACGAGTTGTTGGGACATTGCCAGCACTGCAGAGACTGATAATCCTGTGCACAAAGGAGTACAGTTTTCTCTCTGGTATACTCCTTGAGGACAATAGACATGAAAATGCCTTTTGCCTCTTTTTTTGTACACCTAGATGATAAATGCAGCTTGGTTAGGAGATGCAATGGGCATTTCATGCAGTCATTTCTACTCCCAGCACTTTGTAAACCGCTTTATGTGTGACTGCCATCAGCCTGTGCTGAAGTGACAAAGGGAGTTCAAGCTTTGGCATTTGCTGTTGTAAGACAGTCGCCCACCTAATAAATAAATATATCCTCTACTCAGCAAAAAGGCATTAGAGGATGAACAGTGAGCCATCAGTGTTTCTGCATTACACATCAGATTTTCTGATGGGGAGAGGGAAAAGTTAGTAGTAATTCACCTCTTAACAAATAATCCTGATTCCGGGTTTCAGCTCATATTTTTTCCAAAACTATCTGAAAAGTTTCTCACTCGTTAATTGAGCATGCTTCAGTATATTTGTCCAACTTATCTGATTTCCTAAAAAAGGGTTTTTTTCACGATATTGTACTAATTTGCAAGTTCCAGGGGTTTTTTTATGCCACTTCGACAATATTTTTCAGTGAAAATTCACTGGTTTGCAAGAGTTGTAAGCACCACTGACCTACTTTTCCTATTATTTACTAGTCAAATATTGTACTACAGAGGCTTCCTTGACACGCTCCCTGGTCAACTTCTGCATGTTCCAAATTTGATGGAAGAGTCAGCTCATTAGTGCACTCTCTGTGTTTGTGTAGGAAAAATATAATCCTATTTTAGCATGATGTGTCTGACATTTACTTTCAAATAGTATAATACAAGAAAAACTAATCTTGAACTTACTCTGCTCACCAAGTATAGTGGAAAACTGTAATTATACTATCCTGAGTCTATCTCTATTCTGCATTTTGTTAGAAGTCCCTCAAGCCTACATTACAGACTAATTAATATTTCAGGTATGACCTAAAGGAACTGAAGTTTAGGAAAAATTCTCAGCATAAAGCCAAGCAAAAATTCAATTCTGAATACTTTGCTTCAGGCATATGAATTACCATGGAAACTTCACTGCAGCTGGTAAATCTCACTGTATGAGGTCATGCATTCCTTCAGTTTACTTGGTTATGTCATACTGTGATTTGTGGTGATGCAGACAATGTTTGTCTTCAGCTAATGCTATGAAGTTCTGCCTGTATTTCTCTGTGGCAGCTTTGACCAATTTCCTTACTGCCATGGGACTTTATGGGTTTATAGCTATTTATTCCTTTATCTATTGACACACATGTCATAGTGTCCACTTTGAGAAGACTCCAAAAGTGTTCAGAAGAACAAAGATGAATTCAATGGGGTATGAAGAAACTGGTCTTTGAGAAACAATTTTGGACCAGGGCCAGAATATCCCTGCTTAGCAGTAGTGCCACATCCTACACCTTCACTAATCTTAGTCTCTAACTACCTTATGAAAAAGAAAAGTATGATGTATTTGTAGCTATTGCATCTTTACACAAATATGAGGCCAAAAATACAACACACCCAATATTTTTCATGATAAATTCAAATAAGTCCTGTCTTGTATATGTCTAGGTTTTATGTATCTGTCCTTATATATGTTTCTGAAAATCTTTTGCTCTATTTAACCATGAAACAGATGCACAGATTTTACCGCTTTTCATTGCTCTGAGCCTTTACAGATCATATGTTCTGCATCTTGCCATTGTCTAGGTTGTAAGGACACTTCAAAGTGGCATAATTACTCAAAGTTCTTCACCAAAGTCCAAACCTTCTAAAAAAAATTTAAAAGAGCAACAGTAATATCAGACTTTTTTTTCTTCTAGGTTTTTGTTGGTTTGTTTGGGTGTTTTTTAAACTGGAGACACACTTGAAAATGTGTACTAGTATTTTTTTTGCAATTCAATATCATCTCAGATAGTGATCCCTCTCAGAGATGGAGGAATACAATAGGAATACAATTCTACAGTGAAACCTTTTTCTATGCTTTAGCTTTATTTACTGCATGTGTATGTTAATGTACGTACATCACATTAAGATGTACCATATTCCTGAGTTTTGGCTACTGAAATAAATTATCACCAGGGTGTTTATGATTTTTTTTCATTTGTAGTAGCACAAGATGTGTCAGAACTGCAACATTCAGTCAGTAGTTTGAATATGGATTTGGAGCATTCTCAGGCATGTGTCGTTGTTGGACACACAATGACACACACAGACACTGTCTGGTGAAAAGGGATAAAATTATTTATTGTAACATTTAACCCTAAATTTATAGTATTTCTACACAGACTAGGGATTGGAGGAGAAGGCTGACCCCTCTCCCATCCTGTTGGTCAAGACAACTGCCCATCAGTTGTTTTTTACGCCAAGAGAAAGAATGTAAATAACCTGGTCTTAACATAAACATGCTTCTAATTATAACACCTGTGTGTGAGAAAGAACTACAAACTATGAAAAAACATCCAGCTGTAAAGTGCACCAGAAAACTGAAGAAATCAGGGTGACAGGCATGAGCTATTTGCTCTTGGACATCCAGTTTGTATCTTCCATCTTCAAAACAAGATGGAAGAACTCTTTTCACTCTGTACTTGAACACTTCTCTCACACACCAAGATTTTGGTTCTACCTCATTAGAAATTATTAAGATTACTGAGAGGAACAGGGCAGCATTGTATTCATACAAACCAATTTTTATCTGGAATATTTAAGTTATTCTGAAAGCACAGCATCAAAGATAAGGACATATAGCTGTACTTTTGTCTTCTCTTTGATCTTTCCAAATAAGCTGATCTCAAAAGATCAGCTATTCCTTGCCTACCTGAGGATGGAATCTTATGAGGGCAGCTTTGGCCTTAGAGCAGAGTGGTACCTTACTCTTCATTTCCAACTTCCTTTTTTTCCTTTTCCTTTTCCTTTTCCTTTTCCTTTTCCTTTTCCTTTTCCTTTTCCTCTTCCTCTTCCTTTTCCTTTTCCTTTTCCTTTTCCTTTTCCTTTTCCTTTTCCTTTTCCTTTTCCTTTTCCTTTTCCTTTTCCTTTTCCTTTTCCTTTTCCTTTTCCTTTTCCTTTTCCTTTTCCTTCTGCCAGGAATAACAGTCTTAAAATGAAAGCATTTTAAGAATTTTAATAAAGCATTAGAGGGCATTATTTAAAATTACAAGAAGCCACCAATAATACTGTTTTACAGGAATGTATTCTTTATTGGAAATTAAGTTTGATTACTTTCCACTTAAGTTGCAAAGTAAGAAATAAGGTGGTTCTCATTTGTTTGCCTCTCTCAGCTATTGGTGAAAGCCTAGGAATACACAGATTTTTCCACTGTAAGTATTTAGGGTTACAGTTCAACTGACTTCAATGGAGGCTACAGTTATCAAAGGATAAGTACTTTACCCGGGGGTTTCATTTTTTTCTGTTGTCAAAAGGCAGCTGCCAGCAAAGGGCAACACCTTTACAATCAGTCATATCTGTATTTGCAGTACTGGGCCCATCTCTGCTGAAACAGAGAAAGGAAAATTTGACATGGACATCAGCTCACTGCTAATCTTTGTCACTGATCGCATTGATTGATAGTCCTACAAAAATACTGATATGGGCTGCAGGTATAATATCTCTAGAAAGGACTCTTTGCAGATATATGTCAGGTTTATCAATCCTAATTTAGAGAGTAGCTAAACCATCTCTGCTTGATTTGTGTAGACACAGAAGAATAAAAATCAGTTAGCAGGTAATTTACTCGCATCCAATTTCTCAGCTGCATTGGCTGAATCAAGTAACAGCAACCTTATAATCAAGAAGAGACTTACTTTCTTTTATGAACCCAGATTCATATGTACTGCATTTTAATCTCAGCCCTACAATCTTTGAGCCCACAAGGAGATTATTAAAATTAATAAAATTCATTGGATTATAAAGAGAGAAAGAAAAGTTAAATGATCTGAAATACATTTTATATAATATTTTTATTTACCAATAAGTCTTCAGAAAACAAGGCTATCTGCTAGAGGAAGGAATATATTACTGCAGTACAGGAGGTTTCAATAACCTCAGCCATTCACAAAAGATTATTGAGACATTTATGACTGAGGGAAAACATTCCCTCATCAAAATAAACTGAGATATGTTTTCCAAGATGCTAGTCCAAGCAACTGCTTGGGGGGTCAGTAAATTCTCTGGGGAAGTGCCTTAGGAAGGTATCAATGGTATCTCAGTGTAGTGCAGCTGTACGAAATATTTGGAGTTGGACCTGGTACAAATAATTGAGTTCATCGTCTCTGCTCCCTGTACTGTGTTTCTATTCCTCTTCTCGAAAAATCCCATCAGAACTTTGGCCTTTGGCACCCCCATCCTTTACATATAACAGACAGAACTCAAAGTTCACCTCTTAAACCTACATGAATCAGTTTATCCACATTGTTTGGTTTTAGTTCAGAGTGAGATATATGCATTTCAGTCCCCATGCAATAGATCTTCTGATGACTTTTTCTATTATTCTGTGACTGTCTAATGTAATATAATTGTTGTTCTTCAGAGCACAGTCAATGTTTCATCTCGCAGATGTTAATGTTTCTAGCCCACGCGCCCTGAGCACAAGCTAAAAGCCATTTCCTTCTTTTTTTTTTCAATGCTTGTGAGATTTTTACCTGGACTCTACTGTGAATCCTTTGCAGATGGCAGCACGCCAAGAGCAGCTTTGATCCATGGTTCAATTACCGCAGGAAGGACAGAAGTTGAGCCAGTCCCCCTCAGCAGGGCTCCAGCAGCCCATCACAAAGCACCTGGAATTTCAGGGACTCTGGAAAGCTCTGTGATCCAATTGATGGGGCCAAGAGTTGAACATCCAAAGAACCTTCTCTCCATCTGAGCCCCTATAGGGCAGTCCTTATTTAAAAAAAACTGATATAAGGATATAAATACACCTCAGGCATTAGATATAAGGAAAAAGTTCTTCACTTATACAGCACCTGTGCATAGACAAGGTCATGAACTTTACAAAGACATGATATTAGAAAGGTGAATGGCACCCTCTCTGATTATATGAGGGCTCAATCAATATACAGGATATACTTTAAGATCTTGTTTGTTTTGCCAAGAATACCCAAAGAATGTCAGGTAATATACCAGAGCAGAAGAGAAAAGAGGGAAAGACTCAAATTTCAGAATTTGAACAGCAGCCAGTCTGTGTGTTTAGCTAACTGTTAACAAAGCTTAACCTGCTCTGTTAAATGCCAGTGCACAGCATCTCAGTCAGTTTTGGCAGCACAAAGGTGTGCTGCTGAGACAATCTATACATTCCACTGTGAAACGGTCAAGGCAAGTTAAAAATCTGAACCTACTTCTGTAGAAATTAATAGGAGTTTAGTCACTGACTTCACAGGGAACAGGAACAGAAATCCAATTTCTTGCTATGTTTCCTCTACTTTCATTAGTGGCAGAGAGTGTAGGAGGCGTGCAGAGAGAAGACATTTTATTTAAATCCTAAAAACTTTCCTTTTTTATAGATACTCTCCTTTAAATTTTTAAAATTTTATTTACGTCCGAAGCACATCTCAAAATGAGCAGTACATGTAGGGTATATGAGAGTTATCTTTCTAGGTGGACACTGAATTAGCCTGCCTCCAATAATTTTTTATTCCTCTGCTGCTTTTTAAGGAACTTTTTATTATCAGTGACTGATAGAAGAGAAGTGTAGAGCAGGACATCATATGCCCACTCTGTTTATTTAAACATCAGATGGTCACTTGTTACAGAGAACAGATGGAGACCTTGTCTCTGTCTTTATTCAGCTATTAGAGTATGGGACACTGCTAAAAAAGGGAAGCTTTGAAAAACAGAGAATATTTTATTTTCCTTTCCTTATAAATGTCAACTTAAATCAAGACTAAATAGACAGAATAAATGAAAAAAAAACCAAAAAAACCCCAAAAAAACCAAGATCAGCTCAATGTTTTGGTTAGATTAGCAGCAGCAGTTCATGATTAATTTAGCTTCTTGTTCCAGTCACTTGTAGTGAGAAATGTAGGCATCTGATTTGTAGACTACAGGAGACCTCAGGTCACCAGTGTGGTTTTAACTTTTACAACATAGCCAAGAAAATGTCTATAAGCCTGCAGGATGACACTTGAAAATTCATTCTTATGTGGTGCTGTTTTAGAGAGCATGTGTTTTCCTGGCTTAATCACTTGACTTTGTCTCAGCTATTAGACTTAACAAAGGATTGTAACAGTGAACCAAATCCAAGCATGTGCTTCCTCTGGCACTTGTCTGTTTAAAAAGCACTTCTCCATTCCATTCATGAACAATCAAAACCCCTTTTTGGGCAAATATATACTCAACATCTTGTCCTTTTTTGTCTCATTTTCTCACAGAAGAGCCATCACAGTCCTACTATCTTACAAGATCTGGTCAAAAATGTCACAGTTACAAAGAAGAAAATACAATCTCACCAGAAAAATGAGAACTTGTATTTTTACTCACAGTAGTTTCTTTCAGCAGAGATTCAGTTAAAAACTGAGGATGCAGCCTATTTAGAAAAAAAATGTTTTAAATCTTACTTAATCTTTCTACTCATCAGACTATTCTTTCTTTCATTTTGACTTTGAGAATTTTATAATGGTACATGTTGGAACTCTCTGGAGCACAGACAATTGGATATCACTCTTAGGTCTGGCCTAATCTAACACAAAGGACTGTCCAGAGAAAATATCAGCTTAGCGATTTTAATGAGGAAATGATTCATTAAATACTGACACAGCACCAGTTACAGGAAAGGGAAATTACATGCAAACAGTTACTAAAACCAGCGCTTTTCAACAGGTTCAAAAATATCCTGTCAAGTGTGACGCACTCGGGTTCTTGCTGGAATAGCATCTCGTGTTTCATGATGCACTGGAAAACACAGCCACCTGGCTTTGGAGCTCTTTATGGAGGAACGGATTGATGCTTTTGATGAAAATTCTCTCTTCTGGGACTTCAACCTGTGGTGTGTGATTAAAAATAATTCACCTAAGAGTTCCGCACAGATAAAGGAAAAGCTTGGAAGGAAATGTTAACTGCCTTTGGCACAGACCTAGGCTGCTTTCACCCAAACTCAGACATTTAATGACAACTGTTCTACTTCATCAAACACATTCCCTTTTTCCCAGTGAAGGAACTTCTGTCATTCCCTTGGGCTAATGCAGACTGAAGGCATTCGCCCTTCATGCTGCACTCATGAGGTCTAGAGACCCACAGCAGTGCCTAAACTCTAGTAAAATCTGTTCAGAGAGCTTCTCTCAACAAAACAGATTTCTGCTGAAATAAACTTTCAAAGCCAAAAAGTTTTATGGAGAGAGGAGTTCTAATGGAGCTATTGAGGGGAGGAAACAAAAAATCACCTAAATTTAAAATCTGCCCACCCACTTCCAAATGAAAATGGAGTCTTTAACCTAACATCCTTTCAGGAATGGTGGGCAGAGAGCAGCAAAAAACAATTTAGAAGCATCAAAGTTGTAATGAAATTAACTTTTTTTCCTCTATCTATTCCAATTCTTCCTGTAGCATTGATTTCATCTTGGCCTTGCCTTTTCTGGGTCTATTTATGTGGGCCTGGAGTTAACAATTTTGACCTCTTCTGTATTTAAAAGATAACAAGAGACCAGCTACAGTCCTGACTACATCCTGGAAATTCCCTCTTTCAAATTTCCGGTTGATATCTGTAGACTAGCTTGCTTAATCTTCTTGAATTCACAGTCACAAAAAAAAAATTGTAAAAATCCAAGTTATCTTTTCAGGGTCTTTTCTTGTAGACTGCAGAGCCACAGAACTCTGCACATTACAAGGTGTAATCAAGTGCTGTAGAATAATAACTATGGGGGAGAGCTGTCTTTTTTTCCCAAAAAAATTACTTTGTGAATGAGGGCTTTTCAGATTGTTTTCCAGATGAAGACCAAGGAAGAAATAGAAATAACAAGGTTAAGCAGAGTGTTTGGAGAGAATGGCATATCATAGTTAAAAAGAATAAAAAAAAAAACCTGAAACAAACCCTCTGAGAATAATTTTTTTACCTATCATCAAAAAGTTGTTTATCTTTGGCATCCTGAGTTTTCAACAATGATTACAATTAATGAGTGTCTTAAAGAATATAAAATTATTGCTGGAATAGGAAAATCTGTGGCCAAACAAGTGAGTGAATGAATCCCTCGGATCTACACAAACCACTGGGTCTACATCTCTGCTGAGTCCCAGTGTTTGACCCTTCGTAAGTGGGAAAAAAAATCTGTAACTTTGTTGGTTTTCCTCCTCTCTGTTAAAGCTTGGGTAATTTTTTTCATCACTGAATAATGTCCTGCCTTAACAACTTTACAAGTTCAGATGATGTCCTACGAAAAAAACAGTCTTTCATCCTCAAGTTCATAAAGTCTTGGATCTCTCCATAATCTTTTCCCTTTCCACTTTTAGAGACCACAGCTGAGTGTTCTATAGCATAGCATGGGTAATATTCTTATGAGTTAACACACCTGTCAATCAAATCCTTGTTTCATCACATTGGTTTTGTCCTTTTGGCAGGAGACATTCATCTTCCTTACAATCAAATTTTGTGGTGCCAAAGGTTATGTTTTCTTTTCTAGATGTTCATGGTCCTCCTTATGCAAAAGTACCTATCAAGTGAGTCCCGTGGAGAAAGTGGCACACATCACACAAACAGAATGGTACTTTTTGGTACACATCTGCTTCACTGCTCACTGATGCTTAAAATCAAAGAATTGCACAGGATGATTGCTCTCCTCTATTGCTTTTCAATCTTATCCTGTATCACATTTCACAGCTGCAGATTGTGCCCTTGCTTTTCTTCCCTGGAAGGGAAAATCCCCTCATTTCTCTCAATATTGGAAAGCTTTTCTTCAGCGTGTGAATAGACCAATAAACAGAGAAGTTGATCCTTTAGGTTTTGGAAGTGCTATGTTGTTTAGAGCAATCAGGTACATCCTGAAGATAGTGTGAAATACTCATTTCCGAATTGGAGAGACCAGTAATACCTAGAGATCACTGTTTTGTTCAGAAATAGAGAAATGCCTATTCATCTCCTCTGGTTAGTTTAGACATTTTGTTTCCTCTTCCTCAAAAATGTGATACTCAGCTTTTATCCTTACTTCATACAGGCTGACAAACAACTTTCTGTTACCTTAGTCCTGAAGCATGACTGGAATATTATTCCTTAATAAACCTGTTGTATAGCACCAGCTCCTATATTTGTAAAGGCTTCTGGAAGCTTTGCAAGGGGAACTGAACCTCATTTCTCCAACCCAAACCAACAACTTTAGCTCCCAACCACAGCTACTGCTGTTGCTGCACCACCACAAGTGATGGCAAGACAGCTACTCAGAACTCCTCAGTATTGCTGCCTTCCCAGACAACCCTAGAAAAGGCACATGCTGGGGGTAGCTGCTGTTTTCTGCCTTCTTACTCCTCATCACGATACCACAATGAGGATACCTGGTCACTAGGAAACTGGTGGAAATGACACATTTCAGCTGGTAGTACTGTTTCTATAATATTTCCAAGTCAGAACTAGCTTAGATTGACACCAGAAATGCAAACATAAAAATATTCAAAACCTTGTTATTCATCTAGAAGGCACCAGTACTTCAGCAAGTATGAGCAATGGCAATCTGTGAATCTCGTGGACAGTTTTCATACTTCCACTGAAAGCTACTCCCTTTCGTGTGTTGTTCTACCCTACCCTTCATTCTGTTTAGCTGGTTTCTTGACTGACTGAAGACTGTCAGGGGAAGCTCAGTGTACAACATCACTACAAGCTGTGTTTGGGAGTCAGGCTGCTGCACACACTGAACAATCTGTTTCCCACACCACTGTCCAAATTTACATGTTTTCTACCTGTCATTTTTCTCAGGGTGCACCTGAGGTAGTCTTTCTGAGTCTTCAGAATCTGGATCACAGATAGACACTTCATGATACAGCAAAGGTTTTATATTTACCGCACAAAATGGAAATTCCTTAACCAAGGAATAGGCTCATCACAGTCAATAATAAATACCTGTGGCAAAGAAAAATGATGTCTGTATCATACAAATAATGCAAATACAGAGATAATGGGAAAACTGCTTTTCCTCATCTACTATCTGATGGATTTCTTCTCTGCAGTATATATTATTCATTATGATATCAATTTCAAGTCTTATAGCCTCAAGTCCCCTTGAGTGGGAAGGGGCATACAGAAAAAATGCTGAATGTTCAGCCAAAAAACACTTATACCATGGTCCAGTGAAATGGACTGGAAAGGACTGTGCCAGTGACCTTAGGCTATTCACTTCTGTCTCTTTTTTAAAGGTTTGCCTATCCAAGAAATGAGTAGAAAAGTGCTTATTTAACTGTGTTCTCCTGATCAACATCACTGAATAGGAATTGCGCCTCACAATTAAGGAACACATTGCACCAGAGAGACACCACTGCTGGTTGGAATCCCACAGAATTCTTCTGTCTCCTTAGCAGAAATGAAGAGGTACCATAAAACGATGTCATCTCCACAGCAGAAGTAAAAGTCTGGAGCTTTTAAATTTCAAAAAGATCATTACAATTAAAGTATATGCATTCAGTAGAGGGCAATTTCCATCCAATCACAAAGAAATAATCAAACTTGTCTTAACTTTTAATATTCTTTCCCTTGCTCTTTTCTTGTTGGTTCAATCCCAAAGTGTTATAGCATTTAAAACCAAGAGCTCTTGCTCATTCTGGAATAAAATCTCTATTTTGCAGTGAAAATACTTGAGACTGGAGATCTAGGGTTGATTTGCTGTTGACTGACTGTAAACAGAGCAGCATAAACATTCATGATTGGCTCTTTTTTATTTTCTCATTCAAATTGCAATCTCTCTTCACATGCAGTGGCATACAGGACTTTGACAAAGCCATGTCTGGGAAGATGGTTTAATAAAACAGGACTAAAATTGTCAAAAATTAAACTTCTGGGACAATTGATATTCCAGTTGATAAAAACAAAAGAATTAAAAATCCATCACAATATTTACTTTGTCCACATCAAAATTATTTATATGTTTTAGTTCTTGTCTTCCTTCTTTTTCTTATCATTTTGAATTCAAGCAGATTTCAAAACAATATTGTTTCAAAATAGAATTTCAAGATACTTAATTTTTTAAATTTCAAAATTAATTTTTATTTAAGAGCAAAAGTATTTAAATGAATTATGACATTTGCCCATACTTCCTTATGATCTCAAAATTACTTTAGACAGCTGAAACTTAATTTTTCTGCAAGAAACTGTTCTAGTCACAAATATGAATGTCCTGCTATGACTTTGCCAGCACTTCTTTCTTCAGTTTTGGCTGCAAGGAAGCGGCGTATGAGAGTGAAGAAAAGAAAAGGAACCAGTTTTGCAGTCTTTTAAAAGGCTTCATTTTGAAAGTTGCTTGGCATAGTTCAGATTTTTTATTTTTGGTCTGTGACAGTCTATAGCTGTGTTATCTGTTTCAGCTGTCCCTTCACATATCTTGTTCATTCTTGCAGCATTATAATATACTTTTCCCATCTCTGCCCAAAGATTTCCCTTCATTTCAAAGAATAAAAATGCTAGTAATTCTCCTTCTCCCATCAGTTTCTTAGTGTGAAATAACAAATAAGAGACTAAACCATCATAATTTAGATGAAGTTATCACTAGATTTGGGTTACATGAGACAAGTTCCTTTATCAAGATACAGGGTCAAAATAGTGTCATTATTTTTGCAGGGTGAAGTCTGTAGCACATTGCTAAAGCTCATCTTGGTTCCCATAGAATTTCTCTTTTGTTCTGAAGCATTCACAATCTTTCTGTGTCTGTGTTTGCACAGTCCACTAAATGAGGCTGACAGTATAGTCACATGTAAGATGCCTTATCATCCTGTCAGAGTCTCAGTGTTTATGGAGAATCTTCTACTGAGCAACACCCTTCATGGTTCTTAGGTGCCAAGCAAAGAATTTAGTGCTTTTTTTGTTTGTTATGTCCCAGGGCAGATAGAAATGGAGGCATTTTCGTGCTGTACCCCATCACGTTGACAGAGACCGGTGGGCAGATTCAAAAATTAACTTTTAATGCACTGCCTAAAAAGATTTGCTGCTTCTCCTATTGCATTTCTTGTGATTGATATTACCAGAATATCCTGCATGTTTTACTCCCACTTGACATTTTGCATGTTGTTTTGCCTGTCTGACCCTAGGGATACACATACTTCTGCTTTTCATTTCTGAAGTTCAATCAGATTCCTTTGTTGTATTTATGTGTCAGTGTGGATAAAAATCTGTTCATTGCAAAATGCAGTATTTGACTGGCAGAAGAAACTCTCCTTTTATTTTTTAAAGCTCCTTTTATCACCAATACTCCTGTACCCATATTTCACATATACACTGAAAAAGAAGGCAAAATGGCATTCCTTGTGGTGGTTTAATCTCAGTTGACAACTCAGCCCCACACAGCTGCTTATTCATTCCCCTCCTCCCTCAGTGGGATGGGAGACAGAATCGGAAGAGTAAAAGTAAGAAAATCCTAGACTGAAGTAAAAACAGGATAAAAGGGAGAACAAAAGCTGTGCATGCAAGCAAAGAAATTCTTTCACTTCTTCCCATGGGCAGACAGGGGTTCAGCCATCCCCAGGACAGCCGGTTTCCATCACTCAGAACAGTGACTTGGGAAGACAAACACCACACTGAACATCCCTCCTTCATTAGTCTTCCCACAGATGCCCTACCTGGGTCTCCTTCCAACTTCTGGTGCCCCCCAAGCCTCTTTGCTGGTGGGCTGATGTGAGGAGCAGGAGAGGCTTTGACTCTGTGCAAGCACTGCCCAGCCATAAGTGAAACACCTCTGTATTATCAACATGGGTTCCAGACTAAATCCAAAACATAGCTACTGTGAACAAAATTATCTCAGCCAAAACCAGCATACTTGCAAGAATGTAGTTCTAGAAGCCTTTCTTTCAAGTGTTCTCCCCTCAAAACCTTTCCCTCCAGGCAACTGTGGGATAATAGACTCTATTACAGAAAACCACTGTAGTGAATTGTAGGAAATTGTTAGACACGATTATCCAAAATGCACCCTAACAGTAATATTCAAATAACAAGTCATAAGTTATTAGTTCTAATGCATGCTACATGTTTCTCAGTTACCCACTGAAATTGTATTTACAATGCCACTGGCATAAACATTCACCATCAAGAAAAGATGAATGCATAGGCCATTTTATGGACTTATTTGTGAATTGCTGAGCCTGTATTAAGGTCCACCAATCAGCTTTGGGGTTTAAAGGTAATTAATACACCACCAGAAAAATTGAGCATGTGCCTCTGCCCTGAACATATTATGGCATTTTTTTAAAAAATTAAAGGTAGAGAATAATTAATTTCTCTTCATAGAGTTTGAGTAAATTCCAAACAGAATTAATAGGAAGTTTTCCATTAACTTAAATAGAGCTGGAAAAGATCAATGCATGTGCTGTGTGCTTATAATGGCAATGACATTATACTTTCTTTCACAAAATAAGGAAAAGAATTGAATTCTGAAGTCTCAATAAGGCAAGATGAGTTGTGGATTAAATTCAGACTCGAATGAGGTTGACTACACTAACATTACATTGCTGCTATGTCTTGGTATATTCAAAGCATGTTAATATGCTTCAGAGAAGTTGTAGTGGAGTCCTGACTTGGTCAGACAGATCAGGTGGATCCAGCTGGACTTTGTCGGTGTTCCAAAGACCATCAAAAATACTCAAACAAGTGCTAGCATTTATAAGGCGTATTTCCTCTCAGCTTTTTGGTTTGATCGCAATGATAGAGAACCAGCAAAATATTGGAAATCTCTTGCATTGCTGTGCCTACTGGGTTTTGCTTATTCTACAGGCTACTGCTGGGACAGATGTTCTTAAAGTTGGTGAGGAGATAGAAGGGTTTGTGATATTTGAGAAAAAATTAAAAGAATCAAAACACTTCCTACCTGGAATTTTTGAACAGCTAGACTCTTGTGCAGTTTAGAGGTCTCTGAGGAAATAGCCTGGGGTGCTTCAGTGGTGTTGAGTAGGATTTTGCAGGTTTAGAGACAATCTCTGAAAAGGAGTATGTTAAGCCAATTTCAATTTTTCCATCAAGTTGCTCCAAATCTTCTTTGAATCACTCTGTTAAGATGTCAGATCAAGATTTTTTTTCACTGTTTTATGTCCGTGGAAGGTTTCAAGTGTCTGTTATATTTCATTATTTTATTAATCTGCAAAAATGTGTCTTAAGGATTTCTGTGTTAAGCCTCAAGCCTATAGCTAATACATATACTAAACCATATATACTGGTGAGTGTGTTGAAGGTGGAAGTCACAACCTATCTTGCCTTACATTTACAATTGCTTCAGCCAACCCTGTGCTGGCTGCCTGCCAGAGCCCTGCTTCCTCCTCTCCCGACTGAAGCCAAAGAAGCTGAAGGTGCTCAGCACTTCAGTCCAGGGCAGTCTGCTGCTCTGTATTATTTCTGAAATACAAGCTAATTACTTTTTGAGATATCTCTTGCCAATATCTTGGTTTATATAAAGCATCTGGTGATAGCCAGTGGCATATATAAGAGAGCTAGTGCTCTAACCTGACCTAGATGCTTTGTGATTTCACAGCTGAACTCACACAGCCACACTTGATTTTTTTCTCAGCTATATATTTTCATGCCACCATCAATAGGTTTCTTGCCATAGATGGCATTTTTTTTATCCCCCTAAGAATCTCTAAAATATATCGTCTGTGAGGTTAGGAAGACACTGAAGTAAATACAGACAGTTGTGCACTTTTTTGCATGGGACTGCTTTGCAAGTGAATGTTTTGGCTGGACAGTTCAGACTAATCTAACCAGGGCATTTCGTGCTTCATAACAGTGGGAGGAAACCTTGTTTAACTGAGTTGTTAGCTAAAGGAATTTGGGAGCAGATATGCATATAATTTTTGAAAATCTAAAATCTGTAAACCGTAGTTTCAAAAAGAGCTATCAAATTGTCAGGATGTGACTCTAGACATTCACTGTTGGCTGCTGTTTGAGGACAGATCCTTTAGCAAGAAGGTCTCAGTCTGAAACAGTTTCACCTGTGCTCCATCTATTCTGTAGTAGATGAGATCCAATTTATCCTTTTGGAAATAGAGTCCATGAGTACACACTGTTACTGTTGTAACAGCTTTACTCTTACTGCACTGTAAAGACTCAGCAAGACATGGAACTTTATGTATGCATCTATTTCAAGCACATAACATATCAAAATATTCCAGAATTTAGGGCAGTTTTATAATCAAGCCATCGGAATTAGGCTGATCAAAAGTGCAATGAAGAAGGTTTCTGTGTGATGAACTATTCAGCCATCCTGGCTCCTACTGTGTATACTCAGCATGAGGAAGGCTGTCCTCATGCACTAATCAACGTATTGCACAAGCAAGTTAAAGATTTGTTTAATCACATATTTTACTGCTTACACACATATTTGTCCATGGCTAGAATCACACTTAGAGTCAGTCCAGTGTTTGAGGTTGTTTAACCTTGAAAAATGAGGCTCAGGGATGACCTTATCACCCTCTACATCTGGGTGAAAGCAAGTTGTAGCTGCAGGGGGGGCGGGGGGTGGTCTCTTCCGCCAAGTAATAAGTGATAGGATATTAGGAAATGGCTTAAATTTAACCAGTGGGGGTTTAGATGGAAGATCAGGAAATACTTATTCACTGAAAGGGTTGTCAACAGGCTGCCCAGGGGTAGCAGTAGAGTCACTATTGCTGAGGGTACTGTAAAGGTTTGTAAATGTGACACATGGTTTAGTGGTGCACTTGGCAGTGCTGGGTTCATTCTTGATAGGCTCATTCTCAATGATCCTAAAGGTCTTTTCCAACCTAAACACTTTTAAGAAAAGCTGAATATTTCTCCACAGAAAAGATGTACCTTTGCTCTCAATTCTCCATGTTATTTTCAAGCCTTTTGCATTAATAATACTCCCAGGATTGAAAGCTATAAAGATCTAGGATCAGCTTTGATGTAATATATCATAAACTCAGTCCATATTACATGCAGAAAACCTCAGGGACTGCTAGAAGAACTCTGTGTCATTCTTAATTTTCCACAAATAAAATATCCTGAGGTGTGCAGTAGGCCTACCAGATATTTAGGACTCATTGCTTAACCTTTGAATCTAGACATCATGCTGGTACAAATTAGAAAGGCAGTAATTATCAGAATTAAAGAAAATAATGGAAATTTATTAATGAATCATCTTTTCCCTGAAGCTTTACTGTAACAAAAAGTAATCATCATTATAATGAACAGTGTTATTATTGGACCACATTATGAACACCAGTGATTTTGTACCAAGCTTTTACTGTCAGGGGAATGGTTCATTAACCACAAAGAACACTTCACATTAGGGATTCAGTTTATCTGGCCAATTTAGACAATGTTTAAGTAATTTTTAATTAAAATTGGAATCCTGCATTTTGGAATGGTGTACTGGTTCAAAGAACTTGTAAGCACCATTACTACAATCAAGTTGTAAATTTTTTTTGTTCCAGATAAAATTTGGCCACTGGTCAATCTGTTAAGAAGCCATTCTGGCCTTCCCTGCAGCTTCAGTACCAATTAGTGGAGTAGATAAGAAGAGGAAGAGTAAGGCAATATAACATAGAAACTTTTCTATTTGGCAAGGGGTATATAAATTAAATTCCCTGGAAAATGTGTTGTAGGCAGGGAAGGAAGAATTTTTCTTGTAACTTTAATATCAAAAACTAATTTCCTTTGATGAAGCCAGCTGTATGTCACATTATTTGTTGCAGTAAAAATCCTTTTGGGGCAAAACTGAAGCTGGGAACAAACTTTCACTTATTTTGTTCACAGTATTTCATCCCATTACAGATAATACAGATAATACAGAGTAAATGAAAATTGCCTTCAGACTGAGGAACAGCCCTGGCCTCCTGAGCACCAGACAAGAAAGGTGCAAGTGCTGTATCTTCAGGAAGATTCAGATTAAATCCCTGTTCAGTGTAAACATCACATAATTTCATGAACTTCGTTGTCTAAAGACCTGCTGATAATCTGTTACAACTGAAGTGTGGAGTTTGCACCATCTTAGGCCTCACTTAAAATGAGAAGTATGCATACTGGCTCCTGTAAATAAACCAAACTGTACACTAAGATCTGCCATCAGCAAGGCATACCAATTCAAGTTCATTAAGATCAGACACCAGTGGACTGTGAGCTACTGAGAGTGTTTACTCTGCTGTCACTCACCTGGCAGCCACAGTCCAAGTGCCAGCACCACGGCCAAGATGGAGCAGCCATGGAGCGTCACTGAGCTGAAAATGATGTCTTGTGGTGGGGCCTGGAAGGGTAAAGGCTGTGTCTGCAGGAACTGGGGATTCTCCAGTAAGCAGTGCCAGCCAGATGTTGCCCTTAGAAACTGCAGAAAGTCAGACTAAAACAAAACCAGCTTTAAAGAGGTATAAGGCATCTTCAGATTTTAACAAACTGTATGTGGTTGGATGGTAGAATGATAGTCACTATAGTATTAAAAAATTAGACATCAGAAAGGCACTTCAATGTACTCAAATCTGTCATCTTTCTAAGCAGTGCCAAAGCTCATGCGTAACTTCAAATTAGGTGTATGTTTCAATAGAAAGTCTTGAAGAGGAATAGGGTTCTAAACACAGGTTTTAAAGGGGGGAATTTGTATTGTGGCAACTTGGCTTTGTAATTAGCCAGACAAAACTGTTGAGTCCATCATCTACAAGGCTGATTTATACCAAAGGTATCTAATTCATTTTCTTCCTCTTGAGATTATTTGGGATAAATCTCTTTCAAATGTACTAAATAATGAAATGAAATAAAATGAAATTTAACATATTCTTCATGCCTAAATGGATGGTTTCTCACATCCTAATGGAATATTGTTGAAGAATTACAATAGAGGAAAGTGCTTCAAATACATTTGTTAAGTAATAACAAACAAGTAAAGAAAGACCACAGGGATTCCACTAGGCTGGTTTCTCTTTGATTTCCTCATTTTAATTCACTTATTTTCTTCACACTATTCCCTTTCTTTTCTTCACTAAATGAGTAATTGAGATGTCTTTTGAAGATTCTAATGACTCTTGAAGTCATATTTTTTCCTAATATACTTCATGTGTGGTTCCTCCTCAAGAAACAGCTGTGTCTTCTAAATGGAAGAGAAGACTTTTTAGAAATCTCTGATGGCAAAAGAAGGGCTAGGGATGGGAGAAGGTGTAGAGGGAACATGTGAAGAACAAGAAATTCTTGTGGTTCTCCTGTATTTAATGAATGTATTCAGTATGTTATAATGAAAGTAATAAAATGCCTTTCCTGTGAGGAAGGTGGGAGGGATAACTGGTGATGCTGTTCCACTCAGCCTCACTACATTCAGTAACTGGTGCCTTGATAAGGGAGCAGGGAAATGCTCATCCCACACAAGCCATTACCATCTTTAGTTTGGGTGCCACAGATACCTTATACACACACACACACAAGTTAAACAGGGTTTCCCCTTTCTAGGGTATGTTTAGTGGAGTAAATACAGACTTGGCCAGCTTCGCCATTTGCTCTGACATTAAAGTTTCTCCAGCCTATTCGTCCTCTTTGTCAGGGGCTGTAAAGTTACTTTTAGTGGTAGGACTTCAAACAACACATCTCTTGGCTCCTAATTGTGTAAGCATTTCTACAATTTCTTTCCTACAACTAGTTTTCTCTGAGTTTTTCTGTGTTGACCTGTTCTTCTTGACATCTCCTACCCAGTCTCCATTAAGTGCTCACTTCTTGCAGTACTCTGTTAGTGGCCTTGGAGATCAGACTCAGGTCTCCACTTGCATCTACTAATACTTTAATTCCCAATTTGTCTGCATAAAAGGCAGCAGATTTGTCTCTGTTATCAAAGAAAAGTCTTCTGTTTTAAAAGATCCCAAACTTGGGAGATAAAAATTTCCACCTAAAAATAAGGAATCCATGTTTAGCAGCAGGGGTAACAATGGAACAAGTTACACAACATAGTGGTAAACAGTTCTAAGATGGAGACTGGTAGCACCAAAACAAACCAGAAATTTAAAAATCATAGTTGGGAGCCAAGAACAGAAGAGGGTGTAACAGGAGATGGTGAAAGAAAATCCAGAAGTCAAGAGGAGAAAATCTTTGATTGGAACAGGAGGAAAATTATGGAAGAAAAGAAACAAAGGTGTCAAAAATAATCAGATATGCTGATTCTTCAATGTCTTTTGTGGCAATTTTCAAACCA
This sequence comes from Polioptila caerulea, assembly GCA_013397295.1. NCBI lineage: Eukaryota > Metazoa > Chordata > Aves > Passeriformes > Certhiidae > Polioptila > Polioptila caerulea. Next base: position 918,889 of record VYXF01002425.1, read on the forward strand.
GTATGGTGAATGTCAGTCAGATGTGGGCACCTAATTCAATTTATCTTCCTTTAAAGGTCCTCAAATGTAAATCTATTCAAATTAAGAGCCAGAAAAAGAGGTGGTGGGGGCTGGAAGAAGAAACACAAAAGCTTAGAAAGATTGATATTTCTTTTCACTCTTCTGGGTGATGAATTGAATTTCTGTTAGTAACTAGCACTTTTGCAGATGCTTATTTAATGTCAAGCAGGGGAGAGGCAGTAGGTGTGGGCAAGGGAGGTGAGTCATGCCTTGCTCAAGAGGGAACCTGCTGTGATGTTCATAATGTACTGAAACAGGTTCAGAAATATGAAAGTTTCTTTTCCTCTTTCCCCTACTCCTTTTGTTTTCTCATGTCTGACAGATACAAATTTATGACAACTTCTAAATAGCAATTTGTACCATTGATAATTAGGCCTGAATTCAAGTCTTATCCTGAAAGATACTGAATTGTTCCTCATTTTTACATAAATACAGTAAAAATTTATTGTCTTATATGTAACTGCCTGGTGCAAGAAGTCTTTGAGGAGAACTGGGAACTTGGCCACCTCTCCCAGCAGCAGTCCAAACTGGCTGTGGCATATGTTGTTATACTCTCCAGATTTAAAGATGTGAGGCAGTCTGGCTGTTTCTCTACTGGAACATCCTTTTCTGATGATCTGAATAAAGCCCAGACTGTTTGGGATTTAAATCAGGGGTGATGTAACACCACAATTCTCTGTCATTATGAGGCTGGGAGTTGTCTGAAGACATTGCCATCTGGTGTATAGAAAATAGGAGATTTTGATGTATGCGGAAAAAAAGCTGTGGCAGACTTTTGGAAGAGGTGTGATTTGTTTCCCTTGCTTCATTACACTAATGTGTAAGGTTCAAATGCCATTTTTAAAGTTCAAATTGTAGTTGTTTAAGCCAGGGGGAGGAGAGGGTTGGTGACAGGAATGAAAGACTTGTCTCTTTTGAGACCCTGCTTGGACACCCTTGTGAATAGAAGACATCATTCAAATTAAAAATACAAGCCTCAGTCTGGGATGTGTTTTGGAGTAACCATCAGGCCCATAACAGAAGTTTCATGTTCTCCCTTATTTATTTGATTTCTCTGTGAGCCAGTTGTCCATGCAGAACATGACAGTTAATTACGCCTCTCTGTTTCCCTCTGACAAATAAAGCGCAAGTAATGCCAGCAAGGATTAAACTGTTTGCTTTTGGTTTACAAGGAATTAAAGCAGTGTGCGGTAAATTTTCCTGTAAAGGTCTTTCCTAAAGCTGTAGACTAGGGAAATAATATTAGCAGCTAATGTTGTGGCTGCACAGCTTGGTTCAGCAACCTTTAAATAAACATCCCTTATGTTTTTCCCTCTCAATGGGCTTTACTCAAGGTGTGTCACTTGGGCTTCAGCGGATGTGAGTGTTCTACCTGAGCATCCTGCCAACCAAACACATCCACACCCACATCAGAAAGAGGGATGAAAGAGGATTGGGAAACTGAGGTATGTGGTGGGTTATCTAAATAAAGTGCTGGAGCTAGATGAGGTAGAACTGTCCAAATACCTACACACCACCTCTATAGGATAAACCACATGGGTGTAGCAGCATAGAGTAGGAGTGCTTATACTTTAGATTTCCTGTGGAAACACAAGAATCAGAGGTGGAAAATATTGCATGTATTTTATTGAAGAATAATCCAGAGAGGATACAGATGTAGCCTACCTATCCATAAGTATCTGGAAAATACACCAGGCGAAATACCACTGCATCCTTGCTCTTTTCTAGTACAATGGCTGCGTAATTATGCATGCTCAAAAAATCCTTTCATGCCTAGTTTAAAAATAAATAGTAGTCTTAAGCCTTAGACCATTGTCAATAACTGTTATTGAAACTTGAAACTGTTAATGAAGTAAAAAGAGAAAAAGAAATTCTGGAGCACTTAAGGTGCAGGGAGACTGAAAGACCTAACAACAGATTGAGAGAAAAAGGAACTGCAGGTGTACTATTTAATGGAGTGTTAATTGTGCAGTGGCTAAAAATAAATAGGCAGCACAGAGTTCACTTTTGAGTGAGTGGTTGATTGCAAGTGCTAAGCTCTACAATTAAAATTATAAATTATGAGCTCGCTTTTCTGCCTCATGGCTTGTTTTGAGGAGTTTGATGGACTTCCCGGTGCAAAGTCTATTTAAACACTTACTGAAGAGGATAAGAAAGCACAGGTTTTAGGGTTTGGTAGTCTACCTATGATTTATTCTAATGTTCAGGAATATGAACTACCCCTGAATCTCTAAACCTCATCTCTTATATCCAATGTGAATTTATCTTCTCTTAAATGGCAAATTGGATTGCTTCAAGTAGAAGGGTAAAAGCATTTTAATTAATTAATTTTGTAGTTAACTTTAATTGTTAACATTGCCCCCTCTTCTAATTATAATCAATAGACAAGACATTCTTTTTAGTTAGAGAAGAGCTTTCAGAGAGTCTCAGAATCACAGAATGGTTGGGGTTGGGAGAGACCTCTGGGGATCAGCTCCATGTTAGCATGCAAACTATGAGACTCACATCTGAGGATCACCACATGGTATATTTTATCTCAACTTGTGATTCAGGTTTAGAGCTGAGCAAATGATGCCAAATTAAGCCCTTAATTAATATTTTTATTAAGGGGTGGATCCCTGAGAAAAACCCTAGTAATTTTTGAAGTTAGTCCAGTAAATAAGTAATGTCATTCTTTGGTTAAGGTAAGGAACTCTAAGTACTAGGTCTTAATATTGTATTGGTTTTTATTTATGCTGTTGCTGTTGCTATTTAAAGTCACTAAAGTAAAATACAACCACTGGTTATATTTATATGAGAAGATATTTGGATATATTTGTTTTTTCATCTAGGAAGTGCAGAATCTCCTGTCTCAGCTTCATAACAAACCTGTAGTAGGAATGTGCTGCATCCTGTTGTTGCTGTGGGAATACATTTCTGCTAGTATGATCTTCCATTTTCTCATCTGCTAAAGCATCAGGATGTTGATGCTGTATATCACTCATGAAATACCATCCTGTAAGTGCAAAAGAGTAAGTACTTTCTACTGTTTGCACTTGAACATGCCTGTCCCTTCTCCACAAATAAAGTGAAGCTGATAAAATAGAATAGAATGGCCTTCTGTTGGAGACACAGCCCACTGAAAAAGGTCATAAAGTTAAAAGCAGATTTCTATAATTCACAGGAGGCACAAGACATTAAAAGTTACTGCCTCATTTATGTAACAAAGATTGTGTCAAGAAAATAAAATAGTACAATATTTATCTATTCTCATGAAAGCATTCATCAAAAGATGAGGAAATAGCTATAAAGATAATTCATCAAAAGCTACAAGGAGTCTTAGCTGTACAATTCACCACAGAAGAGCAAGCTGCTGCATTTTTGAAAGCAGAGCAACAACACACATCCAAACTGTGAAGGATTCAAAGGAACACAGCATTTCTTTATTAACAGTTACAGACCTCTAGGGTCCTGCTGTGTAAAGCATTGGGGAAACCAGAATCTGTAAATCATTCCTTTTTTGAGGGGAGTGTCCCAGGTTGGGCTGTGACCCAGCAGGTAAGAAGTGGTGTGTCCTTTCAAGCCAGGTATCTGGCAAGTATCACTTGCCCCCTGAAAGAGCCCCCCTCCCACACTGGGAGCACAGGGGTCCACCCAGCTGCACCCCCTCACTCCCTGGTTTGCTCTGGAAGGATGCCAAGCAACAGGGCAGGCTGGGAGTCGTGTATCTGTCCTCTCCTGGATGACCAGACTGGCCACCTCTTCCTTCAAGTCCTGCCAGGGAGTGTGGCTTAGTCTGATGGACATTGTTTCTAACCTCTGACCAAGGTAACAAGGCCATTTACTGAAGGGCAGTTTGGCAAGGCAAGGTACCTTGGCTTCCTGGGGATAACTGCACCAACTCAGAAAGGAAAAAGACTTCTTTCCTTTGAATTCACTGGCATATAATAATTAGCATTTGCCATGTAAATCCCTTCCCAGAGGCCACATGCTGCTGCTGCTTACTCTGACCCTTAAAGCATTTTTCAGGTACTTGCATTGAACAAATTAAAAAAGAGATTAGTGGGAATTTCTTCAGGTTCAGAGCCCAAAACTTGTCCTGCTTGCCTGCATGTGTGAGCATACTGCTCCTACTCTGGCAGTGCAATGCTTCTAGCAGTCTGTGGAGGACTCTTACTACCTGTGCACAACTCTGGGAATAAAAACAAGTCTCTTGAAAGAAATTTGACCACTGTTGAACTTTCTTGCTATATGAAAGTACTTCAGGAACTGTGTGTAACTAACTAATGCCCCACACACCAGTCCTACAGAATAGTGACTGTTACACTATTGAGCAAACTCAAGGGTATAGAAAAGCAAACATAGCTTATTTACATAAATATTTCTTTTAACTTCAGCTCTGAGAGCTTCCACAGCATGTCAGTTTTATGAGCCTTATTCTAACTTGCTTTCACCCTAAAGATATTGGCTATGACTCTATTAGGCCAGCCTGAAATTGATGTAAGGTGGCCAGGGGTGGCTTCGAACTGCAAGAGAGATTTGATCCCTTCAGCTATGCCCTTCTCTGCATCCTTCAGGACATACAAAGAGGATCCAGAGACTTCATAGCTTCAAAGTCAATATTTTTGTTGAGCATCCTTCCTGTTTGTTTATCGATATTATTTTAATGTCAGTAAGGTTCATACAATCAGATTAAATTTATTAACCCTTCCTTCAGAATCCTCTGTATGTTTTAAAATGCATTCAAATAGTTTTGTACTGACAATTTTATTTAATTTGCTTTTTCTTTTCTAATATATGTGAGTTTATATCAATTTTTTCCAAATGTACAATAACTTTTTTAATTGCTAAAGCATAGTGCATAAAGCAAAAGTGGTTTCATTTATGAAAAAGACAATCTATCATGGCTTTTTAAATTGCTTTTGTTATTTATATCTTGAAATATAATCCATTAATCATTTGTGAGCTATTCATGCCACATTTGTATCCATTAAAATACTGGGCTGAAAAACCAAGTAGACAACATTTGAAAAAAATGCCTATTTTGTTGGATAAGATTCAAAAATAAGGCAATAAACTGCATCTATGTAAAAATTGGTACTCTTATGACCAATTCATGTCTATAAATTTGTAGATAACATAGTATATATGCTATATACAAATATAGGTATAATTTAAACTAATTTATATAGAATTAGATAAACTATTGATACAGAAAATATAAGTTGACTTAAATATCCTATATTTAGTTTTATTTAAAACTTCTATATTTATTTTCTTATATCATTAGTTTATATATATGAACTATAAGAGCTATTCTCTCTTTATAGCTACTTTATATCTTGAAAGCCATATATATAAATATATATTCCTGATTTGTTCAGGTTATTCAAAATTCAGATTAAAATAAAAAAAATATTTTGAAAAACTTGAATTGAAACATGACTTTCAACAAAATGTAATATAAAGAATATTTAATATTCTTTATAAATAATATATTGACTTTATTTTAATTCTTTTCCAAAAAACAGAGGTAGCCATTTTTATTTATAAGTAATGTTAACATTTCTGAGAGGATTTTCATGCATTTCAGAATGAAAAAATCTCTGATTTTTTATGCTCTTTATGGAAGGGGATTTTTTTTTCCAAGCGGTTTCAATAGTGTGGAATAGATTATCTGAAAAATTCTTAGTTTAACTGTTTTGTCCAAAGGTTTTGTATCTTATTATTCCCACAAATCAACAATCCACACGTTACAATACAGGAAGTTCCCCTCTAGGACTTTAAATCTGCCCACATCTCTTAATCCTAAAGTTCTTCCCAGAGTATTTCTGTGCATCCAGCATGGCAGTCAATTGTGATGCGAAAGGAAGGTTCTTGAAGAGGATAATGAAAGATTATTATTATTATTACAAGTGGGGGTCAGAATGGCAGTGGCAGAATTTGTTCTTTGGTGATCTGCAAGAAAATGTGGAGTTTTACTGATGGAAGCATCTAAATCATAACCAAAGTATTATCAGTGATAATTTTCTTTTGTCTTGATTTCAGTATCATCCATCCATTGCATAAAAACTTTATGTTCCACTTGTTAATCAACATTCTCAAGGGAAGGTAACCAGACGTAAAATACAGATTACTAGTGATCCATAAGATACCACAGGGTTGCCCCAATAACAGCTGAATATCTAAAAATCAAAACATTTGCACGTCTCCATATACATAAATAAGGAAACAAGGAAGGTGGGGGAAATGGAAGAGTTAGTGGTAGTGGCATGTGGAGTGAAAGAAGGGATTTCAGGCAACCTTGCCCCTGGTAAGTCACAGTTGTGCTAATTACCAAGGAAGAGGAACAGCCTTGCTTTTGGTGTGTTGCAGCTGTGACTAATAAAGATAGGTGTGATAAAAGGGATGGTTTGGCTGCTCAGAGGGCACTTTTGGTGGGGAGGAGCCTTTTGAGGAAGAGAGCCTTGAGGAGGTAGAGGAGCCCAGAGGAAAAATGAAAGATCCAGTGAGCAGAAAAAAGAACGAAACAAGAGAGTTACTGGTGGCAAAAAGATCTGCAGTGATGTAAGTCAGGGTCTGATGGAGCTGGAGCCTGCCATCACAGTCAAGCTAGGTAAGGCCTGCTTTCAGAGTCTGCAAACTGATATTGGCAGACATAGCCCAGCAGGAGATAACCAACAGTCAGAGTCTGCAATTGGACCCTACAGTAGGAGCTTGCTGTAATCAGAATCAGGATGGCTAAGCTGCTAGGAAGAATAAACCAGGACCCTTTTCACACAGTTTAATGTCTGTGTCTTGGCTCATTCCTACCCCTAATGTGTGGTCTACTGCAACAGTGGCAGCCTGAGGTGGACTCTCAGGTTATTTTACTCCCCTTTTATTTTCTAAATAAAAGAGGAGTAAATAGTAATAAGGTTCTGCTAAGTTTGGAACATTCTTTCATTAGAGAAAAAGGGAAAAAACCCTGATCTAAAAGGTAACAAATGATAAAAAGCAAGATGACAGATACAAAAACTTCAGCCATGTACACATTTCAAAGACTCCCTTTCAAAAATGTATAAAAAGACATCAAACAAAGGCTGCACAGATAATTCAGAAAGCCTGAAACCTAACATAATTTGAAATTTCACACTGCAAGGCCATTTTGATCTATGACTTAAAACCCACACTACTAAGATCAGGGCAAGCCTCATCCCCAAATTAAAGGAAGAAGGCATGCCCTGTATTAAACAGATTTTACAATATAATCTGAATTACAGCTTGCTTGTGTTTATCATAGTATAAATAATGTTTTTCTTAGTCTAAGAATTAAAAATAGTTATGCTGTATTACATGAATGAGACAATAAATTTTTAGCTATAGCAATTAATAATACCTGTTACTAAATGTTTCAAGCTCAAAGTTAGTAATTAATCTTCATAAGCAAAGCCAGTTGAAGGATCTGTCTTAAATAATTTATGTGAAAATGCATTATCATATATTTTTTTTCAAGGATTTCCTGCTGATATTTCTTAAAGAAGGGAAAGGGAATGTGATTCACATGTATAGTTCAAATTGTGTTCATTCTTAATGAGGTCCTACTCATTACATGGGATTATTTTTATTTCCAGATGACCATTAGGAATATCCACTGACTTAGATGATCTTTGGAAAGCATCCTTAATTGTTGGTTTAGTTTCCAGTGTATGAACAGAAGTTAGTATTTAAGCAGTGCAGTCACATTTGAAAGCTGTTATTTACACTCAAAAGCAGAGACATAAAGGCTGAAAGCATTGACAGCTTGCCCAGATATTCAGAGGAATGTTGTCTCTGGTCCTTCATCTCTGACTGACATGATTGTCAGCTTAACCGACATAAAAGGGACTTGATCATTATAAAATAAATTTGTTTTACCATATTGATATTCTTACTATGGTGTTCCTTTCTCTATGAAATTATGACAGTTATGTTAAATTAGGAAGCATCTGGCCCTGAACCTTCAGAGTGTAAATCTGTTGCCTAATTGATCATGACCACATCACATCTTTTCCAATATGATTTTCTTTGTCTACATGAGGTTATAACAGCTGCTTAAAGGATATTAATGTGTTAGCAAACTTGATTTAAATGCTTTTTGTTCCTGAAGTCTGGAGAAGAAGAACAGTAGGATCAATAAAGACAGTAAATAAAAATAAAGTTGTTTTTTAGCATTACCTCTTAGGCATTATGGTTTGATAATGATTCATCCATCAGATTTTGTACCAGAAACTAAGGATGTATAAATATCAGGTAAAATATTTCCAGCTTACTGTTTATTATCCAAAAGAGAGCTTCAGTGACAAATGCTTGGGAGAAGATGAAAAAAGCTTAGAAGAAAATGCTTACCTAGTTCATTCTTGAAATGTGTTTTGAAAGTAAGAGTCTTTAGCCCTTGTGCTTGCACACTGTAGATGTGATGTGGCAGAGGTCCTCAGCTCTGCCCTGTCCCGACCTTCACTCGTAGAGATGGCAAAGGGGAGAGGGCAGCTGCTGTCCCAAAGCAGGAGTTGGAGGAGCTTGTGCCCACATTTGGGAAAGGTAATGGGCTGCTGCAAGTACAGAGCTGAGGTGAGTGCAGGGTGCCTGTATTCTCTGCAGGCTGTTCTTTTGCCAAGAATAGAGATTATGATAATAAATAATTGTTGTCTGCGGACTGAAGACAACTGTCATAAATATTCTCTCTTTGAGGCAGTTTGCACTTTTGTTTCATATAAGTAGTTCCTTCCTTTACTTTGATACCTCATTATCCCTCTGCTTCCCAAACTAGCTATGCAGAAGCAGCAAGGCTGAAAAAGACTACTTAGCTGCCAGTCTTTAAAAGTGCAGAAAATAAGGAGGATGGAAGCCTCTCTGCAGGTATTGTTTTGTTGCTTTTTATTAGATCTATTACTTGAAGGGAAAGCCAGATTAAAAAAGCAGGAGAATGGATTTTTGCCTTCCACTATAATAATGGTCCCAGTACAAAAGGTCAGTAGTGTATGGGTTTCTAATTTTTTTTTTTAATATCAAGAAATAGCTATGCTTGAATTTGGCTTCTCAAGAAAGAGTAACCTTGGACAAAAATGTGCTTCTGACATAGAAAACTGCAAGCATGACCAGAGGCACATGGGCCTGGACCTATTTGTGCTGTAAAGAGGGAATGGTTCTCTCCTTCAAGAACTGAATTCAGAGTCCAGCAAAAAAAGAGGAGGAATATGACATGTGCTGCAGAATAGCTTCATGGTTTCGTGTTTCACAGCGAAAGGAAAACAAAGTAAATGCCAGCCTGATAACAAATACAGACTGAGGCACCTAATTTAGGGCCAAACCTTTCTTGCCTCCCCTTTCCCCCTGTTTCTCTCTCTCTAACCCATGAATCCAAGGCTAGACATGAGTTACATGTGATCGTAGGAGGGGTGCTTCAGCCATGGTTCCTGCCTGTTGCAGGGCTGTGGGAGCTGACTGCTCTCCTGCCTGTGTTTGTGGGTGTTACTGGGCTCATGTGACAACTGCCCAAGCTCCCAGAAAAGGCTTCAGTAAATGGAGGATACAGGTTTCTACTGGTTGATGATAAAACCACACAAAGTCCTGTTTTTTAGAGCAGAATGAAGGTTGGTCATGGCAAACATTTCCAAGTCAAAATGGGCTGTTATAAAAAAAAAAAAAAAAGTATTGAAATAAACATGAATAATCTGAAAAATATTTTCATAATTAAAAGAAAAATCAGCACAGAAATATTTTTTTAAGTGTTCCAAAAACTTTTTTCCTGAGTGTGGTCTCTGCTGGCCAGCTGTGTGGTGGCATCTGTCCACAAACCAGCCTCTGACCTCTCATTCAATCAAGACCCATAGCCTATACTGACAACATGGCCCTGCCCTCTGAATAAGTCAACAAGAGCAAACTGAGTGTCCTTCCCCGTTGAAAGTCTTGGATTGCCCCCTTGGATCCTGGCAGATAAATATTTCATTATTGTTTGAAAATAACCTGCAAGACAAGTGGGGTTTCTGAAGAAAAAGTCATAGATATGTAATTAAAATGCAAGTTAATCCTCTCCTTATCATCCAAAATAAAGTGCTTTTGTGAAAGACTGTATCCATGTTCTGAAGACTATTGTGTTTACTGGATGAAACAAATCTCCTGGGGAAGAAGCCATATCTTTCACTTAAGATACATAATCAATAACCTTGCAAGGCACTCAAGCTACATATTCACTAAGGAGCTGCTTTAATCAAACACATCCATGTCTCTTTTAGGATGAATCCCTGTTGTCAGCTTCACTAAAACAGTATTTTCAGCTCTTGTTTTCATAATGTTAGTCCTACATGACAGTTCTGTGTCATCTGACAACCCTAATCCATCTCAAGGTTAGAATCTATTTTGTATTTCAAATCTCCCAAATCTCTGACTACTTAGTTTAAGTAGGATTAACATAAGCACCAGAAACCACAGAGAAGCAACGAAAGCCAAGATTAGGCTTTGATCTGCTCAAGTAGACATTTGCTGAACTCCTGCAATACAATGAGTAGCAGAGCAGAGAACAGGAAAGCACAGCCTCAGAGCAAAGCTTTGTGATGCATGTACACTGGTAGGAAATTACTAGCTACATTGTGTGCTTCATTAAATTTTTTTGCTGAGAAAGTTAGGAGAAAACTGTTCTTATCAATGAAGCAGAAGTAGATTTTGTTTCAATGCAATTTTTAGTCTGCTCAACAGGCTAAAATCACTCAGGAAAATGTTCCTTATGGTACTGGAATTTAAATAAAGGTTATTCCTGGCGCTATATATGCACTAACAGGCATCTGAATGAGAAATATTTGTCTTCTTAGAAGTGCAGAGATTACCTTTAGCAATTGCTACCAACTCAGCTGGCAGGTTGAGTAAGCTCTATCTGCTGTGTACCAAGCCCTGATCTTGCATCTCTGATGTGGGTTTGATTCAAGTTCAATTAATGAAATGATTTAATGGAATTGCTCGCTTTCCTTTTCTGTTTGTTAGACTTAGAATTTATTTTACAGGACAGCTTTTGTGGTTCTATGCTCATGTGGGTACAGTGCAAAAGGAGTGTAGTTTACTGATGGCCCAAGAAAGTAAATTAGGTGTCTCTTTATGATTTTTCCTGAGAGAAATGTAAAAAGAAGCTAATAACTTAAATACTCGAATAAGATTTTAAATAATTTTAATTATAATTTTTTCTATTCGACTGTCAACTTGTATAGCCAGTCACATATTAATAATCCACTTTAATAATCATTTACCATTTGCATTCATTCTTTAATAGTGTGATTTTCAAATGGGAGCCTCCCACTGAAGAAGGATGTTGATATTAATCTCATATTTAAAACTATAGTGTGAATGTCGCACATATTCTGAGCATGAGCTTTTGCAAAGTGTTTTACAGAACACTCTCTTTGCCTAGAACAGAGAACATATTTTAGATCTGAAAAACTGGGGGTTTGCATTCGTTATTCTTTTGGATGTTTTTTTTACACTTTCAGAATAATGGTGTCATATTTCCTATTCCCAGAACTAATATTCTACCCATTTTTATTTTCTTTTGGGTTTGATTGGGTATTTGGGGCTTTTTTGGGGGGTTGTTTTTGTTGTTGATGCTCCTGCATCAATGTGGAGTGTTCTGGCTTCTGAGTTTCACGTAATAATAATGAGAGAAAATACAATATTTTTGCATACAGGCCTATAAAAAACAGAGGAAAACTCTCCTCTCCATTGCTCCTGGTCAGTTTTGGGATGGGTCATGGGCTGGGACACTGGCAGGAGTGATAGGGTGGTACACTCAGAAGGATATAGGGCCAAAAGGTATAGCATAGAAACTGTGAACACCAAAGATTTTTGGTGGGGTTTCTGATGTTGGCATTGAAACAGGTGTGTCAGCTCTGTCTTTCACAGGCAGATCTTTCAGCATTGCTGAGCTTAGTGATAGAACTTGAGCCACCTCCAAGCATAACACTGTGTTCAGCTTAAATTTAAGAGACAAGCCATCCCATTTGTGGCCCACAGAGCACTTTCAAGTCTACCTGATGAAGACCTTGAGGATAGAGCAGGAAAGAAGCACCTTGGAATTATTCAGAAAAGCCATTGGATTATTTTGATTCCTGTCTGGACTTCTGGCTTCTGTCCTAATGCAATATAGGTGGGCAGAAGATCCTTTCCATCTCTGCTATTAATGGGCAATGAGAGCGTTCAAAGTACCTCTGAAGGGACATTAAATCCTTGCCAGTCTGTCACATCCAAGGAGGGGAGGAGGTCTCAAGCCAGCTGAATCCTTCTGGCAGCCAGTTGCCATCTGTCCCTGCACAAATGGGATCGATCACCTGCAACCAGGTCACCTGCAAGGGTTCATTTGGGGATGTGAGGGATTTGGGAGGATGCACCATTGTCCTGTTTCTTCTGGAATCTCTGTGGAGCATCAGTACAGCCAAGAGCACCTGGGGGAGCTGCACCCTCTTCCCTCCTGCTAGGCTATTGAATATGCTGCCAGCTGCATGTCATGGGACAGCAATCCCGTCTTTTTCTTTTGTTCCAGTCTTTCCAGCACGTTACCTGGCTGCAGAGAGCCCCACTGAAGGCTGCCCCAGAAGGAAGTGTCCCTCCTGCTCTGGATGTGGATCTGTCTGTCTCACGCTGAGACTCAGTACCCTCCCACTGCTAGCTGGCCCGTGAAATCATCATCCTAACCTCAATAAATCACTTCATTATTTTCAGTGTTGTAATTCCATGGGAATGCTTATAAAGAGGACGAGATAGGAAACTGTGGGATGATGGAATTCTGCAATACAATAAAAAGGGATTATTTTTCTTAATAAAAAAGGCTTTTCTGAGACTTGCAAGCCCAATGCACTCAGCTGTCCTTTTAGTACTGAAAATCTACTTTTTTTTTTAAGGCTCATAGCAGTAAAATGCTCAACTGAGTCTCTCTGTGTCTTTTCCTACCAAAAAAATCTGATAATATGTCATACAATATGATGTTATAGGAAAATCGCCTTTGTTCTGCAGCTCTTAGCTGACTTCTAGGGGTGAAAGCTAGTTCAGCTCAGACCTGCTTTAATTTAGAAATTCATGCCCATTACAGCAAGCAACTCCTTTTCCTAGTGCCACGTCAAAAGCAACCCATCACTACTTTTATGTAACTTATAGGTCTTTTCAGGAAAAAAGGTCTGAGTAGTGGAGTTTGGCTCCATCAAATATTCCCTTTTGCTCAAACAGCTGTTTTCATATCGACCTGTTTCATACTTGGGATAAATCTGGGCATTTTAAAGAGGAGGTAGCATCTGCTGAAGTCTTATTTTGCTTTGTGCATGCTAGGAATTCAAATATTTGGTTTACGGACCACAAAAAAAGGTTCTTACTGCTTTCTTCAGACTTTCCTACAGGAAAATTTATCTCTGTGTAACTAATTTAATGTTTAGTGGGAGATAAAGAGGGAGAAAGATGTTAGTCTCATGATTGTCACTGTGATTTGGGATTAAAGTGGTGGGAAATCAAGGAGATTGTTATTTAATAAATGCTAATTAATAAAATTCAAGTCAATATAGGTCCAACTTCTCTCATTTATCTTGGTCCAGAGCTAGAATAATAAGGTGAAATATCTTATGCCAGTATAACACTTCATGTCATAGTGAGAGGGATACATCTCATACAATACTGTCTGGAGAAATAGAGAGAATTCTCCAAAAATAGCCCAGAGGAAAACACCTGGCTTGTTTTCACTCTTCAGCATGTTATTCATACATTAATCTGTGTGTTTTTCTGTTCAGTCTAGCTAATCAATATTTCTGAATCTCCCAATAAAACTTGTTTCTGCAGATAATATACTAATTTAATAAGATGAAATGCACGCTACAAATTCCTCTCTTTTCTTTCTACACTCAGGGAGAAGAAAATGTAATAGGTAACATCTGATCTGAATGAAAGCCACTTATGGTTGCTGCCTGAAATAGAGGCTTGGAGAGAGACAAGGGAAAGTGTTCACTCCACCTACCTTAGATTGCTGCTATTAGACCAGTGGACTTCTTAGCTACTCAAGATCTCTTGTGAGGGAAAAACGAACAGGAATGTGACTCAGATCCTATGAATTGTCTTTTGAAAAAACCTAGAGAGGTCTGCTGACCCTCCAAGAGCCTCATTTCCTAGCTTGAACTTAGACTTTTTAGTCTAAAAGTTAGGCAGTGTGAACATCCCTGAATATTCTATCAGCTTTATGTATCCAACCTTCAAGCTGTAATCAATTTTTCTTTCCTTCATTCTATTTTTACTGCTCTGCTGAAATTATGGAAGCCCCAACCTGGAGTGTATCCAATAGCCATAGCTTCTCATGGATAATAAAAACTGACCCAGAGCCAAGAAAAAATGGAGTTATAGAGAGGAACCTTTTTTATTTGTGCTTTGAGAATCCCATTTTCTTCTTCCTTTCAGGCCTGTGCAAATGAGGCTACAAGAATATCTACTGCATCATCAATCAATCAATCAATCATCTCTGTCATGGTACCTCACATCTATGATCCCTCTTTCCATTTAATATAGTAAAAATCTTCCCATATTTACTTTCAGAGCCTATCCTTGATGTTTCTTTGTTCTTTTTATGCATGAATAATCTATGAAGCTATTGATGCCCTGCACTTACTTCCATTAATGCTGACCTTGACATCTGGTATATATTTTCTTCTTTCATGGGAGAAGTTTCCCAGGTCTGTCCAGTATCTTTGCTTGGGACATGTGCACTAGTTATCAACCTTCAAATCTCCTCCAAAGCTGAACCTATTCTACATCTGAAGCCCACTTTACACTAACCAAGGATCTATTATGCTGCGAGTTACCATAATAGTTTCACTATCAAATTCCTCTGGACACTCACTCTGAATGTGAAACACAACGTGTTCTTACATGTAAAGTGTCGTTTTAAAAGCCCTGGACCTCAGGTTGGGCACATTTGACATGTTTTTCTTTTGTACAAAAAAATACATCAAGTGTTCCTTCTTCTCTGAAGGAAGCTATGGGAATTTAAAATTAAACAGAAGAAACAGAATCTAATTCTTCTTGGCCAGTCAACAGCTTGCTGCCTAAAGTGGTGCATGAGGCAACCTGTATCTCCAAAGGCTGTCCAAGAAGATAACCCAGTTGGACTGGACACAATCCAAAAGTATACAAATGCTCTGAAGTCAATAGAAAGTCTCTCTTTGACTTGTTTAAAAGCAAATTTACACCCAGAGGGAGAAAAAGCTGATATTAGAATGCTTCACATTTCTTCATTCTGAACTAGCTGGGCTGGAGATGCAGAGAGGACAGATAAAACCCATTAAGTGTATTGAAGAAGATTCATAGAGTCTAGATTCTTTCTATTCATTTTTATGCTGGCAGCTTCAAAAAGGTGTCAATTTGCTGTGCCAAAATATGGGACTAAAACCAGAAATCCTCTTTTGGATTCATGAGAAGAGAAACTATTTATTTGTGATTCATGATGAAAATATATGTTATATATGAGTGTAAAAGTAGCCAGTTTTGTGTTGCATAGAAAATACCCTTATAAATATCTTTCACATTGACTTGCTCATAGTCCTTATGCTTTATATGCAGGATAAGCCCTGGGTTTGAAGTGTGTTTATTATTTAAAGGCTTGTTTTGATATATCAAGGTCTCTCCCATTCCTCCTGATGATCCTTTCCTTTGAAGGTTCACTACCTGATTGAAATGAGAATTTCCATCCACTGCATCAAACAAGCAATGATCTCTCCTGAAAGGTTCTGTATTAATGGCACCACGCGTGATGGGAGCAGAGGGGGGGAGGTTTTTTTTCCAAATCCCTGGTCATCTTGTTATGTGTAATAATGTAGAACCTACCATATTACAGATGGCAGAACTAACGTAACCTTGGTGTTTCTCTAATAGAATCCAAGCCTAGGTAATAAATGAGCTGTGTGCTAAAGGCGGACTGAGAAGTTCAGAGGAGAAGGTAAAGAACCCAGTAACATCAAATACCTTTATCTCAACCATCACTATAGTCCTTCAGCATACAAATGTTGAAACATGAGACAAGAAAATAAAAGTGTAAACCCACATTTTTTATATTGGAACATTCATAGATTTGTACCTCTCTAGTATTACGTCTTTTACTTATTAGCAGGTGCTTTCCTGGAGGTGCTTTATTCTAATTTTAGCTGTTACTACCCTTACTCTGTGCATGTTAGCAAGGCATATGCAATAGGAATTGCTGATTAAAAATACTTCATTTTCTTATTGTCCTGAGAATTCTCATATTCTTAAAGCAAACCCTGTAATAACTTTTATTTACATGGTGAATCACTGGGTACACTCAACTTAATGGAGTTTGGTTTGTTTGCAGCAAGTAAGGGTCTCTTCCATTCTCAATAAATTTGGAGTCCTTCCCTTTAAGGAAGCTTACTATTACTATGGGACTGACAATTCTACTGGGGAGACAAATCATGGTCACCATCTTGGCTGCTCTGGAACAGTGGAGTTTTCCTGAGCTCAGCTACACACCCTTGAGAAGATGAATGCTCTTGGGGCCAGTGTTATACTTTGTCTTACGCTACAGCTACAAGGCAAACCTAAAATTCACCACCACGTTTTTTCTAAAAAGATGGCTTTTTGACCTTTTCTTCTGTCACTTAAAAGTATAACAACATACAGGTACAAATGCACTCTGTTTTATATATACATTCAGCACTGGTGAGGCCCCAGACGGACCAGCGTGTCCACTTTTTGCAAACACACACAGCCCGTGACAGAAGTGGAGAAACCCCAGGGGATCCAGCAGACAGCAACCCCAGCAGTGAGGCATGGACAACATGATCTGCCCAGAGAAACTGGTGGTGCTGAGCTTGATTAGTCTGGCAAAGAGAAGGTTGAGAGATGTTTGCTTCAAATCCATTTCAATTTGAAGGGCGGATAAAGATAATGGAACCAGGTGATGTTGACTAACACCAGGCAGTGTATCAAGGGGTCATGACAAAAAAAAATTTCCTTTGGAAAATTATTAATTTTTATTATTAATATTAGCACATGTATCTGAAAGTTCTATTTGTTTGCTACATCTCTGCATCAATTTGTATGCGAATCTGAAGTCCTTGTTCTACCTTTTGGTTAATCAATAAAGGATACATTTGGGTAAATTTGGTATAAGCTCAGACAAAGGCCACAAAAACAACACTTCAAAAGGCAGTTTTCAGATTGTTCTGTGCATGAAGTTTCAGCTGATTTCTCTTCTTTAGTGAGGAATACAGTTGATCATTACAATAGTCTGCATACTTGGAAATGTCAGGTTTTTTAATTCACTGTACTGCATTCTCTTGATTTGTATCACACAGTGTTCTGATTTTGTTCTGATCCAGAAGATTCTGCAATTTACAACTGAAAATTTGTCTTGCACACAGTCTTGTATTATGTGGTTCGTTGGTCTTCCTCTCAGATATTCTGCATATTCTGTATGTCAATAAATAGGAGATTTGGCAGCCTGACCTCTGAGGGACCCATCAAATGCCTGACCCAAGATTCCTAAGGCTGTACAAGTACCGCTTTTGATGCAGAATATTTGACAAAACCTTTGATCTAAAAATTTAACCATTTCATTAAGCATTGTCACATAAACGACATCTAAAAAGGGTCAAAGAAAGGTTAATAGGTGGGCACAGTCCTGACTAGTATAGGTAACAATGAAAGGTTTTGGCATCTCAAATTCACTTGAGATCTCTCCCACTGAAATATGTTGAAATGAGAAAACAATGCTCTGAATCTTTTTTGACCAGCAAAATTTTTTGCTGTTTTCATCAAAGAACTTAAATAGGTTTCTATGAAATTCTCTGAATTTCTCTGAAATTTCTTCTCTCTTCTCTGTCATTTTTGCCACCAAATTCATAGTGATTCCACAGGTGAAAATATAATTAAATCTCATGCACTTTGATTTATAGCTTCAGCTTTAGATCTTGTTGTGTTAGAATTCTTCCCTGTGACCTGATGCTTTGGTATTGCACCAGCACCTACTGCCTCCAGGTAAAGCCAGGTCCAGCCTTACTTCAGCAGTTGTAGGAAGCTGTCTCTACTCCAGAGATATTGTAATTACATAGCACTAGTAAACTGTAGGAGGGAAAATGTAGGGAGTATGAGAGGATCTCATCCTTGCCAGAATGGATCAGAAAGCTGGCCATGTTCTTGTTCACTCAACTACTCCTCAGCTATTGTGTAAAGATATCTATCCAAGAAATGTAAATGACTTAGAATGGTGTAATGAAAGACTAAAAAGACAAGCTACAGGGAGGCAAGGGGGAAAGAATACAAGTTAGGTCAACAATATCATTAAGAGCAATCATTAAAGAAAGAAGATCGTTAGCTGCTGTTTCAGATTCTGTGCTGTTCTTAAAACAATGTAGTGCTATTTTCTTCTTTCCTCTAACCTGGTGTATTACTTCTTTGTTTGTTTAATGACACCAGACATGTACTTAAGAAAATTGCACAGCAAGGATCTGATTTATTGCCTAAGATTCTATTTGCATGAAAAAACAACACCAAAGCAGTATTTGACAGGTACATATCAATTCAACTCCTAAGGGGTGCATTTTGAGTCAATTGTGCAAGGAATTAGGCATGCAGTTACCTACAACATTTATTTAAATCTGTGAGAATTTAGTACTTCTCCTCAGGAAGTAAAATTACAAACAGACTGTCTGGATTCAAATGCATTGCAAGTACAACTTTGCGGTCCTGACACACAAAACTCTGCCATTTTATTCTGCAACATCTCAAAAATATTTCAGTTAAACTTCATTTTATCTTGGTTCTGCCATTTCCAAGCCATTTACAAAAATGATTCCAAGTTGCCTAAGGCTATTCCAACCAGTATGAGTTTATTATTGGAAAATGATACCTGTCTATTCCTCTCCACATCCTCTTCAAAGTACAATCAGAAGTCCATCTAGTAAAAAACTTTACAGAAGAAAAAACCTGCTTATTACAAATGTAAAGATATAAAACCCAGGGGATTTCCCATTTTACTGACAGTGAAACTTTTTTCTGTGTTAGCATAATGGATACAAATGCATTTTGTTCGAAATCAGCTACCAGGGCAAGCTAATTGATTTTAAACTGTTGGCAGAAATAGGAAAAAATATTGATAAAAAAGAGAAATAATTATTTCATGCTTACAGTCACAGCTGACTGGGAATTTTCCAGCAAAACAAGAGTTGCAATAAAATATAAATTTGTCATTACCATCTGCTCCTCAAACTCCTAATACTTTATAAACATTGATGCACTAAGTCTTAAAATGCCCATGTTATGCAGAAAATTATTTATTAGCCTGTTTTATAGATGCACAGCTTTCTGTGGGCCATTTGCATAGGCGTGAATTTAATGCTATGGAAGCATCTCTGGGTCAGACTTTCAGCTGACCAATTACCACATATTATCTGTGGCATTCAGGCTTCTAAATTGCTTTTTAGAAGGAGAAACAGCTGCTATGTGGGTCAGGCTTTTAAAATAATCTTTGAACATTGGTTGACAGGGAGACATGCGGAAGTACATGATATATCCAGAGAAGAAAAAGAAAAGTCACAATGGTGCCAGCTGAGATGGAGGAATCTGACTTGATGTATTTTAATGTGTGAGAAACTAGCTCTTTCTTCATTAGATAAATGGCTGAGCAATGAATGAAGCATGTATTCATACAGAGAACACCAGTGTGAAAGATTATGAAGTAATACTCCAAGGATAATTTACAAGAAGGAATGTATGCAAATAGAGCTTCATATTGAGGAGGGAGATCAAGGCTCTAATCAGAGACTGAGCCCTCCAAATATAAATGACACTTTGGTTAAGTTACTTAAACTGTTAGTACCATTTCTTCCTCTCTCCTTTTGTCTGCCTGTTCTATCTAGACACTAAGCTTCTTAAAGCATGGACTGTGTTTTTTGTCCTCACACAATGCACAGAACAATAATGGCTCCGTGCTCTGATGGAACTTTTAGACAGCATCATAATAGAACTAATTAATGGTAATGAGATCTATAGAGTATTTCAGATGCTGCTTTTTAAAGCTAGCTGTGCTGGGTCAGAGCTGTGAGCCTTCTCTTACAAACAGTGAATCAAATCCCATTTTTCCAGCTGAACAAGGAAAGTTTCCATGGCTAGTGGGTAAGGAATATGGTTTCTCCAGCATCAAATCACATTGGGAAAACTCTACCAGGAACAATGACTAGACAAATACACTACTTGCAGGCAGAACATATAGATGATGGATGCCTTGGTTTTGTTGTTTTTTCTCTTGTATAGTATCCAGCTATATAATAAGAGGGAATCATATTAGTAAAAATTCTTTTGATGTTATTAGCAATAATTCTTCTGATAATGTTAGCATAGTAATGACATTGTCTAGTTCTTTGGTTTGGTTTAGCCTGGGAGGCCCATAACGTTTTTGTCTGATTTCTTGAAAGGGGAAATAAGCCAACCTGGTTTCCAGGGAAGGGTATGATTTAGTGTGATTCTCCTAGTCACCCTCAGCATCTACTCCTAGCATGTCAGTTCATGCATGCCCTTTCTAGTTCTTCAGTGCCGTTATGCACAGAGCGTTCTGAGTTGGAAGGGACCCATCAGGATCATCAAGTCCAACTCTCAGAGCGATGCAGGATACCCCAAGAGTCACATTGTGACTCAAGAAGCATTGTCCAAATGCTTCTTGAATTCAGACAGGCTTGGTGCTGTGACCACTTCACTGAGGAACCTGTCCCAGCACCCAACCACCCTCTGGAGCAAAAACCTTTACCTGGTATCCTATCTAAACCTCCTCTGACTCCACTTCCTGCCATTTCCTTGAGTCCTGTCACTGGTCACAAGAGCAAATGATCAGCACCTTTCCTTCTGCTTCCCTTTGTAAGGATGTTGAAGACTGAGGTCCCCCCTCAGTCTTCTCTTCTCCAGACTGGACAGACCAAGTGACCTCAGTCACTCATCACACAGCTTCCCCTCAAGGCCCTTCACCATCCCTGTGATGTCGAACTATGTAGAGCTAAACTTGGCTAATTTTCTGGAAAGATCTTCGTAGGTTAAGGGGGCTGAGTAGTTCAAATGTTGGAATTGGTTTGTCATAAACTTGTCTGTTGTTCCAGGTGGTCACAATACAACCACGACAATACAGGGAACAATCACAGATCACAGTGAAGAGGAAGCTTCATAGAAGAAAAGGAATTAGCATAGTTTGAGAGGGGACACGTTAGTCTTTCACATTTTTTCTGTCTCAAGAAAAGTGGATAGAGGTTTTTTGCTGAAATTCGATGAATCCCAGCAATGTTTGCTGTGGATACAGCAGCAAAAATTTCCTTCTTGTCATTGTTCTGCTGTTTGGGTTTTGTTTGTTTGTTTTTAATAAGAAACTTCAGCAAACCTGATACATAAACACCTTCCAACCTCGCTGCCCAATTCCTGTGCATGTTCCAGCTCACTGCTGCAACAGCAAATGCAGCACACACTAAGCATGGCATATTTTTGCATTAAATAAAGAAGTCATAAATGAACTTGGTTCCCACTTGGGCTGACTTTTTTTAATGAGGACTTCATGTAGAGAAAGATGACTAGTCAAGCACATTTTCCTCGACCCAGTTTCACCCATGGGGTTATATGCTTTATTTACTTTTAAATTAATGATTAGGGAGGAATCTGCAGATTTTGGGTGTTTTATATCAGTGGAAAAAACATGGCCAATTTTTTTTTACTACCAAAAGGGGTTTTTTTTCACTTTCCATGAGCAGATATTAATGTGTGTTCCATTTAGAATAAGAATTTCACAGACTTTTCTCTAATCTCTTTTATCTTTTCCTCATTCTTGATTTACGATCACTATGTTTGGAAGTGGCAAAATATTTTCTTTTATTTCTGAAATAGAATATTGTTCTTCTGTTTGTCAGTTCCTCTTGATCAGGCTTCAGTGTCCCCACAACAGAAATGCAGGGGTAAAAGTCTTCTATAGGCAGAGTTCTGATCTCTGTCTCATTATCCATTTGAGTTGCAGTTACCATATCAGAATTTCTTTTGAACTGGTATTATAGGACTTTTTTTTTCTTTTAGGAAAGGAAAGGGTCATTTTTCTGATAAGACTCCAATAACAAAGTCATCCTTTATTCTATCTAACTTTTTCAGTTCTTAAAGAAGACCCAGCTTTTCAGAAGTGCCCAGTAATAGAAAATGGTGAGGGGTATTTTTTTAATTAACTTTTTTCAAGAATTTCCTGTCTTGCCAGAAGGGAGTATGGTGGCACTTATATTACCATTGTTCACATGACAAGCAGGCTCAAAATAATAAAATGTATAAAACCATTCTTTGTGCATCTCACCATGCTCTTGCTTTCCATAGCCTGCAGATATGTCGTTCTATTCAGTTCTGAGTCTCAAGTTTGTTATTATTGTGGTGGAAAACAGTATGTCTTCCCATAATGTTTTCATCAACCTAGAAGCTATAGCAGATAAACAGCTCAGATTCAGTTGTTGAGCCTTCAACCTAAGAAGAAGATAATAAATTTCAGTACTTCCTTGGAGACCAGAATTACTGGAATTTTCAAGCCATGCCTATTTATCATCTTATTTTCAGTTTGGGAAGAGAGGAAAAAAATAAAGTACCTCAGTCTTGTTATAAAAAAAAAAATTAAAATTCAGCAATGAGATACCTTTGTTTTGTGAGAAAATTTTGTGAACACTTGATTGTGCACAGAAATGGATTTTGTATGAAACAGTGTTTACTATGGAAAAAGATTTTCATTAGAACAACCAATGCAATTTTGGAGAAGACAAGCTTATTAAAAGTCTGTTCTGAACAATATAACCTCTGTTAAGGTTAGAGATCAGAACTTATAAAATTTGTTTGTTTTCCCTTCCAGTCACAGTGAATAGATTTATTTCATTCTTTTTTTCTTTAATTGTTACATGACTCCATTGTTCACATAAATATTTTGTAGGGAACAAACTCTCAGGAATTAAGCTGTAAAAAATCATACAAGATATGGTCTTGCTGCTAGCGTTTCTTATGAAAATCACATCACTTAAAGAGCTCTATGGGAAAAAAAAGAAAAGCATCAGTAATGTCTTTTTGCTGGATTAATGACAAACTGACTAATGTGCTCTACCCACTTTGTGCCATTCCAATGACATTGAATAGCTTTAAATATGGTTTTAATGGCATTATTGAAATGCTGTTGAACAACCAGTATGCACCAGCAAATCCATCCTTTCAAGTGTAATAGATTGTATAGGCTCATTTCATGTTTCTTATACCCAAATGAGATTAACACATACTTTTGTTTAAATGTAAGATGAATATAGAACTCAGCTCTGTACTGTTATTCAGAAAAAGCTGTTTCTGCTTTTCTCTTCAGGTGAGAACTACTGGAGGAGGCCAGAAGGAATCATAAACCATAAATAAATGCATTTTTACATAATTCAGAATTCTGCAGATCCTCTCTGGCCACTACCTCACCAAAAACCAACAAAATAATCCAGTACTGTAGAGGGATGATGGATGGACATTCATCCACAAGATATATAACATTTGATCCATGACCCATATCTCTGTGCAAATTGCTCCAAGTTACCACAAAGTAAACTAGGACATGAATTTTCCTCTTTTTTTTTTGAAGGCCACAACACAGCTTAACTTATTCTGAAGTCTCTTCCATAGAACTGACAGAGAAATTTTATAAATTAAGCACACTGCTTTCACGCTAATGATCCCAATTTTACAATGAGTTAGTATAAAATATAAACAACATTTTTACAACCACTAGTTAGTGCAACGTGTGCACAATTAGCAGCCTTTATGAATACCCTTTCATACATTTATTAAAGAGTCCATAAAAATGCCAAGTCCAATATATTTAGTATTTTTTCTCCTCTGCAATAAAGCACCTTAGTATGAGTAGGAAGAGAATGACAAGCTGAAGTGCTTTGCATCCCAATCCATCATTTAAATTATGCAGGAATTACTAGAAATGAATTTTCTGTACTTTAACAGAGCTCAAGTGTTTCTTAAGCCATAACAACACAATGGATTTGGTGATCACTTCAGAATAATCACGACACTGCTGCTCCTTCTGGAGCTCTAAGAGACCATTCAGATATTTTTCTCTATTTTAAGCAGCTTTCAAAGCCCAAATTCTCTCTGTCAGTAGCAGTGCTTAACTGCATATGAAACTGAGAGGTGTTTCTCCATTGCTCATCATCTCCTGTATTTGGCTCAGCTGAAACATCTGCACTAAACACAGCCTTGAAGGGAAAGACACAGTTTTTCAGTAAGAAGGTAGATTTAAAAAAAACAAAAAAAGCCATACACCTCAGAATTTTTTATTATTCTCCTGTTGGGTAACTGAGTCTGATCTTATTAAGATATGAACCATTCTGCTCTCTATGTGTATAATAATCAAAAATTGATTGCATCTCATCTTCGCACCTTAGAAGGTTTGCTCTATATTTGTGATGTTATCTTATGCAGAAGAGACAATCCTAAAGTCTTCCTAAATAAGAGATAAATTTTCTGCTTATCTGTCAAAAAACCTGGGAGAGAATTGACCTTCCAGGTCGCCATCAAAATTTTTAATTGATTTGCTTGTATATTTTGCAGGTATTACTGGAAAATTATGAAGCTCTCTGTAATTATAATTATGACAAAATTCTATTATCAGGTTAAAAGGAGTGTCTTTATATTTACAGTGTAAATTTGGTGGAACTATCACAGGCTGCAGATTTTTAAATTTGGTTAGTATTGATCCGTGATCAGCATTTTGCAAGCTGTCATTATGAAAGTTATTCTCTTGAGAGTTATATCCAAAACTCTAAACATATATCAACAACACTTGTCTCTGTAAGACTCCACTATCAAAATTTAAATTTCCTTAAATACTGATTTCCTACAATCTTCCTGAAATCTAAGAAAATTTTTATACAAATTCTTACTTTAGAAATTGCACTTATCTCTGGCATGAGTACTTCCAAATGTCCTTGGCCTTTGGAGATGTTAAAATCCAGACAAGAGCTTTCATACTTCTGGGTTATACACTTTTATGTCATAAAAATCAGGCTGTGGGATCCTAAAAAATCACTTCACTGCTTTTTATATCCATGTTTTTAGCTTTCCTTGATGAAGAATGTGTTATTTCAGTGGTTTGATGATTATTTTTTCTCAGAAAATATTGGATGTGACCATCGGGCCCCTTGAATTCTATTGGCAGTGATTCCCATCATCTTTCCAGTTTTCTTGAAAGAGAACTGATCAGCAGTTCACTGGAACAAGCCCTAGGAAACCCCTCAGCCTTAAGGCTCAGGATAGGCAACTGTGTCATTTGCATGGCCACCGTAAAATGAGATTGAGCAGGGCTTGTGTGTGGGGTTTAGAGCATCAGCTTTAACAGTGAATGGCCTCACTGTAACTCAGCACTCAATGTCCCCACTCTGAGGACGCAGCACTGCTGTTCTCATCACTCAGATGAAATGAAAACCAACTTCTGACCACTTGGAGTTGCGAAGATTCACCATATTTTTTCTGGGGTTTTTTTTCCCTATTTAAAACTTTTGCCAAATTTTCATATGCTTAATGTTATTAACACAGAACTAAAAAAGAGTCAGTACAGTTTCATGGTTATATAAAGGTACAGAATAGGCCTAAGAAGGCTCTTAGAAGTTGTTCGGTTCACATCCTTGCCTCAAGATACAAAAATGCAACAGTTTTTTACCATGAGATAGATAAGTGAGAAACTTTATTTTAAATTGGAAACTATTAAGTTGTTTCCATATTCTGGCAATAGCTACCTGCATTAAAATGGAGGGAA
The DNA here is from genome assembly GCA_013397295.1 of Polioptila caerulea. NCBI lineage: Eukaryota > Metazoa > Chordata > Aves > Passeriformes > Certhiidae > Polioptila > Polioptila caerulea. The sequence continues at coordinate 944,756 of VYXF01002425.1, forward strand.
GAATTATTCCAGAAAACGAAGAATGAACCTAAAGTGAGGTGAATCAACAAGCAGGCTGATCTCAAGTAAGCTCAGTTCTAGGAACTGATTCATAATTTATAATTCAAAGTATGTAGGTCTCGGTAATCATCTAGATGGAAGGCACTATTTTAATATAAATCCCCCTGAATCTATTATCTATTATTTGGCAGGTACTGAATTAAGTGCAAACTGAAAAGGGTGTTTGACAAAAGAAAAGAAGATGAATATTTGTGGGTAGAGGAAAGCAGATTGTTGGAAAGGCTAGGGTGAAGGAGAAATGGGATTTATTAAAATTAATACATAGTGAATATTGGTCAAAACCAGCTCTGCTATTCATAGAATCAGAGTTACTGTGTGGGAAGGGACTTTTAAAGGCCATTAAGTCCAACCCATCTGCAATGGGCAGGGACATATTTAACTAGGTCAGGTTGCTCAGAGATGCATGTAACCTGACCTCGAATGTTTCCAGGAATGTGGCATTCACCACTTCTCTGGGCAACTTGTTCAGTGTTTCACCCTGCTAGACACAAGGAATTTCCTCCTTTTATCTAGTCTGACTCATCTTTAAAACCATTACCCTTTGTCCTTTGCAGGAGGCCCTACTAATGAGTCTGTCTCCATTTTTTTATAAGCCTCCTTTAAGCACTGAAGGGCCACAATAAGGTCTCCCTGGAGCCTTGCCTTCTCCAGGCTGAACAGCCCCAAGTCTCTCAGCCTTTCCTTTCAGAAGAGGTGTTCCATTCCTCAGTTCATTTTTGTGGTTCTCCTCTGGACTTGCTCCAACCACTCTGTGTCTTTTCCATACTGAGAGCTCCAGAGCTGGACACAAAATCCCACAAGCAGTGAGGCACAGACATGGAATCTCATGGTGCAGTCAGCACCAACTTCTTGATGCAGGGAAAAGCACACTCTGCAGTGGCAGCACCTAAGCAAATTCAGCACAGAAGCCACAGCTTTCAAGCAGTCTTTAGGCTGCTTGAGCTTGCATAGGAACAGATGGATCAGGAAAATCCTGGTTTACTGCCACCTTTGGTTTTTTAGTGTCTGTACACAAAACAGTTGAATATGAGCTACTGTGTGACATTCATTAAGGAAACTTGATTCTTCTGTCAAGATTAACACTAGTGTGAGAGTGCTTTTGTCCTATCTGTACTTTGTAGATGTTTTGCCATGTGGATCTAGAAGCAGCATTCAGGTATCTAACCTAGAATGCCTGGTTATTTCAAAGAAATTTCATCCTGTGATCCAAAAGCTCTTGCACAGCTGTTGGGTTAATCACTTAAGTGTCCTTAACTGGATAAATGTTGTTCATTTCACTTTTAAATTAGAAATATGAAACACCGTAGGACCTGGCAGACCAGCAAAAGGTTCTGCAAAATAGTTGTGTGTTACTAATTATAATAATTCAAAGTCCTTCTGCAAGAGCTATAATTAAATGTCTTTACAGATGAGTACATTCCCTTTTCCATTTTTTTTAATGGGCATTTTTTAAATAGGCTTAGTTTCACTGCTGCCTGGGCCTCTCCACAACCCTGCCTGATTCCTACACTTCAGTGACATGCACTGCATGTCAAAAGCCTTTCTCAACTGATACGAGAACAAAACATCTTTCAGGTTCTGCACTGTACTCTTCTTTGCAGTAAGAATTGGAAAGCTGGGCTCTGAACAACGTCTTTTAGAAAACTTCCATTCTATTCTGATCCCATTTCACTGCTAATGTTCTGGTGTTTCATTGCTATAGTAACACTAACAAAGAAGCCTTCCTAGCTTAAAGGAATTTAGAGAAACTGAAGGAGATGGTTATGCAAAAGATGAAATTGTAAGCAAGATAGGAGGAACTTAATTTCTCCTTGAAAAAAAGAAAAAGAATGTTTTAGAATTTTTCTGAATTCTGAAACATTATTTCATTCTTCTTATTTTGTAGTGGCCTGATAGTCCATGTTAGAAGTGAAATAGCCATTGTCCTGGGCCCTTTCATAACATAGGAATCTTTGCTTTGAAATCCTAAGATCAGAGAAAGAAAAGTGGAACTTAATATCTACTTTGAACAAATGAAGAGACATAAACAGATTTAGACTGAGCATTAATCTCCTATGTCTGTTTATCCACAAATCTATAATTTTACTCAGTAGCAGTATGAGAAAAAGATCATAGATATTTATGCAAACAGATGTAAAGGAAAAGCTCATTTTAAATTTTTAATATTTCTTGTGAAGTTTGAAGAGTGCATAGCTGTTGAAGAGTGCTGTCACTGCTACCGATAACTTGCCTTCCTGGTAATTGCTGGTGAAGACAACAATTCATTAAATAGTACTCAGAGGAGCACAAGGTAGGAGTACAGCTCTCTCCCACCACTTCTTTGAGGGCTCTTATGTGTAATTTGTCTAGACTTGCTCAATTACATGTTGTCTAACATCCCCCTCAGTTTCAAATAGACTTCAAAATACCTTATCACCCTTATGCAATACAAACACAACTCTTCCTCTCTGCTCAAGTGCAGACAACTTTTGCCTTTTCTGTTCATTATTAGTACTATTACGTTTTCCAGCTGTTAAAAACCAGTTTTGTGCACTTTCAATAATTTATTTCTCCAAAGAACAATTCCTTCAAATTGACTTAGACATTAGGGTGATGTGAATCTCCTCTACTACTCCACTGAGTTTAAAGGCAACTTAGTTGGTTACTTAGTTCAGGGAGTTTTCTGAAGTTAATAATTCATATCTAGTCGCTCCATTTGCTGAGATTAGTGGTTCTAATGCTTGAAGAATTACTTATGGCTTGTTCTAATGAACAAGATTTGATTTCTTCTTTTTCTATCCAAATTACATGTACTGCAGGATGAAGGCTGAAAGACCATTGTCACAATCTTTCTAAAGACAGAAAAAAACCAGAAGAGCTTTCATAACAAAGATATGTACTGCTTCCACTGAAAATTGTAGGGGTTTAGACATTTTCTTTTTGTCTTGCTTTGTGGTTTTGGTTTGCTTTTGGTTTTTAATAGAAAGTAGCTTGTATCCTCAGCTTGATAGGTGTTTTAAAAGTTGGACATGAGAATTCCTAAAGAACTGTGAAATCTGGGTTATAAAATAAAGAATGTTCAAGATTTTTAATTTTGTACAACCTTACTGCTGATAAACCAATCTCATGGTATTTTATTGCCTTACACATCCTCACAAGACACAATAATGCTTATAGCTGACATAGAACAACTTAGCAAGAAAAGAAAATTACGTCAGTGGTACAATGTTGAGATGAAGATATAACAAGCCAACAGAACAGAAAGCGTGAGAAAAGCCTTCCTATTCAACTTTGGATGTTGATTTTTTCAAATAAGAGAGGAATTTGGAAATTAATCTGAAAATAAATGGGATCATAATAATAAGTTTATCTTATTCAGCTTCCATGTCTCACTATAATGTGCAGTGCCTTCAGCAGATAAGTAGGGTAGTATTTATCCTAAATGCAATTCAGGTTTATCATGAGAACAGATTGCTTTGCCTTATATCCTTTCCAGCCAGATTCATGGTGGTGAAGATAAATCAGCTCATAATATCAGTGCCAAAGGATTTTCCTTTCCTCTGTTTTATTGACAAATATTTTTTTTACAGGACAGACCAACGTGTAAAATCAATCTGCTCACATGACAATCCCTCATGTAATGACAGAGGGATGAGCAACAGCCATCAATCTCTCCTTGTCCCAGCCAAGGACTATGCAAAACAATTTTAGAAAGGAAGAAGAAACACCAGCAAGTCTGGGGAAAGAAGGAGGCCAAACCTACCTCAAATGAAGAATAAAGCAGACAAAAGACTGGATGTTATCTCACCTGTGTGAGTTGTGTTGAAGTTGTTGTAGTTAATTAGATTACTCCAATCCAGAATCCATAGCAATGCATTTATATGACACCAACTGAATTAGAATGCCCTATCTCAGTCAAATACACTCCCTGCAGTGAAGTCGATTCCAATTTATAAGGGCAGTGTAAAATGTGTTACAGAAGTTTTCTTCTTGAGTATTTATTTTCTTCATAACAAACTCACTTCTTGTTCAATATTTACTTCATATTTATGTAGTTTAGTAATGAATGCATATGGGATGAATGTTTTACTCTCTGAAAATAGCTTTGTCAGGGATACTTAAAATTTTGGAAAAAGAAAAATTATTCTTTTCTGGCTTTGACTTTCTCAGTGTTATCAACTCATGCTACATCCCTAATAAACAACATCCATTTTGAGGTGTAAGTTTTTTATATCATGTTGAGGATTGGGCTGATACACAACAGGTGAAAACTTGCATTATGTGCACCCAGACAGCCCCTGTGGAAATGCCCTTCACAAGAGAAGCTGAGACAGTTTCTGCTGTGCTCTACAGAGTTCATATGCTGTGAGTAGAAGGAAGCTATTCTGTATAACAAGAACAGAACACACTCTTTGGAATCCATCAGGACACAATCGAGGTGTTGGATACAGCAATACTTTTCAGTTTTGGAGTGAAACATAACAGGAACAACTTCCCCCACCAATAGATTAGTAATAGCAGACATTGATAGAAAAATTGCAATTGAGACCATGTTAAGCAGATGACCTTACTGCAAAAGTCTGACAGGAGACCTGAGACTGCTTCTTGCAACTGCCCTCAAGACCAGAAGAGTAAAACAGGAGAACATATGGAGGAGACATTGAAGATACAACTAGGGTAAAAGGAGAATGAAATCAGCAGAAATGGTAGTGAAGAACTGTCACATCCAGGGTATAAGTGATGGACTCAAAAGCAGGAGGAAGATTAGGAAAGTCTGGGCTGGAATAAGTTTCTCTGAGATCTGTTCAGGGTAATAACATTATAAATTTTAAATTGATGCTGTGAGCTTCAAAAATTTCTTTGTGGAAATCTGTTTAGCACCAAGTAAGCTGAATCTGAACCAAACAATGACAATGAGTTTAATGAAGTCATGATCGAGTTATCATTAAGAAGCAGAGAGAAATAATGTGTTACAGTGTGTGGATATGTCACATCTGTAAGTTGAAACTTCATTATTTACTGAAACTTTAACTACTCCAGGTCTTTACCAACAGAGTTTTAATGTTATTCATTCCTGCTTTGTAAAGATTTTATTATTTCCAAGTGCAAGAATTTACTTTCTAGCTCATTTAAAAGTAGACAAAAGGCATACTCTTATTTTTATCTATAAATCTCCAAAGTAGTTATAGCTTAAATTAAAAAATTCAAATATTGATTAAAACATTAAATGCAAAAATAAATATAGCAGGTCTATGCAGAGATGTCAAGTGCCTTCAAACCACAGCTCTTAGTAACCAGTAACACTGTCAAGTAAATCTCTTTCACGGTTTAGAGTTTAAGAGGTTTATAAACTTGAAAAGACTTCTCCTTTATTAGACTGAAGTGCTTTAGGTGGCCTCTGTATTTTGTGAATTTTTAAAATAATGTACAGGATGTCTATTATGGTCTGTATTGCCTTAACAAATGGAGGAAAATGAATATTAAAGAAGCAGCAAGTAAGGTAACTGCCCCATTCAGACCTTCTAAGGAAATTACGATTTATTCCTTTGTTTCTCACCATTCATCATCAACACTCATCCTTGAAGGGTTCAGTCCTTCAGAGGTTTAAATCAGTAAAGCTCCACAGACTTCAGTGCAGTTATGCTAATTTACAGCGTGATCTGTTCCCTTACTTTTTATTTCTCTGAGTGTGTGAAGCATCTAGGAATGCTGGCAATACTTTGCCATGACTCATTATTCATCATTTATCTACATTGAACTGTCTTTTTCATCTATTAGTCTTTAAATATTCTAAGCCTTTCCTTATCTACCCACGCTTTTCCTGCTATTTACCTTTCCTCTCACATCAGCAACTACCTCTGTCATCTTGTTATCCATATTCTAATTTTCCAGACCAAATATCTACACTGGTATTACAAGTGTTCCAGATGTTTAACACAAAAAAAACCAAATTAATTTTCTTATTAGCAAAAAATTGGATTTTTATAAGCCTAATTATTCTGCCCTATTAAAAAGCTGCTGCTCCAGCATCCAAGTTCCTTCTATTAAACAAAGGTAATGTCACTCCCAGGAAATGCCACTACAGTGAGAAATATAATCTCACTAGTCTAGTGTACCACTTTTGATAGTGACCAGTACCTTTTAGTTCAGAGAAAAATATGATGTCTGCAAGGTAGAAAGGTCTATGTCCAGAGGTAGAGTCTTCAAATCTTTTCTGACTGGGTAGTGCTTTTTGTCCTTTTGCGCTCCATTAACTGGAGATAAAGCAGCAGTGTTTGTGCAGAACAAGTAATCCATTTCCACACGCTCTGTCAGCCTTAAGGCATCAGCCAAGGAATACAGAGAATCCAGCCTAAAACCCACCTTGCAGGCAGAGCAGGATGAAGCCTCCCAGAGCAGGGGATGCAGAGACAGGGCTGGAGGCACATGCTCAGGTAAACAGGATCACCAGGAGCTGGGAAATTCTGCAGGGAGCAAACAGGCCAGCACTGCAGCACAGAGTGAAGAGCAGCTTCTGAGAGCAAGGCCAGCACAACAGGGATAACACTCAGACCCTCCTGCTAAAAGCACCAGGTTTTGAGAACTTTTCCTGCTCTTCATCAGTAATAGACGGTCTGGATTAATCTGCTTTTCAGTCTGCCACATAGAGCCATCCTACCTAAAAGATCTGCAACATTTCTTGTTGGTGGCGTTTTAGTGACACTTGTTTTTCACTCCTCAGAGTGTGGATCCATTGAGAGGAATCCAGTGGTAACTGAAGAGGTGTAACCTCTGTCGTGTCCCTTCATAGCCAGCAATCCCCAGCAGTCCTCTTGCAGTGTACACCACTATAATGGCTACTTTTTCTGCTCCAACATATTCCTCTTCACATTCCTCAAACTCAGTGGGTCAAACTCAGTGCATACGTTCAGGGACATCAGGATAAGATGCTTTCCAGAGCTTATTTCCAGTGATTTTTGAAGCTGCATAATGTTTTTTGGCTTATGTCCTAGCCAGTGGGGCTCCCTTATCTTCTAGATTACAGACACTTTTTGCTGCAAAAGTCACATCTGCTGACTAGAAATTATTGTCACCCTGAAATGGCAAAAAGCCAAATTTCATCACTCTGGTACTTCAGTTACTACACAAGAAATAATTCCAAAGAAGTAAAATCTTTTTCATCCTTTTTTTTTTTTTTTTTTTTATTTTTAAATGAGAGGTTGCTCCACAGCTATCATTGTTACAAATAATCCTGTTAAAGCTTTAGGGCAGCTGGATACACATGCTTACCCTCTGCATTTTACTTTACACTGGAAATGAAATGCTTTTTTCCCCTCGTGGGAACGCCAGTGTAGTGTATACTGTCTTAGAGTACAAAGCTTAGGAGAACAACAGTAATTGGCATTTCTTCCAGAGAAATGCAAAATAAGCTTTCCTCCATGCTTTTATAAGACATAAACAGAAACTAAGGAAAAATAGAGCTTCCTCTCTGCCATTAAGACAGAGCAGACTCTCCAGTTAATGTGAGCTTCATGTCAAATCAAAGTCAGACAGAAGAGGAAGGCTGAGTTTTCTTAGTCCCCTTGGCACATTCTTGATCGTGTTTTAAAATTATCTAGGCTGACCCAAAAGCAAATTACCACGTGTGAAATAAGGACAATTGAGGAGCAATAGTTTAGTCATGTTAAGATCAAGACACATGATCATTTACCAGTGTGTTCTCAGTGTGTCCCTTCAGGGTATCTGGCCCTCAAGTAACTTCCAACACTTGTGCATCCATATTTAGCCAATATTGCTAAAATGTCTTCACACAGTGAAGAATTAAGACTGCCCAGTAAGAAGAGCAATTGCCAGTTCACACTCTTCTGTGAACAGTCATCCTTTGGTCACAGACAAAACTATCAAGACTGGGGAAATTCTACTTAATTTAGCTTACTACCAACTAGTCTGAAAAATTATCAATTTGAGTATCGAGGAGGTGTTCAGTACCAACAATTAAAGGCTTTGGGAAGAATCTTTCCTGGCTCAGCATGTTAATTTAGCCACAGAGAAACTCTTTAAGCAAGAAAATCAGAAAATTTTTCCACCCTAAAGAGCTAAATCTAAAGGAAACAACCTGGCTTCATTTTTTTTTTTTTCTCTTTGATGGAGCCCAGTCCAACATGAAAGAGTATGGTCTGAGAAAACCTTCCACACCAAAGTGGTGTGCATGAGTAGCATGGGCACACACTTGGATGCATGGATGGCCAGCCAGGTGTTTCTGTGAGATAGATCTTGGGATGTATACAGTCTTTTGCAGTTTTGCATGGAAGAAAAGTTATTATCTAAGTAAGACTTTTCAGTATACCAATTTTATCTTTAAACGTTTAAATTCTACCTCAGTTCCACTTGGAAAGTCACGATCCTAAGGGCTGATACATAAACCATGATATTAAATTGCAGTTTGAAACTACAATGAGCATTGCAAACAGATTTGCCACTTTTCAGAATAATAAGACTGCAGTTTTAGCATACGTAAAAAACACTGTAATGTAACATTATTTTAAGAGTTCCCTTTTCTGTAAGGAGACTGAGTTAAACTCATCAGCATCTACTCATTGGCAAAGAAAAATAAACAAAGACAATACAGCTTTAGCCCATTTAGTCTCAATTTCTCCTCTGTCTGCCACTTATGTAGCACTAAAGGACTGATCCAATGCCTATTAAAGTCAATGACAAACCTGCAACTGATTTTGAATAGAGCAAAGCTGGGTCCAAAAGTTCCCAGAGGTTTCTTCTGCCTAGGTGAACAAGTGCACTTCACATGAAGTGCTGTCAGCACGTGAGGCACTGCTCAAACACTAACCATGCAGCTTGTTAATGCATGTTCTCCTCAGAGTGACAGAGCCAGTCATTCTCTCTGCAAGGCAGGCAGCCAGTCTGAAATGACAGCATGAGCAAAGGGCTGCTATATTCTGAGAAGCCATTTTTTTCTCTTTGCTGTAAAATTTCTTAATTATTTGCATAAACACAATGTTCCCTCTGGTTGTCCTCTGACAGAGGAATATGTATCTGTCCTTCACTACTACAATCAAAGCACTTATGTATGCATTCAGGTATCAGAAACTTTCAGGAGGGACTATTCACACACTAAACTCCAGATGTATAGATTAGATGTGGATGGTGGCTAAGATTGACACATGGGGAATACTAGAATGTATTTCTAATAATAATAATGTTTTATTTTACAGTACACAGATATATCAAAAGTAAAGCATTTGAAAATACTGAGGTTGATCCCCTTCTTGTTATGCTGGAATTTTGTCATAGTGGGAGCAATTAATGGAACTAAGCCTTCTTTTTCTCCTAAGTTAAAGACTATTTCTTTTTTGTTCCTATAACTATGTGGGGTCTTTCCACTAGGCAAAGCAATTTAAGCTCATGTTTGGAGTCCGTCTAGAGTAGAATAACCAAGAAAATACATACATTTAACTTCAATACTTGAAAACTTACAGTACACCACGGAAGAGCTGACAACATGATGAGTACTGACTGGAAGGGTAGAGCACCAGAGCTTCCCACAGAAACTGCAGGAAAACTTAGAACTTATCATTGAGAAAAGAGGCTTGGAAAAAAAATAACGTGGAATGCCCTTGAGAAATTTCTTATGATACTTCTGAAACAAAGCAACACTGGTATTTCTGTTGCCAGGGAATGACATGCTAGCCCTAGTGTTCAGAAGCACATCCACAGGAGCAGTCACCCTCCACAACCCAAATGCCAGTAACAGAACTGTTGAAATCCCCTCTGGTGAGCAGCATCTTTCTCCACACCAGAAGAACATGTAAAGTGCTGTATAACCTACTGTTAGCTATTCCAGCACAGTTTTTCATTTGAAGAGTACAATGCACAAAGTAGGGAGGACCCTGAAATAGTCATCCTGTAGCAGCTCAAAGGCAAAGTCTAGAAGGCAGATCTGGATTCTTGCCCAGCAGTGGAACCAAGTTCCATTTTTTGCCGTGTTAGTCAGTCTATGAACATTCACTGCAGCTAGTAAAACATAAGCTGGAGGAAAGAGTACCTGAACAATAATGATTGAGAGGACAAGAAGTGCACTAAGATAAATTCTGAACAGAATCAATACTGGCAGTGTTCATCTATACCAGAGAAGGGAAGAGAAGAATTTGAGAACCACCTGCTGCATATCTTACACAGAAACCAGTGTCCCTAAAAGTAAGGGTGAATCAATATCAGTGTACATCCTTATGAGTGAACAAGGGTTCATATTTTTGTTGTCAGGGAAATTCCTTGGATGGGTAAACCTGTGGAATTGGAAGCATTACTGAGAAAAATGTGAGTTGTGAAAGACAAGATAGAATCATAAATTAAACAAGAGGTTCTAGAAATAAATGTGCCCTCAAAGCTGCCACTATGACTAATTCAGCATTATAAGTACACAACGCAAAGCCTGTCTTTATTAGAGCCTGGCATCATAAACCAGCAGGAATTTTAGTTGCAATAAAAAAACAGAGAGCATGCAGTGAATTTTAAAAGCCAGAGTACAGTATGGGACTGATCCGAGGCAGAGGCATTGGCAGGATCCTCTGACCAACAACTGAAGCTGGCAGAAGCAGCATTTGATGCCTCTCAGCAGTTGTGTGCAGCATCAGGTGGGGTAGGGAGGAAGAACAGGCTTTTGAACAACACTCAAGATGGCCACTCTGGGCTCTATTTCTGGCTGCTGCCCAGCAGGCATCCCCCTGTCCAGGGCCTTTTCCCTTGGCCCTGCTGCAGCATCAAAGCTACCTTCTGTTTGCCCCTCCCAGGTTTTGCTGACAGCGCTTTGGATGCCACTCAGCACAGCAGAGTGCTGAACTCACCTGGGTCTTCAAGGAAACTTGTGGGACTCTGGAGTCAGAGGTTGCTCAGTGGTTTTGTTGTAGAACAGATCAATTACAAAGGCAACATATTTACCCCTTTCTGTCAGAAACTGTGTGGAATGAAAGAAATGAATGAATGAGGCACAAAAATATTAGGATTGGGTGTATTGTTTCCTCATTTCATGTGGATTCTCTCTGATTTGAAATTTATAAAATAACTGGCATAATCAAATACCATAAATAATCAGCACACATACATATTAAAACACAGAATCACAGAACACATTGCACAGAAAAAAGCCTCAATGTCTGGATATTTTAATCTCTATTGTCATTAAGTGGTACAGTACAAAACTCAAGATCAAACTGCCTCCCCATCTAAACCACTCAAGTCAGCAACATTTGCTAGAAATCAATGCAGATTTTCTGGTCAGTCCTGGTCTCTGATGTTCTAGTAGTGTTTTAAAATTCTTTAGAGTCTTAAGGGGATGGTTTATGGGTTTGGCTATTTGTGTTAGGATTTTGTGTTTTTCTTTACTAAGATACTGTGTGACAGAAAAAAAAATAGAGCCTGGGAAGGGAAGTTCTAATGATACTGTCCGACTGGCTTCACTGCAGGCTGAGTTTTTAAGTGAATTTTCATTAATCTGAGTATTCCTGTAGCAATCTCTCTCAAAAAAGACTTTGGTGACAGAACACTGGACAGCACAAAGTCTGTTGAATTAACACACCTGTGGGTCTATGAATTTGCTCTGTCCACTAGGTACTGGTTGGTTGCTTTGGGGCAGAGATACAAAGGTTTCTTCCAATTTGTTTGGTTTCTCTCTGAAGACATTTTATCTATTCTTACCTGAAATCTCCTATGGAATTCAGATAATGGTCTCCATCTCCTCACCTTTTGTGATAGTAATGTCCTCTTACAGTTCCCTGTCCCCAGTTTCTCTCTTAGGATTTTCAACAGGCATTTCTATAAATGTTATGAGGTTCCTAGCAGAGCTTGCAGTATGGAAAGCCTCAACTGAACTGTCCTTATGTCATTCTGTTAATGTATGGCTAAATAACATATTGCTGATTCTAAAGAGGCCAATGAAACAGATGCTACAACAGCAATCAGCGTTCCTTTTTTAGAGTGGCTGTTAGCTTAAGAGTTTGTGCACTGATGTTGACATATTAAAGAGAACACATTTTTGCTGGCTTTGATTAATAATTAACCTCTGGGGTTTGTTTCACGAGCTCCGTGTGGCTCAGCACTGGCAGCTCTGTACCTGTGCCTCTCAGATGCTCACAAATGACTGACCATGGGGCACTGGCCACCGCCCCAGGGATTTCTGATCGACTGCACTCGTGGCTTCAGATCTCCAAGAGGGCCCTTCTCACCAATCCTATTCTTGCTGACTAGTAGTCAGATTTCTTCTGATAACTCCTGGCAGAGGGAAGCTGTGTGCCTCACAGCGAAGCTGGGCACGCCGTGTGCTCCAAGCAGGAGCAGAGGGATCCCGGAAAGGTGCCCCATGTGCGCTGGGGTTTGTGAGGGGAAGCCGCCTCTCTCCCGTCCCCAAGGCTGACACTGCTCTGACCTCAGCACGGAGCCGGAGCAGCTGCTCGGGCCTGAACAGCCCTCAAGGACATCTTGTGTTCCCATTTGCGCTCCCAGGAGCCACGGAGGCCACAGAAGAACCCAGCTTTGCAGACATGCTTCAGCCAGTTCAAACCGGCTCAGACCAGACTCAGACAGTTTGAACCAGCTCTCACTGGTTCAAACCAAGCCCCAACTGATTAAAAACTGGTTCAAACCAGTTTTAGAGGTTCAAAACTGTTTTGACTGGCTCAAAACAGTTCCAACCAATTCAAACTGGATGAAAATACTTCAAACAGGTTCAGACCAGTTCAGCCAGTTCAAACTGGATCCAACTGGTTCCTACAGCTTCAAAGCAAATCCAGCCAGTTCTGACCTGATCAGACTGGTTCCAAACTGGACCCATAGAGCTAAAACTAGACCTGACTGATTCTGACAGGTTTAAAATGGTGGTTTTGACTGATTCACACCACTTTCAACTGGTTTCAACTGATTTCAATTAGTTCAAACTGTGCAGAACCTCTTGAAACTGCTTTGAACTGGTCCAGTCTTCTTTGAACTGGTGGGAGCTAGATGGATCTGGTTTGAACCAGACCCAACCAGTTCAAACTGGATCCAGATTAGTTCCAAGCAAACCTGACCAGTTCAAACCAGATCCGAGCAGTAGCTTAAAGGGAATAATTTTGTGGATGGTGCCATGACATTGATGCAGACAAGCGACATTGTCACTTCAATTTCCTGGCAGATATTTCTAGGCCTTGAGTTCACTGCATGTCACTCCTTTGGAATTCCAGCCAAAACTTAACAGAATCTCATGCAACTGTGAGGTTTGAAGGTTTCCATGAATTAAACATCCAGTAGGCATGAATGGATCAATGTCATCTTAGTCACCAATTTATCAGTAACTAAATATTAAAATATGCAAAACAGATGGTTTCTAATAGAAGTGTAATTGGTGAATCAGTGTAAAAGATTATGTTAGAAATGTAAATAAAATACTCTTTTACATTTTCCCATGACTAATCTGATATTCCAAATTTCATTACCACTTTGCAATATGTATTGATACTAACCATGACACAAACATCTTTAATATCAAGAATGCATAATTATATTTTCCATAGAATGACGGAACAAGACCACTTGGAGTATAATGCCTGAACATTATATTGTTCCTCTGATATCTTCTCTTTGCAGAAACTTGTAGTTGGTGGTAATGTATGGCATTAGATTTTTGAGCTTGCCTAGCAAATGTTGTAGCTAATGCTCTGCTCAGTAAAGAATTCTTTGTGAGCCAAACAACAGATGTGTAGAGACAAGCAGCTGGCCTAAGGGAACTACGTGCCTAAAATGAACCCCTTGCACCATCTCACACTAATAACTGTGTGAAAAGATGACCACAGCCCAATTAGTGGAAATTTTTACTTTGTGGGGGCACACACATTTCCTAACTTCTTACTAACCTCACAGTACACATAAATTTCATTCCTGGCCTTCTCACTTACGCATGTCAGCAACATATCCATCTCTTCTCTAGAGGTGATGCTGTCTTTGACACAGGCTTTGCCTCTTTTCTTCTAGTTACAAATACCCATTGGAGACTCAAATAATTCATCTCTTTCTGCTCTGGAACCTGTGAGTATAGTTCTTTGCTTTATTTAATTCACCTGGAGACCTCTTTCTTTCTAAACATTGTGTATCAGGAAAGATAAACTTTTGCAACATTTGAAGTCTCTTTAAATTCCATTACTGCTTTCCAAATTTCTCTGGAATTATTCCACACAAGCAGCAAAAAGTAAAAACATCTGTTCTGCTTCGTCACTTCTTCCAAGAAGCAAATAAACTGCAAGCAGATTTTCCATCCACAAAAAAAAAAAAAATATTTCCAAGGTACCATAAGGAGTGTTTTAAGAACATCATCTCATTCTGCAGCAAAAACGTTCCATCAATCTGTTGCTTAGGGCACATATGAAGATTTTATTAACTGGTGTTTTAGCTTAGTTTTCAAGGTGGGATCTGATTGAAAATCTTTCCGGATTCCCCAAAGACTTTTGCAACTCTGCCATGTTTGACTTTCCTTAATGACCACCTCTACAAATATGCTCTGCAGTAAAATGCAATAGCTTCATATCACTGCTACTTGTGCTTCTCCTGTTTTCTCATCCATCTTGTCCTTTGTCACAGACTGGCCACTGAAGACATAATTGTGCATCCGTACTCTGCCAAGACAGTAACTTAAGCAATTAATAATGCAATTCACATATTTTCCCCCCATAAGTAACACCTTTTCAATTGGGCAGAAATGTCTCAACCCCCTAACCACATCCATTCAAGCTTAGTTATTCTTAAGCATGTAAACAATCATATTTTAATCAATCTGATTATTCATCTGTTTTTAATTAACTGCATAAATGATTGCAAGATATGGGTCTTTGCATATAAATCCTTTTTCTGCCTGTAAAAATAATGAAAATAATAGAGTTGCTGAGCTTCACAACTACTGCATTTGACTCAGTTGTTTAAATAGTAGCCAGCATTGAGTCAGAAAATAAGGAGATATACAGAAAAACTTACATCAGCAAAACTATGGTACCTTGATCTACAGAGTGCTATTGTAATCAAAAAATGGTCCCTTATAATTTTTTTGGTTTAACATCATAACATCATAAAACTGTGTTTTATAATACCTTTAACTTAATAAATAAGGTATTTTTTTCAGTGATTTTGGTTTTGGGGTTTTAAAACTCTTTTTCATTAATCATTGCTATTGCTACAAGCCAGTCTGTGATATTGTGAATGGTCCAGCAGTGGCATCCTAGTGAAGATCTACCTGTGCTTTAGTGGATTGAATATAATATGAAAAATAGAATGTAATGGTATAAATCAAGAGTACTGTGTATAACGTTGCAGACCAAAAGAAACACGACAGAGTTAAAAGCAGTCTCCAGAATGCCAGTAGAATTACCATGAAAACTCACCTACAGAGAATGAAAAACACTAGAGTTTCTTATCTTAAAGAGATTAATAAGACAGGCTACCAGAAAAAACATATGCACTCATAAATGAAGCACTGGAAACTTAAGTGTAAAACAAAAGCATCAGTCTTTTGCTTCCAAGGGGAGCAATTGCAGAAGAGAAAAATATTTTGAATAAGAAAGACAATTTGTTATGTTAGAAGGAAGGTTCTGCACCCCTACTCACCAAATCAATAAACAGTGACACTGATCACTACAAGTTACATCGGTACCGAGTACAGCGCTGAGGAAGAAAAGGTCATTTACTCATAAAAATATACAGAGCTACAGAGCTAGTGGAGAGAACTGGGGGGAGGGAGGGTGTGAAAATCAATCCAAAAGCTTACCTCATGCTTCAGGGTTACATCAATTCCAAGGCAACTCTGATTAGGATGGTTGTGAACTATTCCACCCATGCCAACCATAAGATTTCTCATACTTTCCTTCATAACATTCAGGGTTGCCCACTGTCAGCCAAGGGCCTGATTCATAATTCCCAGCTTTCTTTATGCTGCCGATATTCTTATCACACACTTACTCTAAACCACTGCCATCAAAGAAAATGTTCATGAAAGAAAATTTTTTCATTCTGGTGCTCACAAAAAATAGAAGTTAATGGAAGAAAAATCTCAGGTGACCAGACCATCTTAGTTTTTTCTTTATTACTGATTCTTCTGCGTCAGCTTTTGGAGTGTTTTTAGGAAGATTTAGAAGAGAGAAGAGCATTTCACACACACAAAAATGGAGGTGCTGGGGTTTGCTGCTAACTGCTTCACAGATCCTTGTTGTGTGAAACCTGACTTCACATTTTACAGGCTACTCTGCAAAACAAAATGCTAAGAAAGAGCTTGTTTTGTTTTGGTTTGGGTTTTTTTGATGGCCTATCTCTTGTTCCTATTTATACACAACTAATGTCAACTTTCAAAATGTTAGAGAACAATGGAGTCCAGAGAGGTGTAAACTGAGAGTTTCTGGGCCCCTTTCAGTCCTAACTAAAAACATACAATGTGGCACTTGAATTTTCTGTGAGTTTTCCAGTTAGCCACCATTTTGTGCACCCATGTCACTGATGTTTTGGTGTTTGTCTCTTAGATCAAGCTACTGTGTGCTTAAGACAGAAATGCCTAAAGAAAACTTTCACTATTTCTTAGCAGAAGAGTGACAGCAGTAATAATTAATATCTCTGTGCTTCACAAACAGTGAAATCAGATGCACAGTTTATCAAGAGTCTGTGTATGTAATTTTTCCATTAACAATTCTGCAGACAGAGCATTGATAATTGTGCCTGTGGTGAATCCAAATGAGGCATATTTGCCTGACATTGTTGCAGAAGGGGGAAAATGAATATATGCATTTAAAATTTTTATGATTACATTTTTACTGAAGTGTGGGGGCCTGAAGTTTCATGACTGTTTTAATGCAATTGGTTCCACTTAGGAGAGATGACACGTTGAAATGTGATGTGCTGAATGCTTCCCAGGTAATTGGAATTCAGTCAACAACAACACTGGGTATTGTCACAGGTTTTAAATAAAAAGGTTTATCTTCCTCTTTTATATTATGGGATATGATGTATCATATCATACAATACCATGATCCCACATGACAGCCTCTCAAACAGAAATTTAAGAAGTTTTCTTCACTCTGTACACTCCTGAATTTGGATCACAAGAGCACGTTTTGAAGGGTCTATGTATGCGGTCAACACTTCCCAATTCCCTTGCTCACATAAATGGCCACATTAATTCCTGATACAACTCTAATAATTTGTACAGCATTACAGCCCCCTAAGGGAAGAATCTGAGTGCTGTTTACACTCACGGTTTGTGCATCCTTCCCCAGAGCTGCTGGAAAGAGAAGCCTCAAGGAAAGAAGAAAGGACATTGTGCAAAAAGTTATGGCAGAAGTTAAGAGCACTGCATAAACTCAGGGGGTTGTCATGGGAAACACAGCCTGGCACTCAGTGATTCTTCCTGTAAATGAATTTCTTTCATATTAGAACAGGGAAACAACTAGAGGTGAGTTAGCTGTCTAGGAAGACAGAAGACTGCTGCTGCTATTGAAACCTTAAATCATATCTCAAACAAAATTAAAACTGAACTGAGATACTGAAATCTGAAGGTAAATTCTTGCATTCTCCGCCATTTAGTTCCTAACCAGCTCAGATGAAGATGTACTAAATTTTATTCCAGAAAATATTGACCTGAGTTTTCCCACATGCTCTTTTTAGACAGGGAACAACTATCTTTCTGAATATTTGTTTGTACCTCAAAGATTAAGAGCCCAGGGTAGGGTTGATAAATCTGAGAATGGGATAAAAACTACACAATCGTGATATTCTACAAGAGATTTTTCCACAAATATTTTTCTTTGGCTGGACTATTCAAGGGGTAAAATATAATTTAAAGTTTAATCATCAGAAAGAGACTTAAAGCCCACCACTGTTCCACACCTCATGTTTCTTTTGAACAGAGGAAAACAAGATTTCTTCTATGTCATGGAAAACCAAAAGTTGAGACATACTTTTCAGTCTAATGCTTTGGATGTAAAATTAAATTCCTTCTGATAAGGATACCAACTTTAGCTATAAATGTTGTCCTGCAAATGCAGCAAAATACCACTAAGGCTTCTCATCTCTGCTTGCTGCAGCTTTGTAATAATTTCTACACTCCAGTGTAGATGTTGTATTTTTAAAGTCTAACTTGGACTCTTATAGCCACCTTCTGACCTTTAGTTAAATCCAAAAAAATTGCTACCAGCTGAAAATGATTTGGTGGCTTGAGTAGCAAGGCTGGATTTGGGAACAAATATCTGCCTAAATCCTGCCACTGGAGATAGATGCTTCTGCAGCAACTCTCAGTCTGAAAAGACCATGATAATCCAATCATCCTTAAGGATTCTGTTTCATGTATCTCTCAAGCTCTAGTTGCCTCTTGATCTATACAAGGAGACATTTCTTTTCTGTGAGAGAATGTCATGCACAGAGAAAGATGCTTGGTTTGTCTTAACCATCAGAGCTCAAGTGCGGAGAGCACAGGCACCTATTTCACCTTGACTGAACTCCTGGGCATCTGAAGCAGCAGGAAATAATTCACTTTGTAATCCATAATTGACGAAACAATTTATGCTCCTGTCTTTATTTTTGTGTATATGAAAATGAAATAAGCAAAGGGAGATTTTTAGCAGAACCCTGAATTTTGTGGGCCTAATCAGTAACCTTTTAAGGTGCTCAGTAACACAACAAGGAGAACGAAAGTTTCTGCCTCTGTTTGTGATACTCCTTTGCAGACAGACAAGAAACAGAAACCAATTCTCATACACTCATAGCTCCTATCTCACTTTCTTTCTTAAGCATATTTTTAGTACTTCAGAAGTGCATGGGTTATCTCAGGATTGTCTCTCCACCTTCACTTCCCTATATCCTGAGGAAAACACCTGGAAAGAAAGACATGAAAGGGATTGGGCAGGATGCAGTGGTAAACAAAGAATTTTTTCCCTTTACATTGGACATAAGTGATTAATTTTTGATGTTAAGAGATTAATCTGTGCATGAAGCAGAAAACCCACTAACTGATATTTCCCTGGAACAGATGTTCTAAATGTGACTTAGCGAAGAAAATCGCACTGTAATACAAAGGCAATCTGGTGCCCTTCCTGAAAGGTTAAGGTACAATTACAATTCAGAGAGCTCCTGAATATTGGTCCAACCAGTCTATATATGGTCCAATCACATGTAGGTTAGAAATGTATTCTCAACACAATCAATCACAAAACTACTCAGCAGAGCTTTAGTTGTTATTTTGTTGGAGTGGACTTTAAACCTCAGTTTCCTGCATGTGAACATTCCTGTAGAATTTAGTGACAGAGTAGCCTGAACAAGTAGGGCCTTAATATTTAGTTTGATAATAATGATGCTTAGTATCTGTGGTATGACTACTAAAATAGGCTTGGAAAATCTGATCTTCAGCTCTCCCATTGACCCAATGCATGATTACAGCTAGGCCAAACAAGCTCTCTGTGTCTTAGTTATTCTACACATCAGTAGGACATAATAATTACTTCTCTAGTGATGAATTTAGATTGGAAGACAGTTTTTTCTTTGGTTTGGGTGGGTTTGGTTTGCTTTGATTTTTCTAAAAAGGAATATAGCTCACTATGTGTCCAAAGAGCATCTCAGTCCTGGCTGGAATTCCTTGATGTCACTCTTCTCATGATAATAATGACAAAACAAGCACAAAATTTTGTCTTTTCAAAGCATGTGTTTCCTGGGATGCAGCATGGTTTTCTGCTGGCCAGCCTAAACTAGGCAGCATCAGCCTAGACCAAAGGCTATCCACCTCCAGAGACTGCTCTCCCACAGAGGCTGCACTGGAAGCATTTGGAGACCCCTCTGCCCTTTAGGTAAGCAACACTGAAGTTACTGTTGGAAAAATTCACTCCTGCCTGCCAATCTAATCCTGTGATGCTGTCACAGAATAGGTGGGACAGGCTAGGCATTGAGCCCAACCAGGGAATGACATTCCCGCAAGACAGGGCATGATCCTGAGTCTGCTGTAAGATTCAAGGCAGAGCAATGTGTTTCCCTGAATCATGCTGAGTGAGGTGATCCAGAGCGGGATGGAGAGATGCCCAAGGCCCAGAGCAGGCAGAGCAGATGTAAGAACAGGTCTGAAACCTCTGCAAGGGCTAGAAGAGCAAAAAGAATAAAGCTTGTACTTCACAGTTTGCACAGCCAGAAGGTCTAGGCTGATAGTGAGTACCAACACCTCTTGAGACTAGAACACTTATTTATGTTATTTACGTTGTTATGTACAGCAGCAGCACCTTAAAATGGTCAGCAAGGTTTGCACTTTGCGCAAGCTGTGATATCTGACTTTAGAAATCAGTTCAAGTGTATTTAAAAGCATTACAGCACAAAATGGGCTTCTTAGAATGGGACACTGTGGGGGTAAAACAATACAGAAAAGTATAATTTATATTATTTTCTTTCCCTGCTCCTTCCAGATGATTACAGTGTCAATTTGTAAACTCGTATAAAGCACTGTAAAACAGAAGAGCCTTAACAAGAGAAAATTAGTTAAGGAAAAGCGTAGCTTTCAAGTACAGGAGCAGGTAAACTACTTCCAAATCAAAAGTTCAATTTAATCTGAAAGGAAAAAAGTCCATCAATGTCTGTTCCATTTGCACTGAAGCCTAGAGGGATACTCAGCTCAGTTTTAACTGTGTCTATATATATGCTGTTGCAACCTTAAATTCTCTGTTTTCTCAACATAAGCTTTGCACTTGGCTGTCTAATTTAATTTTCATTTCACACATCTGTGCATGTCTAAAAATTATTGGTTTTTTTCTAGTAGACCTTTAGTTATTCAGCATTGTTTTGGGTTTTCTTGTATTTGTTTATTTTTTGTCCTAAATTCCATGGTATTTTTATTTCACTTAAGACTTGACAATTTTAGTAACAGTGATGATCCCACAGTGAGGTTGTTCAAATGGTACATGGGCAGCTTCACCACAGCAGACCTTTCTTTACAGTGAGAAACTGTAGAAACATATTCCCATGACCTGTGTTGGACATTGCTAAAAGCTGAACAAGTTACCAAAAAAGCTGGACAATCTCAGTTAGCAGCCTAACTGGGAAAAGAGAAATGTGGGAAATGAATGTTTGGCTTTGTTGTTTTTATTTAATGTGTAACAATGGTCTGCTTTATAAAACAAAGACAGTGAATTTGTACTGGGTTTGTGTGGCCAGGTTTTTGCAGCAAGGGGCTGCAGGGGAGGATTTTGTGAGAAGCTGCCAGAAGCTTCCCCCGTGCCCAAGAGAGCCAGTGCTGCCCAAGGCTGAGTCCATGAGCAGTGGTGCTAGAGCCTCTGGGATTCCTTCAGGATCCGATCCCTGGTTGCTTGGACAATTTCTCTGTATTCCTCCTAGACTACCTGTCTTTTGTTCTTTTTTACATTGTTTTGTGTTACATTCATTTAATTTTATTTTGGTTGTTGATGTGAGATTCCTACATGGGCATATCCCACCAAGCTGTGTGAGTGCAAGTGTCCATTGCCCCTTTAAATATCAGCTCTTTATACATTAGTTACTCTATGCTGGTGTGCCTTGAGTCCCTGTGTAAAATAAACATCCCATGGAGACATAGATGATATTCTGCAGAGAAGAAGAATTGAGAATTGATCCTACTTTTTCCTTTAGAGAAGTATCTTAATCAAACTCTTCTGTAGTGCTAATGAAAAAATCCAGATGTTTTTATTCTATTCTTTTATGTTCATATCCTTTTATTTATAAATAGATATACTGTAGAACTGAATAGCTTACCAAATGATGTGAATTTTTTGGTTTTTTTTAAAAAAGGAGAAAAAAATAAAATGGGAAAAACAAACAAGATATACCACTGAGAATGTGAAAGTCTTGGAACTTTTCTACACATTGAAGTTGAGTCAGAGCCATTAGTTCTTCATGTTCCCATTCTTTCAAAACTCTAAGGGGTAAATTTACAGAAAACTGATATTAGTAAGAAACCCCAGGCCTTTTCTGTCTTTTGTTCTGCTGTGTGAAATTACACTTGTTTTTTTGAATCTATGGCAGTTTCACTTTGCTAATCCATTACTGCACAAGAGGCTGTAGAATCTACTAAAACTTGTGATCTCACTTATTCTTCAATACCATTTACTCAGAATTCTTTCAATCTCAAACTCAAACACTAGGAAATGTTTCATGGCCTGGTATGTGTGGTGATGTGTGCATGTATCTTCCATGGACCTCCCAAAGTCAGATTTCAGATGAATAATTATGGTACTTTGCATCCCAGTTTTCTCCTTCCTTTCCTGCGCTCCCTTGGTTCAGAAATCCCAGTAAAAACCACCCACGTTCCCAAAACAACTGGGGTCAGAAAACCATTGAAAATCCTCATCTTAATCTGTCAAATCTGGCACTTTAGTATGGAAAGGGGAACCCTAGAACCACCTGACAATGCAGCAGGCTAAACAGAGGTAATAATAATTCCCTGCTCTGGAGGAATATGCATTAATTGTAGAATTGTCCAAGCGCCGTGAGGCACCCAGGTGGATGCTAGAGGTTTGGTTGGTTTGTATAAACTGTGTCTCTAATGGTATAAAACCTTTCCATAATAGGGTGGTGTTGAAAGATTTAATTCTATCAAACATTCGAAGTGTCATAGGCTGAATAATATTCCATGTGTCTGAAAGAGGATATTTTTTCACATGCCTGATCTTTTAAAGTAAAAGCAAGTGAGAAGAGAAATGGGTTTGCCTCTTGCACTCAGATCAATGCATTTAGGCACATTTTATGCAGGGAAAAGAAAGAGCAACAATTTTAATGTTTCCAAAATGACTAGAAAGTCACCTTTAAGCAATTTGTGTGCTTATGAGAGATGTTTGATGAATTTCCTGCTGTTTTCTGCTTTGCGGCAAATTTTTAGTCAGCGAATGTGTTTTAGCTTCTCATACAGAGTCTAGTGACTAAACTTAGTGTGGGTGTACACACTCTGTAAATCAGCTACAGAGCTGAAAAGCTCCAAGTCAGACTTAAGAAATATTTGCAGTAGAGAGGGGATTTGATTACATGTTGAGGAAATCTATTTCTTGCAGGTTTTTTAATGATATTTTATCTCCTAGATGCCCAAAGACATTGTCAGCAAGTGAAAAAATAAGCAGAAGCTAATTTTGCTGTTTTGATGGCTTGTTGGCTCATGGCTTGCCTGAGAGGCTGTATTCCCCTTCACTGCAATTCTGCAGCAGCTCTCCCATGGTCGATAATACCACAGTGGTCTTATATTACCTCAACAAATAGAAAGAATTCAGCTCAAAGACTTCACGTTTCTTGCCCACATATCAGTAGGTCGGGTGCTTACCTCACATCTGAACAGCTAGGAAGCTTGACAATTAACATGCAAATGCTGTGGGTGAATGAATTTTTCCTTTTGCCTTCCTGACCCCTTGACTGAAGCAACCTAAATGAGAGCTGGTATTTAATCATAGAGGATCTCCCTGAGGAGAGAGTGTAACCTCTGATACTCCTTGTGACAGCACACTAATTAGATGTCCCCTTCACAGAGGAACAAACAGAACGCTTCATTTGTATCAGGAGGCTTTCACAGATCTTCCCCATGGGGCAAAATTTCTTTAGAAGGACTCCTGTCCCTCATGCATTGATTTGCAGTTGAACAACTCACAGAATTGTTTTACATGGATTGATCTTGTCATGTATTATCCAGCTTGCCATAGCAGAGCTTCTGACAAGGTTTCTAAATGGTACCTCAGGCTGCCCATAGAATCTTATCATAACAATCCTGACCTAAGGAAAAAGGTAGAATAAAACCAAGGGAAAAAATAGGATCATTTTATAAATGTTGAGACTCTTGAATTTATAGGTTCAATATGTTTGAATGGGAAAATGCAGGAAGAGGACAAAATTATGGAAAATGTATTTTTTATTTAAGCGAATTTTTCAAAGTTAAATATTTTTAAATCATGACAAATTTTATTCTAAAATCATGTGACTCAAAAAAGAAATTCCTTTGGGCAAGGCTGAAAGTGTTGGATGCCCCGAAGCAGTGCAGCACTATTGAATACTTGGAGAAAAGTCAGTTTCTTTGTGTCTCTGTCCCATACCATGGGCACTCCAGGCCAGATTGCCTTGCCTGTGTTTGACTGATTTTGGAGAGGGTTTGCCAAGCAGCCACTGGAACAGAGTGCAGCTCTTTGCCTTCTTCAGAGTTTCAACTGCTATGAGTACACTCAACCATAACTAAGTTTTTCATTAAAGTCCTAATTTATTTACAATACAGTTTTCTATTTGGACCTAAAATTTTGAAGTAATCAGTTTGTTACACATCCTCTCCATGAACAGGAGAGTTTTGATTCATGGTAGACAGTGAAAAACATACTCCTGATGAAGATTTCCAAGCCTAGGAATATCAGTAAGATGAAACATTCACTTGTTAGAGGATCTGACAATTACTCAGATCTGGCCACCTCAGTCTAAAATTATCCTCTTTAAGACTATCTTTATGAAGGGAATGATTCTTTCAGTATCCAGAAAAAAAGAAGAAAGTAATGAAAATTTCATTAAACTTACTCAGCATGTTGATGTTGGCACTGTTTTTACATGGAAGATGCACACATAGTAGAAAGTCTAACAGCTTAAATAAAATCTTAAAGTGTCTGTGTTACCTCCATTTGTTGGACATGAATGAAGCAAGGCATTGAAGTTCCCTGGGGGCTTCCTGTTAAAATGTGTTATCAGTATGTCTGAGATGGGTATTTCCCAATAATTTAATTAATGCTGTTTCAGACCTAAAAAAAAAAAAAGCATCTGAGTACTGCTTATGTTGTTGGCAATGAAAATCAGGCTGGTGGAAAAATTTTTATTATGTTTTTTTGCCTTTTTGATTTTTTTTTTTAAACAGAAAGTGCTTCTTCTGGGTTTTGTTGGTCTTTTAAAATATTTTTTATCATGAGAAATGAGTTTTAGATATTCTGCCAAGGTGTCTCATGGGAATTGCAGATCTGTCATTTAATTTTTCTAACTTCCTCTGTGGGGCAGATTCCCTGCTGCATTTTTCTTGTATTTTATGTAGAAGGCCCAGTTTCTCTAAAATACCTACGAATATTGGCTCCAGCAGAGCTAATTTTTTATCCAGATTGCTTACTGTCTGAAGCACCTGCTTTTGGTTTAGACCTAATATTTTTGTCCATGTTACCAACCATGCACTGCTTTCCAGTCAAGAGTTTTCTATTTTCATTTAATATGGCTAAACATTTTTTCATATTACACCACCAGATTGACAGAGAAGACAAGAGCATTTAAAGTCTGCTTAGAAGGAAATTTCACAGATTCCCCTACCAGAATGAACTGAATTTTGCAAATATTTAAAATAGCCACCTGCCCATGCTGCTCTTTTTCTCACACAAACAAGTAAAAGTTGCAAGAAGTAATTGGTAGACTTATCTCAAGTGTTTTTTATTACATTAAATCCAAGTGTAAGACATAATCGGTTTAAGATAACACTTATGCTAGATAGCAGACTTAAAGTGGAAATCCATAACAAATTAAGGATTTTCTTTAGATTAATACTGTGTTTGCAACAATATACAGAAAACAAGGCCAGAATGCACAAAGAAAACAGGACTGCTACAATATCTGCAGTTCTTTGATTGATTCAATAATTTGTCTTGAATCTCCTGGCACATCACATTGTGTTTAATCAGAGGCAGAATTATGTTCCTACCTCTGTGAGACTCTGCAGTCTCTGACTCAAAACTGAGCTGTCTGTATTAACTCAGGTTGGCTTTTCCTGACATTCTGCTGGCTGAATCTTAGATAATTGGCTCAGTCTCATGCAAATCCTCTGAAATTTGCAGAGAGCCTATATGAGACAATATTATTCTAAGAATGAAAGCCTGCTTCTTAAACCTCCTCAATCAATACAGTTTTGATCAATACTCTTTCATCAATTAATGGAACACATGGTATGGTGGGGGATGGGAAACAAAGCACACACAACACAACACACAGTTACTATTACCCCTTTTTACTTAGATTTATACACAGGTCTTAAATATAGGTCAACACCTGTCATGCAGAAAACTCAATATTACAGTTAGCTAAAATTTTGAGAGTAGATTATTCCCACTTGGTTTCGCTGTCTTCTTTTTAAAGGTTGAAAGAAGTGCAGGAGTCCTTTTGAGAAGGCGAGAGAAGGCCTGGGGATTTGGGGGTTATTCTGTTTTTACATTGTTCATTTAGTCAGTATTTATAAATGTCACTTTTTTCTACTGGCATTTTCTTCTCTCAAGCTGCTGCAAATGAATTGCAATTGTTTTAGACGCCATTCAGAGACTTTAAGAATAAATATCTACATATATCCCACACACAATTAGGCATAGGCATTTCTCTTTTGGATACCAAACTAAATACTTTCTTGTCTTGGTGCACGGGGATATTCATCATGAAAATAATCCAGTCAACTCTTTGCTATCAGCTGTAACCAGACTGGTGTGAATGGCCCAGGAGTAACCTCTGCTGCCGTTGGACAGAGCTGCCCAAAGAATTACTCCACAAGGAGCATGGTGGAGAATGCAGAATGGATGTGGTTAATAATAGGGAAATTACCTAGTGAAGAGAAACACAACAATGACAAAAAACTCTGGGTTTTTTTCCCTTTTTTCCATATTAAGTCCCTGGCAGGGAGAAATGCAAGGCACCATTGCCCAGGTTCTTTGATTAAGCCATACAGCATCCAGTAGAAATCCTGCTATTAATGTGTGATGTATGACCTGTAGCCAGGGTGTAATCACACTTCAGTTTATATGGAACACCATACTGCCTTTGAGTGAGAAAAGTTAATTTATACTGCACCAACCTTTTGGTTATGCATGTGTGTGCATCTAGTTGCTTCAGGCTCCAGGTAAATGATACAGTCTAGACTTCATATAGTTCATTAGATCAATATTCTATCTCCATACATGGATGGAATTCACTATGTCCTCCAAAGTCCAATTTTATTTCTTTCACCTCTCAAATTAAACAGTGCCTTAAAGGTTTGCTTGATGGATTACTCTGTTTTATCTGATGATGGTCTTCAAGGCACATGTGGCAGTATATCTCATCCCATTAGTAAAGATCATTAGCTACAGCATAATTGCCTCTCTATGACACATAATAGTTTCATCTATTATTATCGTTCCTGTCCTGTAATTCAATTTCATGATTATGGTTTAACAAATCAAGGGGCACGGCAAACAATATATTTTAGCCGTCGTTTAAAGTAAAGTCATGTTGCTGACAAGATACATAGGGCTGTGCTACAAGTCATTTTGTGATTTCACTCTTTTTGATTTACTGAAAAATCCTCCATTCTCTCCCATTTCCTATCATAGAAAAATATTGAAAGAAAGAAAAAACTATATTATGCCTTCATTGCATCCAGTAGCTTCTTGCTTCTTTAGGAGAGCATCTGTACCTTGCTAGGGGCTTTCCAAGCATTGAGGGTAGCCCATTTTTCTAGGGGATCAGGATTATGAGACAATGACGCTTTGTAAGAGCGGCTAGTTAAGATTTACCTAAAGGACATCTATTCCATAAGAATTTACTCAACACTCTATCTCACTTGAAGTTTACAGGAGAAATCTCAAGATTCACCCCAACAATCTCTCATAAGGAGAGAGGAGAGTAAGTAAAGGGATGTTCTTGCCCTATAGCTAATATCTATATCTGTATATATATATATATATATATACACATATATGTGTACTGAAAAACATCTTTCTTTTCTATTTGAAAACAGCTGTCTTTTTGATTTGAAAATGTATATTTCAAGTACTTACTGAGCACTTACACAAGCACACATACTCCAGGAGACTGATTTCCTTTCACAATTTATCAGAGATTTCACCTGCGACAGTGTTTTCCCATAATTCTGAGGATTAATTTGGGACTATTTCTCTGAGGCTATCAACTTTTGTCACTCCTTAACAAGCAGACCATTAAACCATTTCCCTATCTCTTACTCACTTGGTTTCATTGAATAATTATTCT
Organism: Polioptila caerulea; assembly: GCA_013397295.1. Lineage (NCBI taxonomy): Eukaryota > Metazoa > Chordata > Aves > Passeriformes > Certhiidae > Polioptila > Polioptila caerulea. The sequence continues at coordinate 972,788 of VYXF01002425.1, forward strand.
TAGTTCCAAAAACTGTAATGGATGCTTTATCTCCTCCCTAGTGGCCGTTCACCAGAAAATACGACACATAATTAAGAACTCTGGGGGAAAAAGAGAGAGAAGAATTATTCCCATTATGTAGACGATTTTTAATGAATTTTATATGAATATGAATTAATATGATTTAAAACTAATTACCAGAGAGCCATTAATTCTAACATACCTAAGTAAACCCTGGCAGGAACAGTGACCAGTGATTACTGCTCATCAGAAGTGCTGATGTTTTTATTTGGGAGGGAAGTGAAAATAAATGTAATCAACCAGGCAGGAAGCTTCTTGAAAGTAGAAAGCTCTCAAACTTGTTGAGGAATAACTGTGGAATTTATTGCATTTCCTTCCTGGCTGAATTCATATTTTCTTCTTACGTCCAAGGAAGGCTTTAGGAAGGTACCGCTGAAAAGAAATGTGACTTTTGTGTGGCTGGTTCTTGGATGATCGATTGAATTCTTGAAAAGCATTTTGTCTGGCCTTTGGAAAGCTATTTATGGGACTTCTGCAACAGGGCAATTAGGAGTGCTAGGTTTATTAAGAAATTTTGACATTTCAGTACCATACATGCTTATTTACATGCATATGTGACAAAGAATGATACATTTTGCCAAATCTGTCACAAAGTTTCATGGTCATGGCTCCTACACTTCGGTGCTTTCCTGCCACTTGCTTTCCTTAGCCAGCTGAGAAGCCTGACCTCAGTGATGGAGAGTATTCCATCATGTAAACACTGTGGAGGTAGAAAATGTAAAATTTACCACATCCTGGTTCCTGGGCAACAGATTTTATAAGCAACCTCAGAATCTCAGCTTCTATAATTTTGAACAAATTTACTTTACTGTAAATTTTTACAAATTTACTTTGTAAACCTCAAGATCCCAGGCCTTTCATTACCTTTAATTTTAAAATAAGCTTCCAGATACATTGCCTGAGAGTCCTGCTCCAAGAGGGAGTTAATGGCAGCCCCCTAAAAAGTGGACTGTAGGAAGAATTGTTTTTATGTCCAGGAATTTATTGTCTTTCACAGATGACTGAAAATTATGAGGGGAATTTCTCTTAATAAAAGTTTCTAAATTTTTTTTTAAAGAAATATAAATTATCTCTACAAAGAAGAAGTGTCTTTTCTGCCTGAGACTGTGCTGCCTTAATTTCCCTTAGGGCTCCCAGTAGAATTCTTATATTTCTATCCAAAAATCTCAGACAGTACTAAGATTTTCTGATTGTGTGCACTTGCAGTAGCTTTTCCTTGGGGGTTATATTAGACTTCCTGCACTTGAGTAGGTCCAAGTGCTACTGTAAAAGTGGTTATGCTCATTCTAATAAATAGTAACCAAAAATAGATCCTCAAGGCCGAGGAATTTCGGATTCTAGCCAGTTCCTCACATTCAAGGATAGATAACTTCAGCCTTGTTAAAAGCAGGCTGTTGCATTCATTTCAGTGAGGTGCTCTGTGAGATGAGGTGAAGAACTTAAGCCATTCCCAATTAAAAAGCGAGAATGGCACACATTTTTGCAAAATAAAATCAGTCATCTCATGCACCTTTGCATTAAGAGCTAATCGATTATTACAGTGTCACATAATAAAAAGAAATGTATTCTATTCAGTAAGTGGTTATTAGTGTTGGCAATATTTTGGAAAGGGACTCTCCTGGATAGTTTTCTAAATACTGAAGTATTAAGCAATCAGATATCTTATATGAGTCGGCTGCAGACAAACAGCACCCTGGAATAGGATATCAGAGTTTCCAGCTGTAGAAGCTGGAAAATACCTTGACACACTTTGGCTCAGACACTAGTGAAATAGAAACACCTGTGTTTGGGTTTTCTGCTTTGGGGGCAGGAGTAGAAGGAAATAACTCCCTACTAATCATTTATAAATGGGCTGACTGAGTTTAGCAAAGGTCATTGGGTGGTGAGATTTGTACCATGAGTGTATATTGCTGATTGCAGGCTAAAGGATCTTTTTTTTTCATCTATTTAGGGCTTGGTGCCACTCTACATCTTAAGTGAGGGAATTTTTTTCTGGAGGCAGAGCCCTGGCAATATAATATGGCTCTGACAATGAAAATATGCAGGTTAGAAAGTCTGGTGTTTCTGTATAAGTGCTTCTTGATAGGGATAAAGATTTTTTATTTGAGGCCTCTCTGATTTCCAACTTCAGGAGCAGTGTTAGCTAGCACGGATACTGAAAGAAACGACCTTATATTCACACATTCCCTCTAATGAAAGATCACAGAAGATGTGGGAGTTCTCGTGACCTCTGCTGGAAATTCGTCTTCACTGCTGCTCCTGCTCCTCTGTTCTCACCTCTCCCTGTCTGCATCTCCTGAGGTCCTTGAACAGATACTAGAAATGAAGGGAAAGAAGGCTGTATTCTCTTACTGTTACCTTAAAATGTTGATAATTACCACCAGCTCAAAGGCCAAAAGCTCTTGAAAGCCCAGGGAAATGAAATGTTGGAGTTCAGTGTGAGGGAGCAGGTGGAAGCGCTGGAGCAGTGAAACAGCAGCTCTGGGCCAACTTGAAGCATCAGTAAGTTTGGAGGTACTGAAGCACTGACCTTAACAGTTCGTGTCAGGGGAATCCTTCCTTAGAAGGGGAAACTAAATATGCCTATCAAATTGTTTCAGTGAATAACCCTTTCTGATTTGTGTCTTAGAAGGGCTGCTGGATTTGAGGCACAATGTGTGCCTTTGTGCTCAAAAATCAAGGGCTGACTGCCTGATATTGCTTCGAGGAGTTTTTTCTACAGCTAGAACTAAATGAGAAAATAGTTTGCCCACAAACCCTCCATGTAGGAACTAACCTAAGCAAATCAATGTCTACTGAGAGTAGCATAGATTTCTTGCTCCCATTGTGGACAGCTTAATGTTTTAGCAGTTTCCAGTACTCTGAAAAGTCTTTTCCCACTGCATGGCTATGGGCTGCCTCAGGAGGATCCGCCTGCTGTAGTGCTGTATTTTGTGGCATGCCTCAAACTCAGAGATCCCATTTGAATGAGCTTATGCTGTGGTTGAAAGGCAAGCTTTGTGGGGCAGCTTTTGATTGAGAAATATTTCACCTAATTCATCTGTGTTAAGGATGGCAAAAAATCAAACCCTCCTACGCACCCTTTATAAATCATCCTGGCTAACACACCAGTAAATGTGTTATCAAAAATGCAACACCTATTACTGTGAATTTCAAACAGCCAGCACTGTAAGCCGGATCTGAACCTGTGGGGAAGGTATAAATTGATTAGACTGTTTGAGAAGCTATAAATTACAGAAAAGTAAGACGAACATCTTTAAAGGGTTGGCAACAAAGAAAAGAAAGATGATTGAACACAAAAATGCTAGACTAAACCACAAATAGCTTGTTCCTAAGAGAACAAGGATAGTGAAAACTTTTCTGGCTTTGAATAAGAGAGGAAGGACAAAGAGAAAGACCTTGGTGGATTAGAAATATAGGCAAAGAAGGAAGATTAAAACCCTTGACAATATAAAGCCCATAACTAGAAAAATAATGAGACAAAATGAGTCATCATCATTAGTGAATATTCAGATGAAAAAGAACGACAATTAATACTATGTCAACTTAAGATGCTCTCTGCAGCACCTCATCATCCCTATCTTCTGTAAAAACTGAAATGTAAATTTATTTGAAGCTTTTTTTATGGAGGGGTTGAAAAAAAGTCATGTGGCTATGAGATCCATGGGTAGGTTTGCAATAGGGTCTATTTTAATGTCCAGCTATTGTCACCTTTTATTATATCTGCAAGCTTGCAGAACCAAGAAATAATCATGTACTATGCAATAAAAATGTAGGAGAATTTTCTTGGTGTGAATAGGCTCCAGATGGAGTGACAAAGAGAGAGAGCACTAGAGATGTTTTCTGTAAGTGGCACAATAACCCACACTGGATGGAAGGCCCAGTTCTCAGAGGCTCAGAGAGCATGGCTATTGGGAAATGATAGAAAAGAGGAGGAACCCAGGATAGATAAAACTCTGATTGTATAAACTTGACTTGAGGTCAGTTTTGTATATGCCCTGTCCAGCAAAACTTAGTTTGCCTGGTACACCACTTTGAGGATTATGGTATTCTGATGTTATTTCTCTTCTATTCTGTTATTTTATAAAGAGATAACTTCCAGTCATTTACCATTTGGCCCTTTTCCCTTATTTCATTAGTGGGAGTAATTGGACACTGAGCTAGCCTTGAGGGAACATCTAAATAAACAGTTACAGGGAGATGTCTTGATCTGATTTATCCTCTGAGCAGTGTTTTCTGTGTGCAACAAGCCACATTTGTAATAAGCCTCAGCCAGTACTATCAGATGAACTTTTTTGGCCTCACCTGAAAAGGTTTTTTTGTATAGAATACAGTCGAGAAAATAAAATCAAGTTGGAAAAAACATTTACATGTATGTACTCCTCAAATTTCATACTTATATCATCTCTGTATTAATATTCCACATAAAGTCAAGTTAAAGGTTTTCAAGTGTACTGCAGGAGTACAACAATTGATTTTTTTTTTTTCTCCATGTTAACTGAAATAAATCCTCAGAATATTCTTCATCTGTCTAAAGTATGCTTCTTCCTTTTTTCCTGTGGACTATGCATTTAACAAATGGGAAGTCAGGATGACTCTGATGACTCGAATCTGTAGTCCAGTGTGAAGATAATGATCAGCAATGAAATCTTCAAAAAGAGATGAATGTCATCCTGCAGTAAGCAGATATAGAATGAGTCTTCTATAAAAATATTTTGCCTTAGCCTTTGTACTTGTTCTTTAGAAGTGGTAGTTTGTAAGCCTTCTAGAACAGATTTCAGCCTTCGCTATAATTTTAATAAAATTAAGTAATATATGATAGCTGTCTTTTAAAAAGTGTGCTTCTTTTTAGCCTTCCCTTTCATTCTTTTAGATTTTTTATTTATACACATTTTTGTTCTTTGTTGCATCTTTTAAATTGAAGACTCATTCCCAGAAGACAAAGTTAATTAACCGAAAAATGAAAAAAACCACCTTTGTTTCTGCTTGCTTTCTACATTAGAGGGCAGAGTTCCTCCTCATCTCTCTGTTCATCTTTTATTTATTCAAAGATGTTTGATAAAATTAATTGGAAATTTATTAAAAAGGCTATGCTAACATCTTGGGGGAAGAAAGACCTTTATTTAATATGCAAATGTGCAGATACAATGTAGATGTTACTTTGAGGTATTATTTCAGGAAAATTAACTCTGTGGGCCCCTTCAAATTTAATTTTCTGCTATGAAAAACATGATCCAGCAGTTGAAAGAAGGCAAGAATTTCTAGGAATCATGATATAAAATGTTTATGTTGTTTTCTATATTTACCAAAGTTTTGAAATAATTTTTTTGAAAAATTTGCACTGAAACAAAAGTTTCTGATCACTTTCCATTATAATTTTTGTATTTTTTTAGTGTTTGAAGTTGTATTACAAAAAAATCATTGTGAGGGGGCAGTAAATAGAGTTTAATGCTATGAAGCATCCTCTTAAGAAATCATCTTTATTGTAGTCTAACTACGTAATTAAAGGTCATTACCACCTGCTTATCGTTTCTTTAACAATATCTGTATATTTCTCTTGGGTTTTGAGGAATTTCATAGATCTTGTTTGTATGCTGGTTGTTGATTTTTCTGTGGGGTGACACTTTAAACTTGAGATAAATAGGCAAGACTGAGAATTTGCAGGATACACCCAGGAGTGGAAAATAAGTCATTCTGTGTCAGTATATGGTCTTGGTAATTAACTAGGGCTCATGATGATCCAGTATGTGTGGTTCAGTATTAAACACATCTGAAATGACTCTCCAAAATTGCTTTTAATTCCATTCTGCATGTTTAAAGTTTAAAATAAAAATTTAATGCTTCAATTCAATTGTATTTTTCCCCAGGTTCTCCATTTCATAAAGATTTGTTCTTAACCACGCTGCTCTGTCAGGAACATAGCTTTTTTGCATCCCATGACCCTGTCCTGTCTCTGGAGCCAGGCAATATTGATAAAATTCCTGATATAACTCCTTCAAGCTCAGTCATTAAAACGTGAATCCCTTAAGACAGGCTGGATCAGATACTTTATATCTGATCTGAATTCCAACTTTCCCTAGGCATCTCCAGCCTGGAGGGCTTCATCTTCAAGCCTGGACAGAAGAATAAGTAGCAGACTAGACAAATTGATTTGAAAGATATCTCCAGAAGGCACATTCTCCATATCTCTTCTTGATGCAAGAAAAACTACATCTAAATTATTCCTGACAGAAGTTCATCTACCTCTTCAAATGGACCCAGAGCTGAGGTCTTGGCACACTCCCATGGCAATCTGAACTTCTATTTCCTTCTCATAAAAAGGGTCCTCACAAGCTGACCTGAATGCCTCCTGCTCCAGCTGAAGCTGTACTTGGGTTGAGCACAGGTTCAAACCCAGACAACAACTAATTACCATGCAGCCAGTCTCTCACTATGTGCTGCTGTAGGTGGAGTGGGGAGAATTGAGGGGGGAAAAAGTGTCAGGCTCCTGGGTCGAGATAAAAACAGTTCAATTATTGAAATAAAGTATAATAGCAATATAATAATGGAAAGGGAGAAACAGAAATAGAGGAAGAAATAAAAGAAAAAAAAAAAGAAAGAAAAAAAAAGAAAAAGAGAGGAATAAAACCCAAGAAAGACAAGTGGTACACAATAGAATTGTTCACCCACTGCTGACTGATGCCCAGCATGTCCCTGAGCAGGGATTGATCCCTCACAGCCAATCCTCCCATCTTATACACTGAGAATGATGTTCTGCAGCATGGAATAACCCCTGCCAGCTTCTTGTGCACCTGCACCTTGGCAGAACATGGGAAACTGAAAAATCCTTGACTTAGTGTAAGCTGTGCTTAGCAACAGCTAAAACATCAGTGTGTTATCAACATTATTCTCATAGAAAAGCCAACACACACCACTGTACCAGCTGCTAGAAGAAAATTAACTCTATCCCAACTGAAACCAGGGCATAAATAAATTGGTGTCACTTCATATTGGTCCCCCTTCTTAAAATTAATTCCAGTTGTTTTTTTCAGTGTTTGAGGAGCAAGACAGCAGCATGTCTTGGGTAAGTGCATTTAGCAGGAGTCCCTCTCTCTGTGTGTAGCATGCACATACAGTGGAAAATTTATTGAGATAAGGCAGCAACCTTATAAGGCTGATAAAAAAATAATCTGCTCTTGCATACACTGTCTGACTCTTTCAAACTTTCTCCAAGAAATGTGCAGCTTGTGTGCTCTAAGGTAGCCATTAGTGTCAGGGTTACACAAGGAGTGGGAAGTCAAGGGATCAGCTGGAGGTAGCTTAACTAAACAATAAGCATTGTCCTTTGTTATTTGTGATGTGGTAGCTCTGAAGGACCCCCCCAGAATGTTTTTCAGGAGAAAGTCTTTATAAATAGTAGCTAATCATGCATCACAGGCTGGAGGGGGTTTTTCCTTCCTTCTAGAAAAGCCCTGAACATAAAATTTTATTTCATCTTGTCAGGCAGGCAGTCCAAAGGAAAGACACTGGCAGAGTATAAGTCAAATGTCTGCTCATCTTGCACCCATCCTTTCTTCTTGAATCAAAGGAGAAAGATTTTTTTTCCAATGTAGAACAGATAAGTAATAGGGTAACTGTAAAAAGAGTTGTATTGATCTGGTCTCCACACAGTGTGAGAAATGGAAAAGGACTGGTAATTACCTGCCTCATAATTCTGAACATGATGAACCAGGAAAAACGCTCCAAGAAATTGCTTCCCATGAAGTAATTAATCTTTTAATTTTCTTTTTCCATCACATGGCTTCTTTAAGTGTCTTTAATTCTCATCTAATACCACAGAAGTAGTTAGCACTACACCCCTCAATGCATATATCAGTTTCTAAGTCCTTCCTTGCCTCTTCATACATTCTTCTCCTGTAAGCTGGAGTTGCTCATTAGGTTGAAGATCTTTATTTGAGTAAAAAAATACATTGTGATTCTAAATCACAGAAGATAGATTTAGTTGAAGGCCTGATTCTTCAGTCCTTCCATCCCAGTTCAGCTACCATCCTTAATGGTGTCAAATGCTAACTTCACTGAGTATTATCAAACCCAGTCACATGTAAAGAATCCTTCACGTGTCCTTTCATCTTAGTTTCATCCATGTAGGATTGAACTTTGTGAGCTGTACAGAGTTCATGGCACTTTTTAATGCAAAAGATGTATGAAACCATGGAGTTTTCACACTGCTTCAGAAGACTCAAGGCTGACCCATTTTATTCCATTTAAGTCTCTTCACACAGAGAACACACATCAGAAACTGAGTTTATGGATGGTAGGTGAACAGGCTAAGTAGTTTTGCAATAGGATGGTGGCCAAGACACTGGCTTGTAGGTTAAGTCCTGGGTCCCCAGCAATCTCTCTGCTTGAGCCAAGGCAATACATTTGATCTGTCTGCAATTTATCTTCTGCATTAAAACATGAGCAGTATTCCCTTTGTCTGCATTGCCATTTTAAGTGATAAGGTTTTTGAGGCAAACAAATCATATTTCATTTGTACAAGTCCTTGTTCAGTTTAGGAGTATTAAAAAAACCCAACCTCCTTTCTACTTCTTACTGAAATTTTGTATACAACTTCACTGAACTGATAAGTGTCTCCAGTGCTCTTGTTACAGCCTTGGCAAATAGCCATGTTATGGCATCATCATATCTGCAATATAACTGCAGAAGAGCTCAGTGGAAGGGTGTACTCTCCACTTTAATGATGCCATGAATTTGATTTTTAAGTACTTATATTCTAATGCTGCAACTTCAAACCAAGTAAAGATTAGATGTGAAAAGGTGAGAAGGCTTACAGAATTGTACTCTCTAAAAGCTTATGAAAATACAGCAAGAAGTATCAGGGAAGGAAATAAGGGACGGAAATCAGAATAAGAGAAGAACTATCTTCATTAAATGACCTCATTATAAAAGGTAGTTACATGTTTGCTAAACTCCTGCTGTGATGACATTAAGAAAAGATCCTTTGTAAATGGAAGGTATTAAAGTATACCAAGAAAATAATATATTCCTTTGTAAATGCTACACTTCATGCTATTAATTTCAATGACTTTTTCATATTTGCCTGTCTTTCACCTTGATAATGTAATTATAGTTGTACAAGATATTCCACATAGATGCCAAGGTGCAATTTAACTGTCTCCATGTTTCCCAGTCAGATTGTACCTTGCATTTGACCCAGGTACTGTATGGTTATTAATAGAGATGCAATGGGAAGTCTCACTGGTGCATTTGCTAGCATCACATTGTCCCTATCCAGACAGCAAAGGAGAGGGAAATAAAAGTGATTTTATTGGTGGTGCAATCCATAGAGACTACAAGAATTAAAATCGAGTGTGGATTATCAATGCAAAGAATTAAAACAAGGTTCATTTCTATCACTAAAATCTTTATCCCTTTATGGTTTTCTTGGCTGCAGATGTGTATTCATGCAGGTTTCCCAACATGATGCAGTAAATTTGCACATTGTCTGGGATCAGCAATAATGGAACAAGTTCATCAGGGTGCAATCTTCCTACAGCCAGAGCAGTTTGGTTCAGTTTTGTGTTTCTATACATTGATCACCCTGTTCTTCCAAAATTAACAGGTTCTATAATAAGGAAATAGGACAAACACCACTGCATCCTACTCTAATAATGAGAATTTTAAAATAATATCAAATAAAACAAGTAAGCAAAGCAAGACATTCAGAAGATTTAAACTGAAGTCAGTGGAGATAGTCCAGAATTCAGATGGAATTTTAGTGATGGCACTTTTGTCTATATATAAACCAAAATCTGACACTAAGAATTTTATCCTAACTTGTGAAAATGAGCAAGTTTTGTTCAAGTAGTTTCACAGAGTAAGGGCAATTTAAACAAGTTTAGGGTTTGCAGAACACAATGTTGCCTGTGGTTCATTTTTTTGGGGCAGAATTTTCTGGGAGATTTTTTCTGATGAAAAATGTTGATTTACCAAAAATTAATTTCTTTCAATTAGCTTCCCACAAGGATATGATTTTATACTTGTTAGGAAAAATTTCTCACACCCTGAGAAGAGGAGAAGTCTTTTCTAGAGCACACAGTGCTTTAGTGTTTTAAAGCAGGGATATGATCACCAGTCATATAATGCTGTTCTTTTAAGCCTGTTTCTGTTACACTCTGCCAGAAATAATATCATATTATTCATTTATCTTCAAAGAATTGCAATTATTTTTTTTTTCAGTCCCAGACAATCTATTTGGCTTATATATATATTCATATGACAACCTATTTTCACTCCAGCCCACTCTTTCTCTGACTGATTTCCTTACGTTATTTTTCACACTACTCTCACACAGTCACACATAATGGGAATGACCAGATGTACCATTACTATACTAGTAATATATAGTATTACTCTATATAATAAACATACAGTAATAATATGTATTGTTACTATGAATATATTAATATACTAGTTAATAATTTTTCTATTTGCAAGCACGAATGAGATGGGACAGCTGGTGTGGCTGTCTAGAAGCTTTTTTTTTCAATTATGGCTATCAGTTTCATTGAACAAAGTCCAGGAGCTTCGGCCACCAAAAAACAACCAACAAACATTTCCTGGCTACAGCGCATCTTAAAAAGTTTTCAGCCAATTACAGTTTGCAAAAGCTTTACAAACAAATGCATTAGCCAATGGCTAAAAGCTCACATTTTTCTAGGCCTCACTTGATACTTGCACTTAGCTCTCTTGTTCTTCTGACCTTGCTCTCCAGATCTTTCTCACATTCCAGAGATTCGCTTTCCCACAGCTTTTCTGACAATTTTATGGCTTTCTTAAATCCTATATCTAGCCTTCATTTCCACCAAACTGTGCTTATCAAGGATACAAGAAACCAAAATAAAAACAAAAATAGGCTTCTAGGACATCTTCAGTTTTAGACTAGCCCCGAATTTGATTTGAGGATGGATACTCAGATTGAAAACTTTAACTGTGATCTTGTGTCAGCCATTTTCATGAACATTTACTAACATCACCATAATAAAATAGTTAAATGTTGGGATTTTCAAAGGGCAGTGATGAAGACAGTGCCTTCGAAAATATAGAATCTTTTGAGTACCTAAGCCTCATCTGTTCTGGTTTACACTGAAGCTTTTTCTATAATTACATTCCAGACAATAGCACAACACTTTTCTTTTTCACTGCTGAACTCTTGATCTACAGTCTTTATTATGTTTCCTTTTAGAAATAATTTTATGGTCAAATACCCAGCTGAAATTTAAATAAAATGAAATCATGACTTCTTTTCACCATTAGCTCAAGATAACATAATAGCATTATGACAGGTGAAGGTTAACATTTCTATTGGCAACTTTCATTTAAACCATCTCAGAGCAGGCTGGCATGCATAATTGCTTTGCACCAATAGAGGAAATAACTCCCATTAATCCTGTAGTGAAGGTCATAGAAACATTGCACAGGCTCAGAACAATCACAGAATGAAGACACAAGAGAATGACAGGGTCATTTAATTCACACACCCCTAGCTACAAGCACAGCCTCAGACAAGTATTTACCTAGCCATTACAAAATTTTTTCAATTAGAATCTTCCAGAAAATAAGAAAAGGAAAACTCAGGGAAAAAAAATAAAGTAAGTCTTTGCCAAGAGTTAAAAATTACTTAAAAAATAATATTTTTAAATAACACAAGCTACCAAAGATAAGCTGGATCTGGTCTATTACAAAAAAAGCCTTTTCCTTTTCAGCAAAACAGCAAACAAAATCCTGATGCAGGGAGACTCAGACCTTCTATTTTTAATTATTTTTCATTTTTTGCTATTATTAACATGCCCTTGTTCCATTCAGGAATACCAAGAGGCAATCTATTCTTGCGATAATTCTGGCCCAGTTTTTCAAGCCCAAGAGAATCTGTTAGTTTGGAATTCAGTGATTAGATGAACCAAATCAGAACTCCATCATTACTTTTAACTTTTCCATTACAGGTGAACAACATGAATCTGCACGCTACAGACTTTCACAGTAATTATTGCCAGGGGATATCTTTCCATTTTAGGGATTTTAAATTGATACCCCTCTCCTAAACCAAAAGATTTCCACAGAAAGCTCCAAAAGTTACTCTGGAGAGGAGGAACACACAGAAGGTACACAGCATTACAGGATTAATAGACACTCTACTATACTTCAAGCATTCCTCTAGGTCAGAGAATTAATCAGAGATGACCCAGCTTCTTCCACGTCAGGGAATGCAAACAGAGGTGACACACCGTGTCACTTGAGCAATAGCAGCAATCGTGGGAAGCATCTTCTGCTTCTGGACACATGTTAAAACCATGGACTGGGTTTCAAAACTGTTTCATTATGTGCTGCTGAGGGAAGGGCCATCACTTATTGTATAAGAATATTGTTTTCCAGAGGATTACATTTGGACTTGATGATGAACTGGCTGTTGTCTACTCTCCATCTCCTTCGCTCTACTTCCCCGTTCCCTTGCACACACTTTTCACCTTCTCATTTTCTCAGTTACTTCCTCATTTTCTCTGAGACTAATCCTGCCTCAGCCACATTCCATGCTAGAAAAATTTCCCCCTTCTGTGCCATTTGTCAGCCATCGTTGCCTTCATTTTATTTCTGCTATTTACCCGTATCTATCATTTACTAGGAATAAGATACCACTAAAAAAAGGCTATTTCTGTCTCTCTCCAGCTGAATCTTCTCATCCTTACTCTTCCTATTATCACTGGCTGAGATTGCTCTTACACAAGCCTGTGAAACTCTTTACAAGCTCATTACTTGAAAACTCTTTTCAGGGATTGTTTTGTATATGCTTTTTAGCTGTGCAACCAAACTGGGCACACAAATATGTAATAGACAGAGGAGTTGCCACAGGTCATTTGATCAACAGAAATAGTGATACACATGTTCTTGATCTGTCCCATTGAAAAGTAAAAGGCACAGGAATCATTTGCTCTTGGTTTCCAATTCTGGTGGACCAAGAATGCACAACTGTCTTTTACTGTGGCTTCATTGACAGGTTGTAGCCTAGGAAGCCATTGCAGCCACTGCCATTTCTCCCAGATAGCAACTCCTTTAAACATCTTCCCATGAGCTGTTTGCTGTTTCTCTCAGTGTCTTACCCATTGTTGGTTTTTTTTTAATTTCATTATTGCAATGTAGGAAGCAGATAAGTATGAGAAAATCACAACCTTCACTGAATATGCCAAGCTACACACAATACTGTGTGAAGGTCAGTGCTGCATAAATAGAAGCTCCAGAACTTGTTTATATGTTGGGGCCATGAAATCTGTAAATGCTATACAAACAATTAGGTCTGATTTAATTACATTCAGACACTCTTTTGTTTGATTGGTTTCAGTTATTAAGAAATGTTGAAATCTCTCAAAGCAAATATACAGAACTCAGAAAGTCTCAGCAGAAATTAAATTTCTGAGTGAGTTCCAATATATGATGTTCCTCTTTTATTAGAACTGGAGAGACTTCCTTCTAAATGAGAAAGTTGCTCTTTTTCTCCCAACAATTAAATGAGTTAAATTAAAGCATTTTTGCCTACACAAATTAGTCCTAATGCATGTAAAAAGTTACAAAAATAATCTTAAAACAGCCATAAATAGAGGCTGACATTTCTTTACAGGAGTGCCATTGGACAAAGAATAAAAAGGAATAAAATTACAACAGCACCAACAGTTAACCTACCTACCTCAGGGCAAGAATTCCTGTCAACATGGCACACAGCCAAACTAGCTTGGGTCCCAAAAGCAGATTCATTGAATTGGACTGCAGATAAAGATCATTTTACTCTGACACAGAACTAAATTGTTGCCAAGTCTTGCTGTTTATTCTTGGTCTTGTGAAGACATCAGCATCTGTAAAGTCATTCAGTGATCCAGAAAATAGATCCTGGCACTAACTTGCTGAAAATAAAATTAATTTTCACAGCATCACAAATTAATGGAAGAGGTAAGGCTGGGTGGGATCATAGTGGGTCATCTGATCCAACCTCCCTGCTCAAGTAGGGCCATCCCAAAGCACATGGCACAGGATTATGTCCAGAAAGTTATGCAGTATCTCCAGTGAGGGCCACTTCACAAACTCTCTTGGGCAACCTCTTCCAGAGCTCAAACACCTGCACAGTAAAGTTCTTTCTCATATTCAGGTGGCACTTCTTATGCATCAGTTTCTGCCCATTGACTCTTGTCCTGCTGCCCAGCACCACAGAGAAGAGGCTGGTCCATCCTCTGACACCTCCCTTCAGATATTTACAGACATTGATGAGGTTCAGTCGTCTCTTCTCAAGGCTGAACAGGCCCAACTCTCTTATCCTGTCCTTCTAAGCAAGATGCTCTGGTCTCTTAATCATCCTTGTGACCTCTTCTGGCCCTGGTCCAGGAGTTCTAGGTCTCTTTTGTACAGAGGAACCCAGACCTGGACATAGCACTCAGATGTGGCCTCACCAGGGCTGAGTAGAGGGCCAGGATCACTTCCCTCAAACTGGTGATGTTCTTCCTATTGTACCTCAGGATACAAGTGGCAGGACACACTGCTGGCTCATGGACAGCTTGTTATCCTTCGGGACTCCCAGGGTCCTTCTTCACAGCTGCTTTTCAGCTTTTATTCTTCAACCTTTCAGACACATCAGTTTTTGATCTGATCCATCATGCACCACAAAATCATTATGTCAGCACAGACAGACCAGCAGAAAAGCATGCCTTTGACTGGAGAGGAAGAAGAGTCCTCCCTTTCACTATGAACTGATATTAATGTAATTTTCAAGGGACATAGTCATAGTGCAGGACTTAACCAGTTTTCACTGCCTCTGCATGCTACCCATTCCTCAACCATAGCTATGACTTTCATGTCCAGTTCTGTTACTCACACACCACAATTTGTTGTCTTTGAATTGAATTGATCTCCCTTTTGACTAGTTTGCTGTATTCCCATATGTACTGTTGGTCTCTGCAACAAAACCAGCTGCTCCATTTCCTTGGAAGAGATTTCTGTCAATAAAAATACATCATTTCAATGTCTGTCTAGGGCTTTCTACGCAAAAGGTTCTGGGTCATTACCTCTGCGAACCCACTATCAGTGGAAGTTACAGCAGATATGTGTCAGAGCAACACACTCCTCAAATACCATGCAAATATCCTGTCAGTTGAACATCACAGCTAATTATAGCATAGAAATTATGTTCATGACCATGCACTGGTTGAAAAATAGTGTAGGTCTTGGCTTTCAGTCTTAGACTTCTCTTGGGTTCCTCCCATGGCTGATCTTCCAGGTTTTCCCTTGGCTTTCCTTTGGTGCTACACGTGTTTGTTTTATGGTAGGAATATTGTGATGTACTGCCTGAACTGCTGAAATAAACCCATGAATATATACATGAGTATGAGGCTCTCACTATGGTATTTAATTAATGACTTGTGATTCATATGGGACAAAACCAGAAATTTTAGTCATGGAAGGTTAAATTGCCGTAAAATAAAAACCAAATAATCTCTGAAGTACAAGGATACAAATTATGTCTGGAGAGCATTCAGAAAGAATTGGGGAAAGCAGAAGTTGAAGAGAACTCTGTTTATTTTGTTTGCTTTAAATATTAAGGAAGTCAGACAAAAAAGCAGGCTGGGCTGACATGGTGTATAGGATTCAGCTGAGCATCTGGCCATCCATACTAAAACTCTGACAAATGTCCCTGATCAAACTGCATCAATGTAATCTAGCAAATCTGAATGACATCTCACTCACTGCAGTAATTATGCAAAAATGGAATAAATACTTGGGGTTTTCTTCAATATGGTCAGTTCAACAGAGAGGAAAAACTTGTCTCAGTTATAGTGATGTTTTGGGATATAATTTTTTTGCTAGATCTTGATACATAAGTGTGAATATAAAAATCCAGCACATGACTGGCACTTTGAAAGATGATTGAAAACAACCTCCAAATAGAAATGTACTGGTGCAACCTCCTCAGACTGCCTGAGTATCATTTTTTTTTTTATATAGGGTGCTTCAATCTCAAGTAGATTGTACTCTGGATGTGTCACCCTCAGTTTTCCCTAATTATGTCTCCTTTGGGGAGAAAATCAAAATAACAAATAAGTCATTTGAAAATTTCAAACAGATTGCTTCCAGGATTTTATACAATCACAACTGGATTCTGTATCAACAGGTCAAGATGCTCATACATAAGAATTTGTCCAATATCCCTTAGCTGGGATATCAGGGAAGTTGTGGATATTCTTATCTTTTAGTTACAGGCATGGAGTAAATGTGAGTGGAGAGAGTCTAAAGGAGAAAAGTGAGAAGTTTGAAATGGTATAGAAAACATTTTCTCCAGGGAGTGCTTTTACTGTAGACAAGAAACAACACAGGAAGCTACTACACCTTAGCCTCAAATATGTAAGAATTTGTTATAGAGAAGAAGAGAATAAGCCAGGTCTACTGCATATTTTGTAATTGCTGGCCTTTTTCTATAACATCCCCTGTGTTTGGCATGGTCTAATCTGCTCTGTCATTTAGCAAAGATCAAAGTGATGACCAGTCTTTCATGTTTTTATGACGGTGCCATTGGCATGGAGCTCTTCATTGCAGATACTGATACTAATACAATTGGATTTCACTATATCATTTAGATTAGTTATATTAAAGCTGTTGTAGGGCTAAACATCCATATTTATGCTGTATTTAACTTTCTATTAAGAATGAATTCATGTGAAATACTTTTGTTATCAATATTGATAACTATTCCAACTGAAAGCCAAGATGTCAAAGTTTCCTTCAGCATCCTCAGTTATATTTAATAGCTCTGTTGATGAGTGAGAGCCTAATGAAGGCTAACAGATGGTCTGTTTAATATTGCTGTAGGGTTTGAAGCACTTGCCAAAACAGATACACAAAAGGATTTGACAGCCCTGTAGCTGAAAACCTTTAATTACATCTACTTCACTCCTAGGGGTTTCTGTGAGGCCAACATAACAGCACAGCTTTAGGATAGGTCAGCATGGTGAGCAAAGGCTTTGCGGAGCCAGACGGTGAGTGCTGGTAGAACTATTTGCTGAACATTCATAACCTGGACTTGGTGCAGGCAGCTTAGAAAGACAAGCCTGGACAGAGAGAGGGAAATAAGTGATGATGCTTCCTCTGCCTCTGAGAACAGTTTGCCCTTTTCCTAAAATACCACCTCTTGAATGCTGAGCAAGTAGGTGGGGAGAAAGGCTGCAGCCAAAGTGGGCCTTTAATTATGCCTGAGTTATAGCTGAGACTTCACGCTAAAATCATGTGAATTTCAGTTCCATTTACTACTATTAGGAACAGCAATCCGTAAGTAAGGGGGCTAAAATTTGAAGAGGTTGCAAATCTCTATCTTCGAAAGAATGCAAAAGTTTATTTAAGACAAAAAAATACATACTGAAAACTAAAGTTTCTAAAACCTCCTCTAATTTGTTGTTCCAAGTTTGATTTGAAAGGAGGAGCTTTCAGCAACTTTCAATGATTTTCCCCTGTCTCTAGCTGCAACAATTGCCCCCTGGTTTTCTGGCACAAATTCACACCACTTCCAAAATTAAAAGGCGTAATTAGCAGTTGCATTCTGATTTGCCGGAATTGATTTCTTGGCAATTGCTTAGAAATTGAATTCATTCCTTCAGAAAGAATAGGTGTTTGCAGTGCCCTAACTGTCTCTGGCAGATCTGTCTGTAACTAAAGGTATTGATTCTTTCTGAGTGCCAGGAGGAACTAGTGAAGTTGTTCATATATATAATTCCAAATATCTGATCAGTACTTGTTTTACACAGTATTTTCTAGACAAAAGAATACGTGGATACATGCACGAACAGAAATGTAGATAGGTTCTGAGACTCTCTGGCAGTGGAAGAAAGGTTTCTCCTCACTGCCATGCCCTTTGCTACACCCAACAATAGAGACTGTCCCTGTACTCAAGAATAAAAAATTTCATGGTGAAAATGGGGGGTGGGGGGGATGGGAGAGATGACAAAACAGACAAATAAACAGGAAGTGAGATTTCCTAAACTAACATACAAAGCAGCTTGGGCCAACAGAATAATAGCAAATTCTGCCAGTCCCCGTAGCACTGACGCTCACAGATTTCATGCTCCAGTGTGGTGAGAAAATATTTGCATCTTTAAAAATTCAGAAACCATACGAACAATTGAAAGGTAGGTATGGAAAAATGCACAGGGGAGAACCCTTTTTTTCACCACAACTGGCTGACTCAGTCCCTTTTCCACATATTGCCCTGGCTGTTGGCAGATTGCAAATTATCTCATGCAGAAGCAGTTGTTTCTCATTATTCCAGACAACGCTGAAGACTGACATTTTTACTGGCTCCTGCAAGAATCTGCCTTTTTGGCTCCATCCAACCTGCAACTAGAAGTGGCTCGACACCAAACACTAGTCTGAAGGAGAGCAGGTACTGGCCTGGCCCCAGGTACACAGGCAAATGAAACACATTAAGAAACGAGCTGGAATTTACAGTAATCTTGATCCAGCAATGGGTGAAGGAACTGGAAAGGAACTGACTGGATTCAGTTGGGCTCAAGAGACAAATCCCTCCCTAATAGACAGAGAAGTGGAGTGCAACTGCAGCACAACATCCCAGAAACACAGTCAGGATAGTAGTAACACAGGCTGCCAAATTTGAGAGTAATTGGGAGAGAATCACTAATTACAAGAGCTGTGAAATCAGACAACTCTCATCCCTGGATGCAGTTAAACCTGATAAGCAATGACTAGATGGTGGGGATGTTTTGAAGCTAAATATATTTTTAATGTGATATGCATCTTCTTTGATGTATATATTTTTGCTCAATGTTCATCTGTTTAATTACTATTTACTTTGTACAGAGCTTTGGGATTTACTAAGATGAAAGAGGTTATTGTTTGTTTATTATATTGTGAGTGACAATTCCAGGGCTGACTCTTAAACTAGTCCATCACTTTTAACATAGGACCTCAAGCCATTCTAATACAGACAATATTCTTGCAAAAATCAACTTTGATGAAAATGCATATACACAAAGGATATTCCATAATTAGAGAAGGTACAGAGCATTGAATGTGCCAGTAAAGTCAATTAAGCTCTAATTACTATTGGATTCAGGTCTGCCATTGCATGATAAATTGCTCAAGTAAAATATCTTCTCCACACAGAGGTGCTAAATTCACCCCTGCTGATGTTACAGATGTTTTTTCAACTGCCCCTATGATTCTATTTGAGATAAAAAATGCAAAAGCTTTCTCCTGTTTTAGGCAGCAGTGTGAAAAACCCATTAGCTGATATAATCTTTATAGGTAGTTTTCTTTGTGTGGTTACATGACAATCCCTCACTTTCCATATTTCTGGCTGTGCTAATGACTTCACACCCTCTTTTTCTCAGGAGGCAGAAGATCTTTCTGCAATGAGCAGTTGACATATGGTTAGTGTCTAGCCCTTTGCTATCATTCAGGTGATGGAGAGCTTTGGAAAGCTCTTGACTTCATCTCAATCTCAGTGTGCTCCATCAGGAATTCTGCAGATGACAGTGATTCAGCTTTTTAAACATTTCCAAGTAGTTCATCACTCACTGCCACTTTTCTCCTTACCTTTCAGTGTTAACAAGTTTCCATATGCTGTTTCCATATGCCATGTGGCTTTTACAAAATCTCAGGCAGTAACTTCTCCAAAAGCTCTGCTACCTTTGTGGTAGTTTTGTTTAGCAGAATATTCATGCAACCATGACAACAAAGTAAAATGCATCCATTCCATGGATTTCAACACATTTTGGAATGGTCTCTAATGGAGTTTAGTTTCAAAAATTTTAGGAGCAATTTTAAGATGGGAATAGACCAGAGTGATCTCTTGGAATAATTTCTGCTTGAGCCACCCACTTATCCTTCATCCAGTCACCCTTCATACTAAAACTATAAAAAATATATTATAAATCGAATGAAAAGCTTGACCTGATGTTAGCACAAATATCATGTTCTTCCACCTTTCAGGTCTCAGCTGCTCTAATCGTGTTCCTGACAGCAACTTGCTGTCAACTTACTGGAACTCTTGTAGATTTGTCAGTCTGAGCAGTGCGTGTCTTA
Source organism: Polioptila caerulea (assembly GCA_013397295.1). Classification (NCBI taxonomy): domain Eukaryota; kingdom Metazoa; phylum Chordata; class Aves; order Passeriformes; family Certhiidae; genus Polioptila; species Polioptila caerulea. The sequence continues at coordinate 992,954 of VYXF01002425.1, forward strand.
CAGCCCCAGAACAAAACCCAGATGGTGGCTCCACAGTGCAGATGCACAGGATAAGGTGTTTAAATCTGTTTAGAGGGGGATAAAAGTCATGTTCAACTAGTTTCTTGAAACTACTACCTCAATCCCTGCTCCTCCAACCTGGTTTTCCTTTGCCACATCTGTAGAAGCTCCCTTTCTACAGGAAAAGAAACCTTCTTTTCTCTGTTCTCTTGAAGTCTTTCATTTCCTGCTGTGTGCCTTTTCAAAGGGGACTGAGATCCTTTTTGTAACTGGTGATTACAGACTGAGGTACCCAAACTTGCACGTTTCTCTTCACCTTTGGCTGAAAGAAAACATCATCTTTCCTCCTAAGCACTTCTTTTTGCAGTTCTCAATGCTCTGGCCCCTCCAGTGTCTGCTATTTCTGCTCAGTGGTGAGGTGAGGGCTGTAGAAAGTGTTGTTCAGGAATCCCACACAAATAACATTTATTACTGCTCACCTTGGATGTCATGGAAACACAAATCTTCCAGCACTGCACTAAAGTGAGCAATCTGAGCCCAGTCACACCAGCAGAAGCACCTCATTTATTAGTTATTTAGATAATTATCACCACAGTGTTGCAGAAATGAAAACTCCATGGGATGAGTGATTGAACTTCAGTTCAAGCCCATTAGTCATGAAAGAACATGCTGCTCACATTACACCCCACAGGCATCACCAGGACTAATCCTCTATAGCTTCTGAGAACACAGTACAGGAACAAACAAGGGGCTTTCTTCACTTCACCACGCCTGATTCTGCAAGTTGAAGAGACTGAAGATTCTTTGCTGTGAAGTACAGGTGCTGAAAGTACCATCCCTGAGAGCTCCACCTGCTACCAGATGCAAAAATTCTATTGAAGACAGGAGCTTAAGGTGTGGTTTCTCTAATGCTCACTATTTCTTCTCTAACTAGTAAAACTTGAAGTGCAGTGCTTCCAGATAAAGGGATTTTTTTTCATTATTTTACCATAAGAAGTGCTAGGAAAAGGGAAATTTTGTGATCAATATCTTACTGGAAATTATTTGAATAGGACTGCTGATGTTTGTAATTCAGTTTATTATGTGGGGGGTTTTACTATGACTACTAATTCTTCAGCCTGGAGGGCATTTCCAGAGATTCTTAGGTGTTTGCCTCCTTTACCTTGCTTTCAGTCACATTTAAATAATTAAGTACATAAATTATGTAAACTAAATCTCTTCCTCTGTGTTATCACAGGCAGTCAAAGGAAATGTCAGTGTTTATTTTGCCATAATAACATGGGTGCAACTGCTTCCTCATGTATGTGTTTACCACTTACACTACTCTGAGTCCAATATAAATGAAAATAAAGGCAGGACAGATTGACCAGAACCATTTATAGCTGAAGCATGAAATACTTTCAGCTTTCAAGTTCTTGAAAGGTTGTGGAGAGGGATGAAAAGCTTATGGCAATTCTTTTTAGGGAGGAGATGGTTTCATGAAAAAGCAGGAAAACAACGCATCTAAGATCAGGAAAAATGGAATTTGAAATCCAAAAAAAAAAAAAATGCCTAAAGCAAGAGCTCCAAGCAGTCAACAGTTTACAGAGCACTTCCCACAGTCACAGTCAAATGTATTCTTAACTCAAATACTTTATTATTATAAACAATGTAAATTACTTATAAATTAAAACTGCTTATAAAGTACTTGCTGCACTTTTAGTTTTAATAGTATTTATAACATTTAACAAGCACTCTAACCTCCCACATTCTATGTGCGTGTGTATCTGCTAAAGCTGTCACTAAATTTCCAAAAGCCATTAAAACAGGGATAGAAACACAAACACTTATAAACTTTAAAACCTTGTTAACACAAAATCTATTGAAAGTCTTACATGGGGAGGAAGTTCAGTCATAAACCAGTCAATGCTTAAAACCTTCTTAATAGAAAAATAAATAATAACAATAAATATAATAATAATAATGCATTATTCCTTTCTGAAATTATCACCTTATCTATAACCTCTACTAAAAAAACTTTACAGTATTTTCAAAAGGTATCCAGAAGTCTCCAAACCAAAAGATTGATTATTTCCATCTTCTTTTTAAAAAATTGTTGTTTTCTTGACAAAACTGAAACTTTGCAAAGTGTGGCTTAAAAGTAACAATTATCAATATCTGTGTATTGTCACTGTAAAAAATAAAAGGAATTTTAATTTAGAAGAGAACTTTCAATTTATTATACTCCCTTCCTTCTGCTAGTGCAGTAAATTATTGAGATAGTAATAAAAAAGTCTATTTAAAATGTGGACTGGCTAAGTGTATTTTTAAATCCTGTGATGACACTCAAAGGAAGACAAGAATTTCAGCAAAGTTTTAATTAAATTATTAGAGATGCACAGTCCAGCTCCAGACTCCTGTCTAAGTCTGTATCCATTGCTCAGCTGTTGGGAAAGTCACCCGTTAAATTTGTCTCGGAAATGATAACAGTGATTTTTATCCTCATCATTTCTATGTCAATAGAACAAGACAAGAGCAAGTCTTCCTCTAAATTAGTCCTTAAGCCCTCCAGGGATATCCTGTGCCAAGGTCATTAGGGTTTATTGCCTGATCAGAGCAAAGCATGTAAACAAAGCCAAACTGGAAGTGTAAGAGGTTTCCTTCCTTGTTCTTATTCAGAATTGTTTCAGGACTGTGGGAGGTGGGAATTTATTAAGAACTGTAAAGAAAGATGTGGCCTGTCACCTTATTTTGCCAAATATTTGTGCCATTTTTATGTTTGATGACTGTTTCTCACACTGTCCAGGCTTGCAATACTTGGCTAACTCCCACCTTTTCCCTGTGTGGCTGAACCCCAGCACAGGGCTGACAAATTGACGGCTGCCCCCTTAGGGAAGGCACACCCTCCCCTGGGCCCTGAGGGTGGTGGAGAATGGAGCTGGACCCAGCTGGGGCCATTCCTGAGCTGACACTGCTGCTCACGTACCAGGGGTGAGTCTTTCTCCAGGCTCAGCAGAGACCCAGACACAGGGACCTGTCCCACACACACTGCTCGATGCCCATTCTCTAAAAGAAAACCTGTCTCTGCTCCATGTGTTATTTTTGGAAAATGGGGTGGGGTATCTAGATCAGTTTACTTTTTCCTTAAAATAACTGCTCCACTAAAACCTTTAAGTAGGATGGTTGTTAAAAGTGGAAACCCATAGGGCTCAGTCATGAGCCTTTTCAAACAGGAGCACCTCTGCTGACTTGCCCAATGCTGTTAACAGCAAAGAGACTGAGCTCTGATATCCCTGGTTATATGTGCCTGGCTTACCCACAGGATGCATTAGAGGCCACCTGAGATCCCAAGTCCTTTGTGGTCTGTTTGATTCTCTAAACACTTAATTGTCAAGACCAAGGTCAGATACAAACCCAAATAAAAGGTCAGAAATGTTTTTCATTATTATAATGAAAAATATTTCAGGAGATCGAGATAGAGAGGGCATAGAAGATCATGTTGTCTGAGGTTTCCAGTGAAATGACTGCCATTAAAATGTCAATACTTAGCACCAGTCCCTATGAAACTGCATCTGCTCTGTCACATTTCCTCTAGAACCTTAGGACAGAAATATATCTGAATTGAGGGTTTCAGAACTACTCAATATTGGTTTAATTCTACTGCCATTGAAACAGTTGGTAAGATTTCCATTAATTTCAATAGAATAATATTAATTTGGTGTAAAAACTACATCATCTATTGTGTCAATGTGTCATTTTACATCATTTTAATGATAATGGCATAGAAAAAATTAAAAGCAGTTCATTTTGCACTAATATGGAACTAATAAGGAAGAAAGTCCTGTGAGCTGAAGAGATATATGACTTTTCACCAGGGTTCAGCTAACCTTTGATCACTTTTAAAAATTAAAGTGATTTTAGGGCTGAAAAATGCTCATAATAAAAGACTTAAAGAGCTCAATCTGTTCATCAAAAAAGATCAATAGTTACTTAATTGCAATATAGCAGTGCCTTCATGGAGAGAAAATGCCATGTTAGTAGAGGACTCAATCTATCACAGAAAAGCACAAGAACCACTAGCTTCACATTATACCAGGTAAAATCTTCATAGAAATAAAGCTTCTGCCTTCTTAGGTTTTGAGGTTTCCTGTTGTTTTTTATGGATTCTCTTTTGGTTTGGTTTGTTTTAATGAAATATTCTGATTAGTTATTAATATCTTCAGACAAGGACTGAAGTTGTTGTGCTAAAATTGTTATTATGATCAAACACAAGTCACCAGTCTCATTAACAGGCTAAATAGAAAAAGAAATAAAAGAAGAAAAAAATTAGTGTTACTATGCAGAACACTAGAAACACTTAAAACTTCTAATTTCTGGAATTTCTTCCCAATTATCCCATATTTCCAACAAAGAAAACAGAGGAAGATAGACAGTGGGGTCCAAAAAAGAAAATAGAGAAGAATAAACTCCCAATTTGAATCAGTTCATGAGCTGAAAATCAAGAAAACAACCTGCAGGAATTGAGCAAGGATGGAGGTTTGGTTGCTTTGATTTCTTTATTTCAGCAACATATATTTCATAGCACAGATTACACATCCGGATCAAGTGGCACTTTAAAATACAGATGATTGTTTACTTTGTAGAGAAAATGTCCATTTGTTTGTTTTTTTGTTTGGTATTACTCTTTGTTTTGTCCCATTCTAGTGTGTGTCACTATATTGTGACTTTACATTACCAATAGAACTAAAAGTAACCTAATATAAAATGTTCCTTTGGATATTCATTCTGTCACCTCAGTAGCTGTTACGTGATTTTTTAATATGATTTTTAAAAAAATACATGCTTTTATTTGTTATTCTCCTGCTTTAGTAATACTGCCAGCTGTATTTTCCACTTCACATGAATTCAGGTCTATTCCAATTTTCCACTTCCCTGCCTTTAATCCCAGCGTTACAAACAGAATCCCATGCTACACTAATATCTCTTACTCACTGGCACAGAAGAGATCAATATTTTAAAATGCCATATGTTTTATAGATCAACTGTCTTGTGCATAGGAATCCAATGGCATCTGAACCATTACACAATATTTGTAAGTTACACAAGTCAGGGACTGGGAGGTCTGTCTTTGCACACACTATCAGTTCGTAAAATGTTTGTACTCATCTGTGAAATGTCTTAGTATTTTTATAACACTTAGCTAAGTTACCCAAATGCTTGATCTCCTCTCACCATAAGCCATCCTCTGTGGCTTGCAGCCGTGGTAGAATCTTTAATAATGTGAACGTTTTGTCCTTCACACACGCTCAAATTCCCTCGGAGCTTTTCAGAAGGTTTCACACATGCCCATCAAAAGTTGACTTGAGCTCTTGCTCAAGCAGAGATGAAGTCAGTGGCTGAAGGGCATGCCTGTGGCATGTGTTTGGCCACTGAGGTTAATTTTGCCAACACTTCATTCTGATTCACCTGGGGGTACAGACACAGATGTTAAGGAACTGTGCAGGGATCTCTGTAAGCAGCAGTGGGAGCTGCAAGTGGAGCTTTGAGGGGCAGGAGCCTGAGCCCCAGATGGGAGCCATGAACTGCTGACCTTTTGCACAACCAAGGGCACAGAAGCCTTGGGCACAGCTGGCACCAGACACCCAGAGACACGGCAGGAGCCAACGACCCCCAGACTTCCCTGTCATAGACTGTGAGGGGATAAAAACCCAGGGGCCCCTTTGCTGGGGGTCTCTCCGTGGAGGCACCAGCTTGAGCTGTTACTTTTTTATTTAGTTATTGAGCCAAGATTAAATTATTTTATGGATCTGGACATCTGAGGCTCTGCTGTGGGAAACCTTGAGTGGAGCAGGTGAGGAAACCTGGTCTGACTGTGTGAGTGTGTAGAGCCTCAGGTGGTGTGAGTGTTACTGGTTACAGCCAGAGTGGCTCCTGGATAGCCCAACAGGGATTTCCCTAACCCAGAGCCAGTCAAAGAATTAACCTCTGGAGCAACACAGACCTTGGAGGAAACCACAAGATATTTTGCCTTTCAAGTTGTGCTAACTATTGCTGCATTAGTTCCGACTCCATTCCCTGAGCCAGGCAATAGTTCTGCAGCATTGTATCTTCGTGGTGTAGTTTACATGAAATTTAGTTTAAATAGCAGCCTGAGGCCCTGGAGAAGTCTCTGAGCAAGTAATATGGATTTTAATAATGCTGTTGTATTTCTTCACCATATTATTACAAATTTGTATAATGAGTACTTTTCCTCTAAGGAAATGGCCAAGATAGTATACTTGAGGGAAGCTCTTTAATGGCTATTAAAATGTGGTTATTATAAGTTTTTAATAACAAGTTGGAAGAAGGCCTTACCAGTGAGGGTCAGCTGGGAATCATTCATCAGACATCAGACTTTACATCCTCCTGTAATGAGTACAGTCAGAGGACATCTGGTCATACAGATTTGAGAATTGTGTGTTTGAGTGAAGTCTGAATTCCGTCTGGCTTGTCTTTATAAAACTCTTTTCTTCTGCTGAATGCAGGAATATGTAAAAAGAGGATTTTGATCCAGCAATAAGGGTCCTTCTGTTCAGAAAGAATTTCTGCCTATAGGAACAGAGAATGGAAGAGTCAAAAGCACTGAATTTTTTGTACTTAAGTATACAAATTTGCTACAGATTTTCTTCACACACAAGTAGACTACTTTAAAATATCTCCATCCTTTCCTATTTTCAGTGATTTTTTTGGGGGTGGGTATTTTATTTATTTATCCTAATGGCTGACTTACCTGAGTATTATTGCAAACAGTAGACCATAATAGTAATTCCAGAGCTCTCCCACTGTATGTTGTTTGTGTAGGGAAGTACATTTCATTTCACACATTTACAACTCCATGCTATAATTCCAGGAAGTCAGAAAGCTTTTAAAATTTAATGAACAAAATTTTTATGCTTTTACAAATCCAAAATTGGGGCTATACAAAGCAGTTGTAAGCAGAAGATTTTCTCTTGACACTGGTTTCATTTTCTTTCCACTACACCAATAAGAATTCATCTACTCTGAAGTTAATTAAGCTGAATAGGAAAAAAGACATTTATGTGAATCATCTCCAATGTCTTAATCCATTTGCATAGATATTTTTTCTCTAAGATGATTCTAGCAGCTATATTTCATAAACAAATTGCATGCAGAGGTTGCAATTTTCTTTCCTCTTTACAGAACAATCCTTTAAAGGAGCTCTGAAATATCTCTGTATCATAGAGGATAAATTTTCAATCCCACTGAAGAGCCCTTTTCCATGTGCTGCCTTGCCTGGCAGATTGTACTCTGAGAAAATTTGTGCTGGATTATTACACAGTTGTAAACTAGTTAATTTATCCTATCGTGCCTTGTGTCCATGTGTAATGTCTTTTTAAATAATTTACCATGTTTGGGCACAGTAATTAGTTTTATTTGGAACAAACACCCTGCAGTATGCTGCCCTAACTAAACAGATATGAGAAATGGACAGGGAGAATAATGTATGGGTGAAATGCCACTTCCTTAAGCCTGACATTTTTGTTTCAGAACATCACAGATTGGGAAAATATTTGTGGAGTCCATCTTGAAACTTCTGGAGCCAGAAACAGTGATCCAGAACTCACATAGGCACTCGTATCCATGTGGCATGGTGCCAGCCAACAAATCTGGAGTTATGTACATGCACCAGGGGATGGAGATGCCCAGAAATATGTGCCCTCTGTTTTTAGGAGGTAATTTTTGGCCAACAGAAGTAGGCAGGGATCTCAGGTCCTTGCCTTATCACTGGCCTCTGGGAAAACCACCCCTCCTTCCACAAGTGTTGACTAGAGCTAGGGTTGACCTCCATTCCAAAGCACCTGGATATAAATACGGGAGTAATTCCGATGGAGCAAGAGGCTCATCTTCTTATTCACAAGTGAGAACCAATTACTCAGCTTTCAGAGTATTAAAAGGCCCACTGAGAGAACAACCAATCACCCTGGATTTGAAACCCAGAACCCTGGAGCTTGTCTTGCAGCAACAGGTGTGTGTTGAAGCCTTTCAGTGGGGTAGAATGAACTGTGATGGATGCACTTACTCCATTATGCAATTCCCTTTTTCAGTTTGCAATAACAGGGAGAGGAAAAGGGAAGCATCGAGGGGCAAGCTGCTTTCTTGCTGCTTCTCTGTTAATGACACAGCCTCTGCCGTGCTACCCCTGTTCAGTGCCAATTTTAAAGTGAAGTGGAACTGCCTGACAAAGGCACCAAGATCCAGTGAGTTCAGCTGTTGTCATTGTCTGACTGTGGGACTGTTTCTGACTGAGCCCTTGACAGTCATCCTTTCTGCTGAAGAAATGCTGGAAAGCTGTCACATTTTCCCAAAAGTTTCTTGCAGAAAATATTCCCAGGCCTACTGCAAAGCACCAGGACACCTCCATGCTCAGCCCACCTGTGCCCTTGAGGATACAGTCAGCTTTTCATCTCTAATGTGGAAAAACTATCTTCTTTTCTTTATTTTCCACTGGGATTGTTTGAAACATGATCAGGGTTTCAAAAGGCTACATCAGTCATTGAGGTAACTAATTAGCATTCTCCTCCCTGTGGTAATTACCTGTGTGTATTTTATGCCCTTTGCAGCACTGATACTCTACTTGAAATCAAATACATTTCTCAGAAAAATATATAGAAAAAAAACTTCAGGACCACCTGATTTTGAATTACAAAAACACAGGATTACTGGAAATGCAAAACATTCACCACACACACGCTGGTCTGGCATTTAAAATATTATTTATTCTCAATCAAATGTTCCTGTTAAATAAAGCTAAAAAATTGTTTTGTATCACTTGAAATATTTCAACTGTGATGTAAGTGTATCATTTTGAATTTTGTATATTTTCTAAACATACATGATAATTGATTACAACTTTATTTTAGAATATTGGCATTTTAAAAATTTTTTAAAGTTTAGAGAAAACATAGGAAGAAGCCTTTGTTAAATTATAACTATTTAGAGTTAACAAAATTGAAATTAAATAAATAAAACAACCTTTTCCAAACAGTGTAAAATGAATCATTTTGGCCTGATCCAATTATTAAAGAGAAAAATACTATTTTTTTGTCCAACTGATGTTTGAATGAGCCAAGAAACTTTTACTTGAACAAGTCACATCTTCCCAGTTTATACAGTGCACTCTTCTGGATTACCTTTTCCTTTTTGTTTCATTTTGCAAAACTAATGGAAAAAAAAAATTAAAAACCACGTTGCAGCTGTACTGGACAGATTTTCATTGCTTTCTACAGGACCAGAGCCCTGCATATATTAATTAGCTGTAATTCAAATTAGTTCTTTTCCAGTTAAATGTCACACAGATGCACCGTCCTTACAGAAGTAGTTTCACTGCCTCCACAAAAGTGGTTTACAGGCTGCTCCTGGGACAGGGAGGGAGCCCCACACCGCTGGGTAGAGCTGACTTTTGCCAGCTCCTCTCAGGTCTGTCCAAAGCAGAGGCAGAGCACTGAAGGGATTGAGGAATCTCCAGGGGAAGTAACAATCCTTTAGAAATCCTGTCACATGCCCATGAGTGTCAACAGTCCTGCAGCGGCTGATTTATTTTGCTCTCAAAATAATTGTTACTATCCCTGCCATATCTAAGCAGAAAGAGAGGGGATCAAAAGGAAGAGTTTTTCTCTTTTCTGTTTGTTTGATTTCCTCAGTTAATAGCAAATTCACCAAGCAGATTTACTTTGCATAAAAACCTGTGACCACTGGAGTCCATTTCACTGGGTGTAGGAAAACAAGAGTGGCTAAGGGGAAGATGCAGGAGATTAGTGGTGGCATTTCCTAAATTAAAGAAATGAACTTTTCATTCTGAACCATCCAGCTTTGTTTTCATATCTAATTCTGCTTTTAAAAGGTTAATTCTTCTTGAATGGATGCTTAACATTCTTTGCTGTTTCTCTTTGTTTATTTAGCGGCTGTTCTAAAATTTAAAAAAATAAATAAATAAATAAAAGGAAGAAAAAGTAAAAGCAGAACTAATTATTTTATTTTCTCCAAATTAAATACACATTCTTGTTACAAGTTTAAATGGCATCTTTTGGCTCACTTTCAGTAAACAATGCAGGCAACTCTGTAATTTTCACATATCTCTTTGCTGTACTTTGCTCCAGCCTCTGTGCAGTGCTCAGCCCACCCCAGAGACACAAGCTCTGATATTGCTGGTGGTTCTTTGATGCAAGAAAAGAGGACCTGACCCAGCTTTAATTCCACCTTTCTGCTGAAGAACATACAGATACTTCAGAAGCCATAGAATACATCCACCCTTATATATTTTTGTGAAGGATGTTTTTTTCTTTTCTCCTGAAAAGATAACACTTTAAATGCTCTGGTTCGTTTATTCCAATGTCCTATAAGCAGCACCAGTTCCTTACAGACAATTTAAAATTCTTTCACACTCCAGAAATACCATAGGCAGCAGCAAGTTAGATAAGTCATTCATAAAGTTATTAGTTGATAATGATGATAGCTTCAGTTCATCTGAAAAATTATTGCTCATAAAATTACTGTATCATAAGAAAACTGCACCTTTTACTGATTTGTTTATCCTTGCAACACTTTCAGTTTGGATAACACTCTTTTTTTATTAATATTGTTATTATGTATTTCCCTCCATCAGTTCCATGAGATATCTCATAAAATGTATCTTACACTTGCCAGCATTAAGGAAATTACTAACTTCCAATACAGCTGAAGTTGAATCTCTCCAGGAGGGAGACGAAGCAAAAAAGAAACCCTGATGGTCACATTTGGATGTGTTTGGCTATTTCTCATAGTGATGAACAAAATTTTAAAAACCCAGTCATCATCATACAGCAGAACTCTGCATTCTTAACCCTCCTCAGATCTTTTTTCCCCACAGCAAAAGACAGGTTCTCCTTTCCTCCATCACTTCACTGTGGTGAGAAGGTGGAATCCTCAGCTCTTGCACATGCAGAACAGTTCTTGTGTCAGATCATGACCACCACAAAGACAGGGTTTGGACACCTATGCTATGTCTTGTCAGGGGAAAGAGCAACAGCTGTGATGAACCCCAACATTTAGTAGATGGAAGAAAATATTAGAACTTGATTTTTAAATGAGCAAAACCAAAATGAGCAAATTTCAAATCCTTAGATTTTAATTTTGCCCACCGAGTGCAAAAAGATTTTTATGTTCAGTTACAGGAGTATAGTAGATATTTTTTTCTGGGAAAAAAAAAAACTTGGGAAAATTCCCAGAGAATGCCTTCTTGGCCTGTTTAAGAACCAGCTGTCTTCTTCCCAGTACTCTCCAGGACTTGTTTGTGTAATAACTATGCAACTGTAATAACTTGTAACAACTTGTTATTACATTCACGCTGCCAAGAAGCAATGCCTTCTTTGCACTGCCAGCTGCTTTTGCGCTTCTCGGGACAGGGAAATGTCTCTTTGAAGTTCATTACTGGCCCAAGCATGAAAGGTTTAGGCATATTCACAAGATCTTGTCAATCAGGCAATGTACCCCAGCTCAGATGAGCTATCACAAACCATCAAATGAGTACTCTTAAGATCTTTTATTGATTTTCAAGCCAACTCAATTTACCTTAGATTTGTGGCAGGCTTAAGCATGTTCATCCACTCAGTTATGGCCAGTTAGTCCATCTGAGCCATCATCTCGCGTGTGCCTACGTCCATTTAGCCTGAAAGGCTTGTCATCACTCATGCTGTATCTGCACATGGGACACTGGGCTGTAATGCTCTGTTTTCCCCCTGATATAGTTCAGCCCTGAAATGTAAGACATAAACTACACTTAGGGGCATGGATCAATATGCATTACTGTATGGCCCATCTCCGTCCCTGATGAGGTAAAAGGCTCAGCATGGTCAGGCAGCTGTAAATTCTCCAGCATTGCACCTGCTGTAACAAGAGCATGGCAGTGAGAAGTTGGGGGCTAGACATCTGCTGGGATGCTCTATCACTTTTCTCACAGATATCACAGAGAAATTATCTTGTCCCTGCTCTGGGGACTCTCTTCCTAAACGCCAATCTAAAAATCACTTGCAGCCTGCTCAAGAACTGTCATAAGAGCAACACTGAAATGGGGAGATCCTTGCAAGCTGAGCATTGCCAGTAAGCTGCAGGGACTTGGCTTGCTTTGCAGTTCCTCTTTTCTATTGGTCTCCAGATTTTCTGTATCCTAGTTATTTCAGGGTTGAGCTTATTTTACTGCCCAGAAACTAGTACAGTCTTGCTGGGACTCTTTTGGTACAAGAAGTGTTCAAATAAATACCATCCCATAATAACAAATAGTTTCAATTAAGTGAAAGCAGGAGCTGTGTGGCCGTGCAGAAGTGAGTTTCAGAAGCTTCCAAGGACAGAATGCTATTAAAATCCTTTTGTTACTGTTTCTAAGGCAGGTCTCCTTTGCAAACAAACCAGGAACCCCTCAGGTTTTCCAATACACAGAAATTAGAGTATCTGTAACACCTGTCATCTTTCATCTGTATCATTAAGTTGGTTGCATGGAAATATCACTTTTTAGTGGTGATTAAACTGTTTATTGGGGACTGCACTAACCCAGGGAGAAAGCCAGCTAGATTTCCACAGATAGCAGTGGCTAGCAGAAGTATAAGTAGATTATGAAATGAAATCTAAAATTGCCAAGTCCTCAGTGACTGCATTCAAACCTCACAGTTTCAAGGAAAATTGCACTGTTTCAATGCCTGGCAATCAACAAGATTATATGGTAAGAGTTGTTCCACATAAACTGTGAAACATGTTTGGAAATAATCTCCTTCCCTTCCAACTGATGCTTGTACTTCATATTCAACATATTTGACAGCTTTAGCTAATTTATTACCAAAGAGAAAGTCTGTTAAAGATGAGGAAACTGAAGCAAGTGGAGATGACCTCAGTTGCTGAAGGGCATGAAGGAAACCATTCCCTTCATTCCTTCCTGGACAATGGCATAAAATGTACCTACCCTCAGGATGTTTGCTGATGATGATACTGGGGGAGGCAGCTGATACACCTGAAGGCTGTGCTGCCATTCAGCCAGAACCCATAGGCTGGAGTGTTGGACAGAGAGAAACCTAAAAAGGTTCCACAAGGGCAAGTGCAGGGTCCTGGACCTGGGGCAGAATACCCTCAAGAGACCAGCACAGGTTTGGGTCTGACCTCCTAGAGAGCAGTTCTGTGGAGAAAGGCCTTGGAGTTTTGGTGGATGCACCATGAGCTGGCAGTGCCCTTGGGCCAGAAGGCCCCGGGGTGTCCTGGGGTGCATTGGGAGCAGTGTGGCCAGTAGGTCAAGGGAGGTGGTCCTCCCCCTCCACTCAGCCCTAGTGAAGCCATATCTGGACCGGTGTGTCCAGTTCTATCCTCCTCAGTAAAAGGCAAGGAGAGGGTCCTGTTGAGGCTGCAAAGATGATGAGGGGTCTGGAGCATTTCTCTGAAGAGAAGAGACTGCAAGTGCTGGGCCAGGAAGAGAAGACTGAGAAGGATCTCATCAACATATATAAATATCTCAAAGATGGGTGTCAAGGGGATGGTGATAGACTCTTTCTGGTGGTGCACAGAGACAGAAAGAGAAGCAATGGCCATAAACTAAAATACAAGAAATTCCACCTCAATATGAGCAAGAATACCTTCACTCTGAGGGTGGCAGAGCACTGGGACAGGCTGCCAAGGAAGCTATGAAACCTCCCTCCCTGGAGACATTCATAACCTACCTGGGTGTGTTCTTTGTAACCTGGGTGTGTTCCTTGTAACCTGCTCTAGGAGAGACGGTGTCGGACTCCACGATCTCCAGAGGCCCCTTCCAACCTGTGATTCTGTGATAGGGGAACACAGGGAAGTTTCTGGGGACTCCAAGTCCCTTCAATACCTCTCTTCAATACCACTCTGACACGTGTCTGGTGTGAACACTAGCAAGCAGCCAGTTATGCAAATTCAGCAGCTTCACATGTTGAGATGCAGGGCTTGACTGCCTTATTTTCTGTTGTTCTCCACACCCTTATCAAAGTACCAGTGGCCAAATAAGATTTGCTCTTTCTTGCTCTGCTTCCCACTCACAGTTCTTGAAGAAAATTGCCCTTCTCAAGGCTACTGACCCTATTTAAAATTACAATAAAATTTCAACACTAAAACTCAACCTAAGCTTCCTGTGTAGCCAGTGTGGTGAAAGCCAAGATGGCAAATCTCATTCATCAAGCCACTTGGAGAACTCAAAGGGGAAAAAATATTACATTCAAGCAGCAGCCCAGACTAGAATTGTAGAGGAAAAACAATTTAAATGTAGACCACAAAGAAACTGGATAACACAGACCTTGTCAGCTCAGTACCACTTATGCAACGGCTGCACTCAGGTCTCAAAAAGTCATTCCTCTGGAGCTTTAACACAAAAGGTAACTCCATCAAATATTCCACAAAACACAGCAGGAACAGTCAGCTCATTCAAGCACAGCCCTTCTACATTGCCTTATAAACCCTTTATGCGGAATTGCTGCAACTCAATACTGCACAAATAGAGCATCTCCATACTCAGGTACAGGGGTAGATCTTTACCACTGTGGTGCACAGAGTAGCTGAATGGACCTACCTGTGATACAGGTGAGTTGTGGTGCAAGGTGTGGGAGTTTGGTTGCTGTGGCAGCTCCCTTCCTATTTCCCATGGAATTGGAGCCACCCCAGTGTGCCAAGTGGAGATACTACTACAGGTTTATGTCAGTATGGACAGCATCTGAACACTGGTTATTAATAAATGCATGAAAACTCACACCTGAAATCAAACTAAACAGGGGAAAATCATTCTTTACAACTGCAAAGTGATACCTTGGTCCCTTAATTCTGGAGTGTTTATTATCTTCTCATTGCTTCTCACCTCTTCCCCATCCCTGTTAAGCGATAACTTTGCTCCTAATTCCTCTTCCTTCCTTACCATCATTAATTAGTCTCATTTCATTGAACTCTCTGAGTCATTTTGGTTTCATGCATTGTGTCTCTTTCTCAGACAGCTGCATATCTTACCTACTGCTACTCACATGATGCTGCTTGAGAGCACAATTTACTGCTCTTCACTCCTCTTTCTCTTCTCTCAGATCTGTTTGGAAAAATGTCTTTTTGTATTCTCCCCAACTCCTCTTTCCTCCAGGGAGTATATCATTACAATTATATGTATTATTGATAATGAGCTATATAAGTGTGTACAGCTCTCTAACATAGCTGAGAGGCATTGCAAGGTGAATAACAAGCTGAAAAGATGCACAAACACAATAAAGAATCCACTACAGTAGACAGAACGAGATAGAGCTAAACAAAGAGATTGTATACCCTTGCAAACAACAGGCTCCAGCTTTACCAGTTTGTTACTATGATATAGATTAAAACAGTAAAATCTAAATTTAAGAAAACATTTACTCAGATTTCATGTTAATGAATAGGATAATTATGTTAGTCATAATTTTCCAGAAATCCTATGATGTTTTTGTCACTCCAGGTGACTGACATTTTGCTGACTCATTGTTATTTCCTTCTCCAACTTCTTGTGTCATAGTATGTGACATTTAGGATAGCTTGGTGAGACATGTGAAACTGGTGTTCAGCCACTTCATTATGTTTGAACTCCAAGCCCTGTATTAATTTCAGTCTTCATGATTAAGTAAATACCTTTTATGAGAGAAAAATTAACTAAAGCAAAGATATAATTGTTTTTCTTCATGGTTATTCAGTTAAAATACTCCATTTCTCCTCATGTAAACTTGGAAGGAAATACATTCTAGGAAGAATTCTAACTGAGCTGAAATTATTATAAATTAGGCTGTTATAATGGCTCTAATTGTGTGATTTAATTACTAGATTATACAGGAGAATACAAAGTAGGCATTTTGTTAGATGAAGGTGGCGTCATCTGTCTTTTTGACAAAAACTGTAGGCTTTAAAAAAAATTTTGGTTTTCTGGTATATGCAATTTTTCAAGGCTGGACAACTACTTAACCCACTGATTCTATACAATAATAATCATAACTACCCAGACATTACTTGTACACATGAATAATAACACTAAACATGCCATGAGGTCACTGATAAGGACAGCAGACATCTTACCAACAAGGGAGGAGATCCCAAAGTCCAGTGCATAATTTTGCCCTTTGCTGTACCTCTCATACTTCCCTAAGTTACCAGAGGAGCTGCTGCAGGACTGTACATGGTCATGTGGTACTAACAAGCATTTCTGAATAAAAGCTGCCTCTGGATCACACACACTGCCTGTGCTGGTACTTCTTTTCCTACAGACACCCATCCCATTGAGGCAGTGTATCAGTGTTTTTAGACATATATTTTTTATCCTCACATTTCATTCAAGTTTTAGCCACTTAAAACTTATAAGGATTTTGGGATAGCCTAAACGTAGTCATTTTAAATCCTGTTACCTCTCTCCAATTTTTACCATTCTGAACTCCATCTGTAGAGTTTTTAAAGGATGGCTGTATTCTAACAGACCTGATATTGTGAGATGCTCAGTAGCTCCAGAAAAGCTGAAAAAATATCTTTAAATAATATCCTTCTTTCTAATGAATAAAATTCTAAACTGACTTGATATATGTGACTCTGTGTCCACTAATGAAATATGAATGTATGTACATATTAATTTTACGGGTTTTTCTTGAAAAGAGATCAGTCTTCTGCTGACTCAGAGTAGGTTTTCATTCAAGCAGCACAAATAAGGTCAAAGACAATATCTTCTTAATTAAAGGGAGCACATAATATTGATTTAATAAAAATTTAACATTACCTAGTGACAGCTAGGTATTATGTTCAGAGCAGAAAGACTGACATTTTATTGTAATCAATATGTATTTTATTAAAATCAATGTGCTACATGAACTATTCTACAGAATCTTAATAATATCTACTCTGCCACTGCAGAAAAGAGGAGTTTGTCATCTGGAGGTAAGGTTGCTTAACAGAAGAATTCCTACATGTACAATACACAGGTTTTGATTTTTCTTAGAGGCCAATGAAGGGGATCATTATCAATATAATGGTTTAACCCCGGCTAATTTCAGTAGCCAAGAGGAATAAGGACCTGCAGAGAACCAAAGTAATACCAATGGCCAATATTTGCCCTACAGCTTTAAATTCAGCCCTGCTCAAACCTGCAGGAGAGAGGTTTCCATCCAGGAGAGCCCTCAGTCCTTGGGTGAGTGCACTCTGACACACTGCCCCAAAACACGACAAAGAGCTGCAACTTTTACAGGACTCATCTTTCACTGATCACAGTCTGGACCACTCTAACTTCAACACTTTCCTTACCCATCTCCTAAATTACCCCAGGCTTTGATAAAAAGAGATGTTATTCTCCTTTGCTTCTTTTTCTTTAACCTATCTCATAATTACTTTAAAGAGAATTTCTTATCCTAAAAACTAAAGGGCAATTGACCCAAATATGCTTTGTTGGTTTTTTTATTTTTGTTTAGTTATATTCAGAGAAGAAAAGGAGTGAAAGCTGGCAGTCTTGTTAACCAGTGCTAGAACTGTTTCCTTTCAGCATTCTCATTCAGTTCTCCTCTTCATCCTGTACACAGCATCAAGAGAGAAGCAAAGTGCTCCACCTTTGAGAGATCCCTTACTTTATACACGTTTTGCATACAGGAGTACCAATCTCTTCCATCTGGTTCTACAGAGTAAGACAAAGATTGCTTCAATTTCTTCCATTGTATTTCAGCACAGTATTGACAGAATAGGTGACATGAGACAGTGGCCACCATCCACTGTCCCTTGGTTACATATCTTCAGAGGAGCTTTTAAGGAGGGGAAGAAAGAGTTGAGGTGTTGCAGGGGGAAATCACACAGCCACAGGGTTTGGGGATGGATATAGACAAGGCTTGAGTGCCCAAAGAATTTCAGCACACCTTGTCCAGACTCACAAAATTCAAGGCGTGAATCCCTGGCCAAGGCTTTCATTCTGTTCCTTCAAAAGGGTTCTGTTTGATCATTGGGTGAGCACAAAGGAGAGGGTGGATGAAACCTGCTGTCATCAGGAGAGTTCTGCAGAAAAAGCTCTTTTCACAGCTCTGGGTGAATCTATGGACACAGCACCACTTGGTTCACAGGCTCTACTCCCAGTTTTAGCAGAGTTAATATTTATCAGCTCATGATTCACCTGGAAGGCTTACTTCTAATTACTAAACAGAGAAATAAACACCATTTGTGCCTGCCATGATCACAAAACTCTGTGAGAATTGATTTGAGTCTGCTTATTATATGCTTTGGTTATTCTCAACCAAAGAGAATTGAATGGTATAGAATATTCTGAACAGAGCTATAGAAAATGCTGAGGTGGAAGCATCAGGACAAATTTAGGAACAGCTGAAAGGTGTTTCCAATTTCAACTAATATTTGCAACCAAAAAAAAGTCAAGATAAAACAACACCAGTGGTAAATTGTAGTGAGAATTGCAACCCAGATCACCTATCAAAAAAAGAACCAGCATTGCTCTGGGTCTGAAGCCTGCCCATCCATGTTAATTTTATGCCTAGTTAACCCATAACCTTCCAAATTTTGAAAAGAACAGGAAAAATCAGAATTGAACCTGGGGCCTAAGATTACATCCATTTAAGATTTCCACTTCTATACACTGTGATGTGTGCTTAAAAAATCCATTGGAACACATGTCTTGTAAAGAACATATTTACTCTTTAGAATAATCGCTTTCTGATTCTGGTCTTTTTACTGAAATCCTATTATACATATCTAGGTTTCTAAACAAGTATTTTTCATAGATTCCCAAGCAAAGGGAGGGAAAACAAGTTTAGGCAAAAAAAAACCCAGAACACAGGAAAGAAAATATAATCAATATAAATTTGCTTTCCAGAAGGATGTCAGAAGACATAGCCAAAAGTCTATTATGCAAGACTTTGAAAATGAGTAGCATGGGAAAGCCTTTAACCTAATTATAGTTTTCTTATTATTTTATTGGCACTATCAGATTTTCATGGCTGAGCCAGCACAACTGCTGTAGCCTTGCCTGCAGTCATTACTCAATGTTTTCTTTTATTTATACCAAATTATAAATGTGTTTGTGGCACTCTGCAAACAAACAAGGGATGCACCCTGTGCTTCTTGGCTTGATTTTATCAGTGCTATATTGTATACACAGATTAGATGGCATTTTCTTCAAGGTCTGCTGAGGTCTTCTCTGGCCTACACAGCCAGTCATAAATTTGTGCTCATGAGACACAATAAATTGCTCTTCTTCTATTGCTGAACCTTATCTGGTAGCACATCTAATCACTGAGGAGCTGCTCAGCTTGTCAGCAGTTCAGCTTTGTAAGAGTGTGAGGCAGCTCTTTGTGCTTTTCATACAGAGAATGAAGCTGAGGCAGCTCTTTGTGCTTTTCATACTGAGAGGGAAGCTGCATCTGGCCTGCTGAGCCACGTTTTCCTAGGCTGGAGCAGCTGGTCTGCAGCCCAAGGGCCTGACACCATCACCAACCCCAACCAACCTCTCTCCCCCAGGCCAGTGGGTAGAGAATTCCTCCACGTGAACTCAAACAGCTCCAACTGGAGTGATTAAAAGCACCTCCATGAGCCCTCTTTAAGGAAATATTCTAGGAGAAGTCGTATCATCGATACCAGAACTGTGCACCCAGCATCATCCAGGACTTCAGACTAAGCTAAAGCAGGGATGGAAAGGGATGGTAAGAGACATTGTCTGTGATGGGATATGGTTTACTGAACTCAGCATTTATGGTTGGTCTGCTTAGCAACACACCCCTGGAAGGCTCCATATATTACTTTTTATAAAAATAGTTGGTTTACTGCACACCCAGACACCAAGGATTTATGACAGAATATGTCAAATAATAGAAATAAAAAGTAAGTAAAGCATATTTTTAATGTGGTTTTGGGGAACAAAAGGGGCAAATTTAGTATAACATGAAAATAACACTTTGTACATTACAGGTAATATGTATTTCTGAGAAAAAAAAATGCAAACCACCTAAGGTTAAAATTGCTTAGGTAAGTTTAGGTGACACATAGGTATCCCACTTTCACTGGCCTTTTAATATTTCTCTATAATCATTGAAGGTAGGAAAGATTGCTCCATGCCTGTGTGAAATTTTTTTTTCTTTTTAGGGTGGAATTGCTTTCTAAAGATTGAATAATATCTCCATGTTGATGATAGAGAAGAACTGGACAATTGACTTAAACTGCATTTCTAATTTCCCATGGCTGGATCATATGTAATGTGATATTTGGAGACCGAGGCTCTGCATAATAAATGATACATAAAAGAAAAATGTCTCATAAAACTCAGACATGTACTTGTTAAAAATTGGAAAAAAGTATGCATAGCAAGCATAAAGGAGTGGAATAAATATGAATAAACCATCCATTAACTAATGAAAATCCCTGAAACCTCTCTTAATCATATTATAAAGCTCAGTCATTTCAACAGAGAAGGATTTTTTGGAGTCCTGTTTTTGTGACTTTTGACTGAATATCATTCCAATGGAAGACAGGCATCTAAGCAGTATTTTTTAGGTTTAAGTCCAGCTATTCTGTGATTTTAAAGAAGGAAGCAATTATTGCTTTAAGATCCAGGTCCTGACTAATGAAAGGACTTAACTCATCCTTACATTTCAGGTCAGTATTATCAGGCACAGTGAACTTTCCCTTAAGAAAGGTATATTTTTTTATGCATGAGTGTCCCAAAATGTGGCCCTGTTACTTTTCAACCCAGTTCTTCATATGAGAGAAAAAGAAATAAAAGAAACTAAAGTTTAATCTAAAACTTAGCATTTCTAGTATGATACATAATTTATTTGGGTGAGGTGAGGGGGTTAATTTCAGCATATTTACTTGTGAGTAATCTTAATTTCGGATTATAATTAGGTCAAATCACCACTTCCCCTGTTGCACATATATAACCTGGCAAGCCCAGATGAAAAGCTAAAGTGATTGTTTTGACTGGGAAAATGTCTTTCATTAAAAAAAAATGTTCCTCCTTTTTTTTTTTTTTACATGAATGCTGAATAAACAACTTCAGATAACATAAAGTAATGAATTTCAAACTTGCCAAACTCCAATTATTAATCTGATTTTCAGAAGTTTATTTCAGTCCTTGTAAGAATCCTGCAGTATCAGCTCTGAATAATTGCACTTTCTGGGAGGTTTCCATGCTAGCCCCCATTTAAAAGTCCATTCTTTAATACACAGTACTGCTGAAATGCCATGAGGATACAAGCACATCTCACACACATTCAATAACTGTCAGATGAGTGAAAGTAAAAAAAGCATTGAGTTATATTTAATGAATGTGATACTGGTAAAGGCACCCTATTTTCAATATTCAGGTACATTTTGCAGTCTATTTAGTTTAATAAAACAAGAAATTATTAGAATCAAAATATAGAAATTTGGTACAATGATATTAAACATTATTTCTCATAATTAAGAAACAATTTTTGTTCGAATGTAGCAATATGCTCTTAATTTATTTAGTCTCCTGGAAGTCAGCAGTGTTGCTCAGTGGTGCTCAGGATTATAATGCATTTACTCCTCTCTCTGACAATGGTTTTCCCCACAGCCCCACTTTGTCTTCTGACACATGGGTAACTTTGGTTCAAAAAATACCATGGCAGTAATCATGTAAAAATGGGGTTTAAATTAATAATTTTCCCATTTTGGTCCCCTGTGTGTCATCAACAGTGAAAAGGAAGGGGGAAAGGTAAGATGGCCCCGTCCTGTTTGGCAGTGGTTTGAAGATATGTTATCCTGGGTAGCTGTGAAACTCTGACAGACGTATCAACACACAGGAGAGAGCTTCTGTGGTGAAACCACTTGCTTAGAAAGCACTGTACTTGCCAAAGGCTGGGGATGTTTTTAGTATATGGCAACTGAATATTTCACTAACCTTCCCATATTTCGATTTTTAAAGTATTTTAAATCTGACACGTAAAGAAAGATTAACCACTCAAATATGTAGCATTTGTTCAGATAGTATGAAATGGATTATGACCATGTCTGATTAATACATGGGACACAAAGCATGGGGAACAGCAAGGCAACATTTGCTCATTAAGATCAAACCCAATCTCTAGCAGATATTTTGTCATATTTCTCCTTTTCCACATTTTCCTTGTTATATTAACAAGCTAAAAATCTACACTGCTCTTCTCTCTCGGCTCTGCTGGTGAGTGAAGGACTGTGGATGTGATGTTTGATGAGAAGACAAACACTTGCCTTTTCCTCCTTCCTGAGCATGGTGTGGGCTGAATGCCAGGCCTGATGTGGGGTGATGAAAAGCGTGTGTCCATTGTCACTGCCACCACACTTCAGAAAAGCTGGTGCAGTGTTGGAGATGAGCCTGCTGACAGCATGTCACGGTCACTGCTGCACTCATCAATATCCTTGCTCTCTTGCACCCTCTCTTCTGGTTTGATTGGAAATCCTACCTAGGACATAAAGAAAAATTGGGGGGATGGGGAGGGGGTGGTGGTCCAGAGTTTATTAAAATTAAGGAGGCTGAAAAACTGGCATGTTAAGGGAGGACTAGGACAAATATAAGTGAGAACAGCAGAATAAAATAGCAAGCTTTCCACTGCTTAAAATGCATGAGCCATTCACCTGTGTCACTGCAGGGGCTTTTGAGATGCAAACGGAAAGTTCTGATTTTCTCCTGCAGCAGACAATAGTCCACCTGCATAATACATGCTGCTTAAAGTCATTACACAACCTGGGGTGTGCAGTAAATAAGTAATAAAAAAATCTTGAACTGCTTTTTGCTGTGTTACTGCCTGCAATATAATTTATCCCTCAAGCAAAATGAAACAATCAGCTACAAATCTACTCAGCTACTATGAATAATTGAAATGACCACAAAGTCTGTAGTTCAGACCCATCCTAACATTTTCAGAGAGGAAAGTAAAAAGTTTTAAGTGCCTGCATTGTATAAAATCAATTAAATTTGCTGATCCATTTCTATACGTAGGTAATTTAGAAACTTATTTCCAGACAGCTTGCATTATGGAAAGGGTTTGGTTTTTTTTTGACCAGGTGTTATTCCACAATCTCTAATATTATTGTAAAGACATTCTCTAAAGGGCTGAGAACAGGAGCAACAAAATTACTAAATCCAGGTCAAAGAGAGAACAATCCCTCCCTGCTCCCCAGGTTCGAACACTAGGTATGATGGTGACCTCATCCTTAATTAGTAGGGCTATTTATCAGAACACATCTCCTCTTAGGAATCCAAAGAGACTCTTTCAAAAAGCCATTTGGGTGTACTTCAAACAGAATCACTGCTGAGAGATGTTCTATTTTGTAGCATGGAGATTTATCCCATGCTACAAAAGGTAATTAACATAACTTTTATACTGTATTTGTTTTGATTTGAAGGGAAATCCACTTCATGTTGTAAACTTTGTCATATTTTACAGTACCTATTTACTTACCTAATCTGTTCCACTATTAGCTAGGTTTTATGAGCACTATAACAAGCACATTGTATTAATCATAGTTAATAAAGTCTATCTCCTCCCTTCTATCATATCACCAGTTTTTTCTCTGATAAAGGAAAGGGTGAAAATGTGAGGGAGATAAAATCAGTGTCCCAGTTCTTCAGGTGTGGTAACATGTGATAACATGTTGGCTGGCCAGCTCTGAGTTCTGTCCTTGACTTAAAGGAGGATGGTCAGCCCAGCTATGGACAGGTGTGGTCACTGTGCCAACGCCAGGGCTGGCCAGGTGATCCAATGTCCAGCTGTGGAAGGTGTGTCACACAGCAGACCAGCTGTCACCAGCATTGCAAGAGGTGAATTGTAACAGAGATGAATTCCCCAATGCAAGGACCTGGTGAGCCCTAATGCTTCAGGACCTTTCTTTTCCCTGGTTTCTCTGAAGTATGTGATGTATGTCCAGGGATGTATAAAAGGGACTTGCAGAATCAAATGGTCAGTCAGCCCAGGCCTACCATGCTTAGCACCTACTTTGCTGTCTTGGTTTTGTGTGGATGGAGAAGAGCCAGAGATATGAGGCTGGCACATTTTCAATGTCTGGGAGCAGCTTTCTGCAGGAAGTATTATTTTCTAACTATTTGAGACTAGCCTCTTATTTCTTCTGCTGTTTGAGTGGTGCAAAAGGCTGTATGCCAATAAGCAATGCAGCCATATGGTTTGCCTTACCATGGAAATGTCAGCCAGGAAGACTTTGAGGACACTTGTGCCTACTGCCTAAGCACTCATCATGTCTGTGGTGATAGGAAAGGGCAAATGTCACTGTCTGAGTGCTTGTCCCCAGACATGACCATGCTGGCCCTTTGGGACTGCAGTACCCTGTCCGACTCCTGACACGCCTGCGGGGCAGCTCCGTGCTGCCTTTGGCTGATGCACAGGATGAAAAAAATCATTAAAGCCTTAGTCAAGAAATAAGCAAGTCTTCATCATAGCCCTGAGAGATCTTGAGTTTTAGGACCCGATCACGATAATATGAAATGCATAACTTAATTTCTGCACACTATGGGAAAGAGTTTAACTCCTCATTTCATGAGCACCCAGATCAATGGGAGCCTGTGCAGGATCGTAACAAGAGCACACAATTTCCTTATCCTGCTCTGTCCCAGAGTGTGAGGAAGCAGAGTTCTTCACAGCCAGATAAGTTTTATATTATAATGAAGTTAAAAAACATTTCAAGCTTTTTCAACCAAAGGTTCTGACTCCTGATCCATTTGTCATTCCACCAATTCCCATCTGTGTTCTCACAGTGGTTGGGATCCAGCAAGGCAGGATCCATTCAAGAAGGCAATGTGGGTGCATAAGTGTAGTTACTTCAATGGCTAGGAACACTTTCTGCATGCCAATGAGACCCTAAAACAGGAAAGCTTTCATTGCCAGAAGTTAAAGTGCCTTTAATATTTATTATACTGTTAATATGCCTCTTCAGAAAATCCTTTGAGGGAAATAACAAAGATCAATAGAGGCCTGATGAATCCTAAATGGAGAAACTAAAAGAAGTATTTATATTTCTGTCTATGTATCTCCTAGAGATGACAGCAAATCTGCAGGCATATTATAGCTATGGCCAAGGGTATTCTGTGGAATTAAGGAAAGGGGAAGACACTTTCAAACGCAAGAACAAAGACTGTGCCCTTCTAAAGTGTTAATTAACATGCAAAGCATCAAACCGCACATCTGCCCTTCCTGAAACAATGTGCTCATGGAAATAAAGAATAAAATACTAGTTTATTTATCAAAATACTGTGCATAACATTCACCAAGAACATGACACACATAAGAATATATCAATCATCTACTGCAGAAAAATGAATGACCCATCTCTCTTTCACTGTGCTAACACTAAGCTGAGTTTATTTCTTGGGAGCACATTTAATTAAGAGAAAGAATGAGAAAACCCTTAGGAAATTATCAAATTGTTAAAAAAATTTTTGGATGCGCTGTGTAATTACAAACCCTTGATGGATCAAAAACTCAGCTTCTTCATTTCCATATAGAAAAAGGCCCAGTGCTTGACAGCCATTTGTCAAAAATTCCATTGAAATTACAGTTGACGCAAAATTCCAATTATATCAATACCGTACAGTAAGCAAGAAGTGAGGACAAATAAGATGTTATTTGGCAGAGAACCATAATTGTTGGTGTCCCAAATGGACCCTATAATGCTGATGCATACAGCTCACTGATAAGAACTTCTTAGTAACCCTGGATAATGAAACTTGTCACCAGCATTATGCAAACTCCACTTAGCATTTAGAATTAGAATCCACAAATAAGTAAATTCTGCACAGGGGTTTTTTGTGCAATATTATTAAGTTATCCTTTTATAATGCCACAGTGAATGTGCAAGGCAAACAGAATACATCATCCATCCTAATGGAGGTTTTCCCTCATGGCTTGCTTTTTCCATGAAATGAAGCCCTTCAAAAATGGGCATTTACTTCCTCAATAAATTTACCCAAATTTATTGATACAGCAGTAAGACTCTTTCAGCTTCCTCTGGCTTACATCATTTCCAAAATAACCTTTCTAGACATTTAAAAAACTATTTAGGCTTCAAAGGATGTAGTTTGGTATCTTCAGCTGACAGCTTGAATCAGAATATGTATATGCCACCAGGCTGCTTGCACCCTCTCTGTACTTGACTGGAAACAGAAGGGTCTGCAACTTGATAGAAAATCTTTTTTGCTAAGTTTATTATTGACTAGAGTGGTTCCACTAGGCTTCCATCTGGATCCTGAATGCTTCCCAACACCACCCACTTCCATCTTAAAATTTGAAGTTAAATGTTAAATGAGATAAGCTGAAGCCTGGTGAAGAAATACCAACTCATTCCTCGAGACTATTCAACAGAGTTTATGTCCCTAAATTTGAATAAATACAATGTGAACAAGATATCTCATCAGCACTTCATGACTTTGGTGTCTGACAGACTGAGGTAAACTTACTTGGAAAAAGATCACACATCTAAAAGTTTCAGGGAACTGTCTCCTGAACCCCCTCCTAACCGAGAGGGCTAGCATCAATATTTCAGCACAAGTGTTGGCTAAATTTTTTAAAATGCCCATTTCTGGAGAAGATGGATGCTGTATTATTTCTTATAATATAAATTCTTTGTTGTGACTATGTCTTGATTGAATAGTCAATTAACTGAAGGCAGTATCTCCAAAAGAGCTGTTAAATTGGCCAGCCACCAAAACAACAAAAAAGGCATATTTGTTTATTGTTACCTACATAAATGTCTAAAAGAGCAACAACTTGTTAAAATAATTTTTAAAATTCACTGCAAATACAAAATGAAACTGAAATTATTTGTTTATAGAGGGTATTTTGCACCAAAGTGAAAGTTAATTTTTTCAGAACTCTGTACTTAAATGGTCTTTTGAAAACCTGTCTTTCAGTCATTGATTTAGATTTTCAATTTTTGTCATTTTGTAAAAACTTCGTGGACTTTGCCACCTACCTCTCATATTCTACCTTTTATTCAAAACACCCTGTCTAGATTAGGAAGAATCAGCAGATGATTATCTGCCCATTAAATCAAATCTCTTGGCATAGAGTAATTCTAGCTTCTTGGCAGCAGGTTATTTATACAGAAAAAGAGTTGGCAATAAAGAATAGCCAACCATTACAGTTTTAGCATTTGAAATACCTGTAATAACTCTCAAAAGATTGGCTGTTTGCTTTATTTATTAAAATACCCCCTTGCTGAGGAAATAGTTTTGAAAATTATTGTTTAATGGAGTGCATCAATTAAATCCTACCTAAAATCCTGTGTCCTAAATTTCATGATTTATTTACTTTGCTTGTATGATTTATGTAGCAAAAAACAATTGGATGCCTTTCCTTCTCATTTCATCCCAACAGTGTTTTTACTGTATTCTTCTTTCCCTGTGTAAGCCTATAAAGTAATCCCCGTTGATTTAAAGACAATGGTAGCCCCATGGTTGTTCATCTAACAAAACTACTTCTTTAGCAAAAACAAAAATGATAAATGGCTTTTTTTTAGAGTATTTGTTCTATGAATATAACATTTTTTAAGGCAAAAGTAAAGTTAATAGACTTCTACTAGGTTTCAAAACACTTTGGAAACTCACAGAGGCAGTAGCAAGCGAGAGTTGATCATGTTGTGTTGGCTTGCCTTGCAGTCATCTCCTCTCATTAACAAGACACCTGGCAGTTCCTTAAGGCACAAAACAAATAGTAGGCATCTCAAATAACTAGAAATGAAGCAAACTGCTTTGTCATCAAGCAGCACTGTAGTGGAAGGCAGAGAGAAGGAAGAAAGCTCTGGGTCTACAATATTTACAGTGGTATGGCAGAGTAACCGTACATCACCGCTAGGACTCATCAACAAAAGTATGTTTTAATTGAAGCATAAATTGAAGAGCAGAAATAATTTACAGTGTATAATATGTAGTCTCATCAAATATTTTAGATGTATTTCAAAACATAAAAATTCCAATTTTTCATAGTGTGAAAAAACAACATTTTTTATTATACCTAATTTTTTTCCATTTTATGTGACAATATTCTGTGTTTAGCAATTTTTCTGAGAGACTCCATAGAATTATCAAACATTGCTGATTAAAATTGAATAAGATGGAATACATAAAATAGGATTAATTGGAAGTAAGTGTAAAGAATGTGTATCTAGTTCACCTTCTAATTAAGAAGAGAGAAATTGGATCATATTGATCCAATTAGTAGATTTTTTTTCTCTAATCCTTTTTTATTGTTTATATGATGCAATAATTGCCATTTGCTAAACCACCTTCTATAGAAAGGCAGATTTCACTGTTTATTTGTCTGAAAGAGAAGAAAACCACTGTCATCTCCCTTTGAGCACTGGTCACTTCAATCAGAAAAGTGACAGAAACATTTTAGTGAATCCCTGATTATGCTACGAGTTAGCAGAGGACTGAAGACTCAAATGACCCAAGAAAGCTTCTTTGCCAGAGCAGAGGCAAACAAGGACTAATTTGAGAAAATGTCATAATAAATTTTCAAAGCTGACCTTAAAGTGCTTTGAAGTTTTGAATGTGAAACATTGAAACATTTTCAGGAAAAATGCTTTTCAGGTGAAGTCTCATCAAAAAGGCATTTCAAAAAAGCAGGGACTTCAAATGATATCTTCCTGTATACCTGTATAAAGAAGTACAGAAGATTGTTATGAGCTTCATGAAATTCTCTCACTCTCACTTTTTTGAAAATATTTTGAATTGTAAAAGGTTGTATAGCCAAGACACCTTGAGACTTAAGTAATTTAATACACTGCCAGAGATTTCAATATAATATTGGAAATATTTACTTAGGAGAACAGGACATACAGGTATTTTCACAGTTAGTTGCAAAGAGAAAGTATATCCTCCGTAGTTAACTGTAAGTAGTCTGCAAGATGGTTAGGAGACAAAGTTTCAACTAGTACAACTTCAAAGATTGTGACAGGAAATTTAATAGATCTGGAATCTTTAAAAAAATATTTTGTTTCCCATGTCACTTCAAAATGAAACATCTATACTCCTGTTAGCTGTGCTTTGACAGTTTACCACAATTTAAATCATAGCCAAGGTGTTAAACACCACGTAGGGGTCAGGATTTGCAGCAGACCTCAGGGTCAACGACCATGGTGACTCAGGATTGTTTCTCAGCAGATTTAATTCAAAGGGTGCAGAACAAAACCAAGAAAACTAAAGCCTTTCCAGCTCGTGCCTGCTGCACAGAGTATAGTCAAGTACTTGTGATAAAGAAGCATAAAATTAAACATAAACAGTAATACAATAGTTTTGAAAACTATTTTATTTTGTTCTGTTGTCTTTGAAAGGCATAGAGACAAAAAAAAAAATGTGGCAAAGACAATGTTTAATAAAGAACATTATTTGAGACCTGCAAGTTATTAAAAAAATTAAAACATCAGGAAGTGAGTATTTCCCTTCAGTGATGATTCATCAGCTTAAATCTTTACCACAGGATCCTGAAATCAAAGTTTGTTTTGGTACAGAGTTTTTCAGATTTTCTGTTGTTAAATACTTTGTCTAACGCTTATCTCTTTCTAAAAAAAATTGCGCACACATACAAGAAAACCCAAAAGCAAACCAACAAAAAAACCTTAACAAAAGACCAAAACAGTACTCCTAATTATAATGAGATTGATGTAGGATATAGTAAGGTTCGGGCTTAAGAGGAAGAAAGCTTTGAGATCTAAAAACTATTTTAATTTCAAGCTTTCTGAATTAACTATAATTCTGACCAAGGATCAAATAGAGGGGAAAAAAGCAACATAGGAAAGTAATGGATAGGTTTGGCTCCTACATTCACAGGTGCTTGTCAATGGGATTTGGAGGCTGAGATCACAACTAATCTTAAGAAAGGACAGTGTCTATCTAGAACAGAATCCATTTATCTGAAGAGAAAGGAATCAAGCAGAGTATAATTAGATGTTAAACTGACAGAGGTTATGTCAGGAGCAGCACAAATAGTTTGCTTAGACCTGCAGTGAGATTGATATCACAGTGGATATCAGGTTAATTGCATATATTACTGAGGAGGGAGAACACCAACATACATCACACTAAATATGAGCCTGTTGTCATGAGCTCAAGTTTATAACATAACTTGTATGGTTGCCATAAGAAACCATCAGTCTTTCAAAAATAGAAGATGTCATAAAATGAAATTGTAGATTACTGGATAGAAGTAAGTACAAAGGTTCTTGAACAAAAACAATAATGAAAAAAAAACAACAACAACAAAAATGAGTGTCCAAATGAAAACCTGGATTTCAGTTGAGTCATTGGAGCATACAAGTTCAAAAATAAAATCAAAATAAGTCCAAATTAGAAAACTAGGAAGGATTAGCTAGCAGAAAATCAACACATACACTGTCTACTGAGATGGGATTAGGGCTCATCAGCTACATCAGTGATCAGTTTGAGACACTGAAATGGAAAAACAACAGGGACATACAGAGATATGTTCAATTGAGAGAAGTTTCTGAATACTTGGAAACAAAAATGGCTATGTAGTCAAGCACTGTTAAAAGAATATTCTTACAGCATATAAAAGATATTCTAATCTAATTGCAAAGAGAAATAAAGCTCTAAAATGACTCAAATGTCTTTTGTATAAAGAAGAATAATTAACAATCAAATTGAAAGCTGCTATCTTGACAGATGATGTATACTAGGACAATGAAAATGGTGTCCATAATTTGAATGCTGAAGAAAATTTCAGATTGTTGTAAGTGTAGTATTCTTTTTAGTGAAACTTCAACTGATTTTAAATTAAAATTAATTTGAAAACATTTTCATAAAGGTCTAGAACTTGACTTAAATGTCTCTTTCTCTCTTCAGTTCAGCTCAGCTTTTACTGGAATTTAAAGAATGAGTTTTCAGAAGTGACTCTACATAAGTTTGGCTTCCTGAAACCAAGACAACCTCAATCAGAAATATACTTCCTTGTTCAAAATTAGAAAATTTGTGCTTTCTCCAATAGGGTGCAGAAAGTAGTTTTCAAACCCAGAGGTTAATGCTCTCACTAACATAACTGTAATCCGAAATTGTCAAGTCTACAATATATCAAAGAGTACAAGTCATTTAATGCTAGAGCAACATTTCCATAGAGAAAAATGATATTCAAGCCCCTGCATCCAGATGATGCGTTTTGGGGTGGAATGTCGAGCCAGGCTTTTTGCTGTGTCTTAGAACACACGTTCCCACTGTGAGTATGTCATTCAAACAGCTCCAACACATCCTTGGTCTAGACTTCCTGTCTTCACTGGGTTTGGAGCACTTTTGTTGATATCTGACAAGAAGGTGTTGGCCTAGACTTAACATGATCTAGGACTAGTTTCTTTTGAAGAGAATTGAGTTTACATTCATCAAAACCATTCTGCAAACAGAATCAGTAGTGATATTCAAGGAATTAACTTCAAAAAGGCACCATTGTTTCATTAAAAACATATAAATATAGCAATATCTCTGCACCAGTCATGAATCAGAATTGTAGACTCACTGTAGGTTCAAAAAGACCTCTGAGGCCATCAAGTCCAACCACTGACCTCACAATATCAAGCCCACCCATATCCCTCAGTGTCACACCTACACATCTTCAAAATATCTTTAGGGATGGCGACTCCACCCCTTCCCCATGTTCCAATGCTTGGCAAGTTTTACAAAGAATTTTTCCCCAATATCCAGTCTAAACCTCTACTGGTACGACTTGAGGCCATTTCCCATCACTTGTTACCTGGGAGAAGAGACAGACCCCCACATCACTGCAGTCTCCTTCAGGGTAGTTGTAGAGAGTGATGAGGTTTCCCTGAACCTCCTTTTCTCCAGGCTAAACAACCCCAGCTCCCTCAGTCATTCCTCATTTGCTGGACAAATGGGAAGGCTGAGACACCCAAATTTACCATTGACAGTAACAGCCCAGAAGGACATCAGCCTCTCAGGTGCATGTTCTGGCTGAACATACCAAGAACGTGCAGAGCTGAAGAACTGTGTAATAAAAAAACTGCTGTGTCTGCCTTCAAAACAGGGAAAAAAGCTGAATTAAAACTAGGAGCTGTCACAGTATACAAACTAAATTTCTCTAAAATAAACTGCTTTAAAAGAAGGAACATTAGGATCTGGATGGGATGTCCCTCAAGCAGGCCAACAAGACAAATGTCCAGACAAAAGGATGACTGAGCACCACGATATTTTTAATAAGTCTTGCTGATTTGTTTCTGAAAGTAGGCCACGAACAGAAAAGCTGGCAAACGTTTCTCACTTATAATTAACCTTAAAAGTTCCATTCATTTGTCCTGCAAGCAAAGTGTCACTATGGGCCAAGAGAAGAGAACAATCCTGGCTGGTGAAATGGTGCCAGAAAAAAGCGAGTTAAGCAATATAGGATGGACTCCCAGCTGGAGGACAGTTATGGAATTGACAGAGGACCCAAACCAGAGACATTAGATACACTGTATCGACTACATGAAAGCTTTTGACTCGGCAGGTCAGCTGAGATCATTCAACCCATAGAGCAATAAATAGTTCCTTCTAAAAGCTGAAAAAAAGACGAAATCAATGCCTATTAAAGACTTTTAGGGAGGGGAAAAAAGTATACAGGGAAGGAAAATTTCTGTTCTCTTACATGTCTTTATAATTATAAGCTACTGAAAGATCAACACAGCTCCAGGGCTCAGTGGACATCTTCAGGTAAGCACAGCTAACAAAACTCTCTGCTACCACCAGCAAACTTGTGCATGTTGCTGGATGAGTTTTTCATTGTTCTAGGGTAATAATTACCTACTGATTGGTAGCAGGATAAATCTGACACACTACCCTGGAGACAGAATAAAATCTGCAAGTATGCTTTAGAAGCAGCATAAAAAGCAAGGTTTTTGTTGTTGCACAGACTATCTGTCATGGAAATCACTAGAGCTCTGGTGCAAAGATGACAGCTGCAACATAAGAAGCAAATAGAATAGAGCAGAGTAGATAATCACTTTTTTAGAGATGGCCTTGTCGGCCACAGACGTGTTCTGTACGTTTAGTTGTGTCACTTGATTATGTCCCATTTGCAACCTCCTGTTGCTGTGTTGCTACTGCACTTCCCTGTGGAGATTTCTAAGGCAGGGAAATCTCTGGGATTTCTCTGCCTGGCTTGAAGAGGCAGCCTAATCAGCTTACCCACAGATCACTTGGGAGAGAAGAGCAGAGATACGTGCAAAGCCTACAAGCAGAAGTTCCCATATTCCAGGATCTCCAGATCCAAAGCACCTCCAGTTTTGTGCTGTTTTGTGACACTATTGTTGATAGTGATACTAGGAGGGATAATTGTAAATCCCTTCTAAATTTTGATGCTGTAAGTTTAAAATCTAATTTCTAAACACTCTTTGCACAACATAATGACTCAGGAACTATTGAGTCCTAATAAGCATCAGTTAGTTCTGTTATTCCAGTAGGTCTTCATTCTACTGATGACATGTTAAATAGAAATAGAGTTGCTTTCTGTATTTATAAATGTCTATTTCTTATTAGATTTCTTCTCTTCATATCTGTTTTGCTTTATTTGTTTTACTTATTTATAAACCAATATTGAAATTACGCTTTCTCTTCTGCCCATGTACACTGGGAACAACTCTGAAAATTAGATTGATACTGACCCATCAGAGAGGAGAATTCAGCCATTTCTACATAATTTAAGTATATTTAATTGATCCACAGCTGTAGCATGAACACACTAGGAATGAATTTTCAATGTTATTTTCCTATTTAGGCGTATGGGTGTAATTTACAGATTTCTTCGCAAGATGTGGACAGAATTTAAACAACTAATTTCACTAGGTAGTGAACAACCTAATCCTTAGGCATTTGTAAATTGTTGGAGGTTCTTTGCCAGGTTTTTGACCATCAAAGACATTGAAATACTGAAGCTGCCACTCTCATCCTAGATTCTTGCTGTGTAAGCAGAAGAGAAGGATGTTGCAGGGCTCAGGCTGTGTGCTGGATTTTTTTGCCATTCAACAAAATGTACTCTGCACAGAGATGTGTTTCTTGTTGGAACAGACAACAGACCTCAGCTCCTCCTTGCTGGGGAAGCAGTGCACCCCCTGAGGAGTCTTTACAACAATGTCCTCTACTGTCCCACACTGCCACAGATGCAGTTTCATTCTCCAATACCATGGGCAGGCTGATGGCATCAGACAAAATTCTCAGGCCTGAAATTCTCCAGTAGCCTTTGGGACATGAATTTTATTATCAGTAAGTGAAGAATGGACTTATGTTCCATCTATTGCAAGGGATTGATGGCCTCTCACACACCAGAGGAACTGCTGAGATGGGTGGTGGGGCTGCTGCCCGTGGGGGGAACATCAACACAGAGCAGGACCCCCTCACATCTTGCTTCTGCAGACATCTCTCTTTGTGACCTTCAAAGTCTCAAAATGCTGCGTGGTTATAAAAGGTTCTTAAACAGTCCCTTCTCCTTCCCACACCTTCACAAAGCTTTTACTTCATTGCTGTGATAGGATTAGAGTTTTATCAGCCCTAGCTTTATTCCAGAAGTAACTTTTAAAGAGTTATAACTAGGCCATGTTTCCCCAGCTCCTGTAATCCTCTACCACAAAAGAAGGGGCATAAATGAGGTACAAAATCATTATATATTACCACAAGAACCAACGTTATAATTAGGTACTGTATCCACTTTGTAATCACTGTGGCTTTAATTTCCAATCAAAAGCATCAAAGTCTGCAGACAGTGACCCCACTATTGAACAATTCCTTTTCATTTTCTTTGACAATGAATTTTCAAAGGTAAAAGAGGGGCAGGGAAAAATGGTATTTTATTCTAGAGCCTCTACATAATTATAGCAATTATAGAAACCTTTCATGTGCTTGGTCAGCTTTTACTGCATACGTTTAGCTGTTGGTTAGAAGTGTCTCTGAAAGTTATAATGCGTTTGGGGCACCAGAGTCTGTCCCACCATTGTAAATACTGGCTAGGCAGACTAATGATTGCAGAGTGTAGTGGGAAAGGTTAGTCATAAATATGGAGGATGTTAGTGCAGGTAACATAAAAGGAATTTAGAAATCTACTTCAGCAAATTGCTGTGTGTTATTTTGCCATTTCTTTTTCCCTCTTGTTATGAGCAGTATTAAAACAGCCCCTAAATGCCGCAGTAAAGACTCAGATTTTGTTGAGCCAGATTTCCAGCAAGTGCAAAAGGTATCCTTGCCCCAGGTTTGCTGCCATACTGCACCCCAAAGGTCTGGAGCACAGAAAGTATTCAAGTAGAAAAGGCTCTTCTTTTGTAAACTACTCCTCTGAGTAGATTGAATTATACCCAAACACCAGGCATTCTTATTCTTCCACTAGTATAAAAGTGTGTCCCCCACTACAGGGCTTTCCCTAATGCAGGTGTAGTAACAAAAGCTGAAGCTAAAAGATATCTGATCCAAGTGGCAGAGACATGCCCAAATTTCCCTAGAAAAACATTGGGCAGCCAGAGTAGGCAGGACAGTGAGAAGCAGAGGAGATTAAATCTGCTACAGACCACAGAGCAGAGGCTTTCCAGCCCTGAGACCAACAGAAATGCAAAGACTCACTGAAATCCTTCAGAGGGATTTTTTTCTCAAATGAAGAATCCAATATATTTTCTTAAGGACGGAAAGCAAAGCAGAAAGAGAGATTTCAGTCCGGTCTCCCCTTTGGAGATGAGAGCAGCTGAATGGAAAGGATTATATGGCCACAAAAACTGCAGCCAAAGGAACATCAGTGAGGTGCTGTGAATCAGTCCAAGCTGTTCAATAAGAAGTGGAGTTCACCACCCAATTTAAATGGCTGAGTAAGCTCTGGTGCTACTTGATTGAGTGCTCTCGGTGTTTCCAAAAAGTTTTTTGTTACATTATCAATATAATTTTGTTCTTAAATTTGCCTAAAAAATAATTAAAAAGTTAAATGTCAAAATGCTACATATTAACATTATCAAACTATTTCCACTATTTTGAGTGTGGTCCTTAGACTCATCTGATTATTGATATTTTTCATATTCTGATGTTTAAGTCACTTCTGTGGTGAAATGATTTACTCTGCATATTCTGGCAGGAAAGAAAATCATTGCTGCCTTGTCCTACTCAAAGCTTTTCTTTACTTAAAGACAACGTATTTCAAAAAAATTAAAGCACCATTATATCATATCTTATCTGGAAAAATTACTCATACGGAATATTGTTTAATTCCTACAAAATTCTGGAAGTAACACGGAATAAAGCGGCAATATTTTGGGACAAGAGATACAATTAAGTGTTTGATACACTAGATTGTTCTGTCCTACAAATTTTACTTCTTAATATTCCTATTATTGCCTACTGATATTGTCAGCCATATATCTAGTCTTCAAGGTGGGAGCTGAGAGATGTGTGCCATGTGTGCCTACCTGTTATATGCACTGTGCCTTATTTATATTAAATCCATCCATCATAATCTTCACTTCCACTTCTCTTTTTATCTCATTCATTTTCCTCCATCATATTATAACCTCCAACCGTCTTTTCCTTCATAAGTTTCATGGCACTCGGGCATTTTGGTCTCTTTCCTTGACCTTTCATAATAACTTCCATCATACCAGTCTCCTTCATAACATTTTCTCTGTCACTGACGGTCTCTCTTGGGCTTTGTTAATTTTCTTAGCCTTAAAAGTGGTCTCAGAAGCCTCTGTGGAGGTGGTAATGAAAAGAAGGGAAAAAAAGGAAAAATGTAAGGGAATTGCAAATAAAAGGAAAATGCATTGAAAAACTAAAAAGGGAAAGGGGAAAAATAGAAAGAGAAATACCAAATGCAGAAACTCTCTTTACATATATTCTCTACTTTATTTCTGAGTTCAAATCCCTCACTTATATAATTTAATTTCCACATGAATTTCTCATTGATTATCTCCTCCCTGATTTTCCTCCTTTTTTTAAAAATAAACAATCTTTTCAGAAGTGTCTTCCAAGTACAGCAACTGCTTCCACAACCTCATTTCTCCAACATTTTTGACCCAGGCCAAAGTCACCTTCTTCACAAGACAGTGTATGGTGGTTTTTTGGGCCATTTGGTCTGTTTGGGTGTAGGGTATTTTGTGTAGAGGCAGGGCTGCCTTGGCCCTGTTTTTAAAACCCACATCATTCCATACTGAAGGGTTTTATGGCTCTGTGAGTTCTGCACTATCACTATAACCGTGGTATCATTATTAGTGGTACACTGCTACGTGTATATATTTCCAAAAGCAGCGTTTATATTGACTAACTTTGCTGTCCCACAGCACCTCAAATTGTGCTGAAATTGTGAAAAAATTGAGAGCAACTTAATGACAAAGGAAGTAAAATGTAAACAATAGCTAAAGATTGTTTCTCCCAAGAGGTTTCCTCAGGTGTACAGAAAATGTTTGTAGACATTCCCGTACAATGAGGGGAAAGTCTACAGGCTTTGCCACTGTTTGGGTGGCTCCCATACCATCCATACCTGTGAGCAGAGCATGGGGCATTGGGGACATGGAGAGAGCAGTGAATTGTCCTGATCCCACTCACAGTCAGAATATGGATCAGAAGAGGCCCTTCTAAATCCATCCAGAGGGTCTCAGGATTTCCTTAATAAGTGTCAAAGCTAATAAATCTATTAAATATTGGGTGAATTAACATTTTATTCTCCTTCTTCATTACAAGAATATATGTGTTATTATCCATACTGTTTAAAGAGATTTTTATGACTCTATGACTTTTCTTCCCATAGGTAATGTTTTGGGCTTGATCCAGATGCCTTCTCAGCTTGGCCTTTTTTTATGCAGAGAGAGATTTACTTTCCCAAACCCGGGTAATAAATCCTTAAATTATGATTTAAGTGGAAATTTACTATCATGTTGAATCGCTATTAGAAGCATCGTTCTCATTGAAAGTATCCAGGAAAGTACAACTTTAGAAATGAGCCGTGCCATTGACTAGAATTATAGATCAGTTTTCTGCTGCTATTTATAGCTGTGCAGGCTCCTGAAGCCAGGCAGTTCCTTTTCATTTAATGGCTCTTTCTAAGAATTTCAGAAGTACTCACCCCTCTGTGCAAACAGTTACCAGCACAAAGCATGATCTGGGTGCAGGGGGAAAGGGGCTTCCCTGGGCTGCTTGATTAGTGGATATCTTCGTGTTCATCACTTACTGGACATCAACATCAGCACTAATGCTATGAAAACCAAGGCTTATAAAAGTATGGATCATTAGGGCTGTTCTGCTGAACCTTTATGAAGATGCTCTGGGGATTCACTGAGCCCATTATCTATCTTCTGATGTCTTAAAAGGTCGATTGGTAGCAGATTAGCAAGTGTAAATTACATTGCAGAAGCAACAGTGAATTCATTCCACACTGAGACCCAGTGCAACTCAGAGCACTAGGGTCCTAAAGCACAGTGGTGACTCTGGCCTGGGTCTGAAAATCAAAATGCTCTAATCCATAAATTTAATATTCCCATATGACACATAATTTTAACTGAGATATTCGTGGTGTGGGCGCACACACCCATTACAGAAAATATTAAGCATATTTTGAGCCAAGACTCCCACACACACCCCCCAAATCATTAGCATTTCATTTACAATTCACAGGCTGATTTCTTCAAACGTTCAGACTAGAATCAAACCACTCCTCCAGAGTAAGAAAAATATTAGCTAGACATTAGGACCCAAATATTTTTATATTCATTGTTTTCTAAGTTTTTAACTATTTTTTCCAATGTGCCCAGCCATTTGCTCAGTAATTTAATCCTTTTTTCCCCTAAACTAATTCTTTCATATTCCATAAATTATCTGTTTAAAAAAAGAAAAAAAAAAGATCCATCTGTCAGTATTCCTCTCATTATGTGAAAATGGTGCCACACCAGCAAAACCATCCATAGCACCCCCTAGGAAAGGAATGTAAATTTCATATTTAACTCTCATATGAGCTTTATAGCTGCTGAACAGGAGCTGGTACTTAGCTATGAACCCTTTCAGATCCAAATAAGGGAAGAAGTTGCAGAAAGTCAACTGCAAAGGCAAGGTCACAATCAAAAAACAAACAAAAAACTGAATTGAAAACCTGCTGCTGGGATCTCAAGATAAAATCCTGATCAATTTTCAGTAATTTAGTGCTTTGTAAAACCACTCCGAGGCGATTTTAGCAATCTGTTCTCATTGGTGGTCTCCAGAAGCCTGGTTCTATTAAATCTTACAATTTTATTGCAAGTTATAAGTTTTTTATATGCTCTCTTAGAAGCCCTCATCTTCTGAGAACAGTGATAATCTTTGATAATTTCAGCAGACATTTACAAAATAATAGTTTCTTGCTTCTAATGGAAATGAGATGTTCAAAAATCTGAATTTCAAGGAATCCAATGCTGAAATAGAAACAAGCACATATTTATTCCATAAGTTCCCATGCTCCAAGACAGGACTAGATAAAGCAGAATTCCTCTCTGCATGGTATTACTGGGACAAGAGTACCTCAGAGGAAGATGTTAGCAGCCTTTATTCTCTACCCCTCAATAACTCTGTAACAGGGGTTTTTTTTATGTTATCTTTCTTTTCTTTCTCTCATATCTCCTGTTTTCAATCCCATCTCTCTGTTTGTTATTCACTATTCCTTTTGGCATGCTTTGAAACCCTGAATGTCCCAAACAAGATGCTGTTCCTTCTCCTGGTGTTTGATCAGAAGGCCAAAGGAAAGTAAAAGATAAGCCATGTTTTCAGACACGACCAGCTCTTCTCAGCTTCAATAGGAGTTGTACATGCATTTGAAATGAAGTTGTCTTGTTTAAAAAGCAAAAGCGTGCGCAGCTGTTTGTTTGCTAAGCAAAGAACCTGGAAGTGAGAAGCTGTCTGACTACATGTCCTCTGTGAGTTTATTTTAAGAGCAGATTTAAAAACTCAGCACCAGGACCTGTCAAGTACCAGGTATTTCACCTACTGAAGGAAAGTTATCTCCTTCACACAAAAATGTGTAGTGAAGAGAGCTTCAAAAAACCCATGGACCTTTAGCTGCAATCTTGAGCATTCCTCCTCCCTAAGAGGAAGTAGCCTCTGCTTTAGCTTCTGCCTTAGCAAGAGGTAAATTATAGCCTCTCCCACTGCTTGGTATAGTGAAAACACACAGGATTTTCAGAGTTCTTTCATCATCTGTGTTGACATGTTACATCACAGCACTTTCTGCGGAACATATCACAATTTAGTGTCTTAAGAAGGAAGAAACAAGTATATGAGGCACATTTCAAATAGAGTTTGAATCTGGATACACATATGTATTCAGGGCAACACAACCATTCTCTAATTCTTTAATTCATCCATGCCAATCTGACCCATGTTAGCCTACAAAATTCTACTCTGTCCACTTTACACAATTAGAGTGCAACATGAAAATAACTGGACTGTAATTG
Organism: Polioptila caerulea; assembly: GCA_013397295.1. Taxonomy (NCBI): domain Eukaryota; kingdom Metazoa; phylum Chordata; class Aves; order Passeriformes; family Certhiidae; genus Polioptila; species Polioptila caerulea. Next base: position 1,033,376 of record VYXF01002425.1, read on the forward strand.
TTGACACAGTGTGAGTGAGGATAGTGCTGCTTTTTAGTGCTGCTCTCAGTGTCTTCTAAATAATTCAATTCATCAAATGTAAATCTTACAGTAAGTAAATCTGCATTACAAAGGCATTATCAACCACTCCTCATGAATGAAAGCTTGAGGCTTTTACAAAGGCTCTAACTGCAATTTCACAATGTTAATCTTAATTATAATTTTTCTCTTCATTTAACACAAATAACTGGAACAATTGGTTTTACCATTATACTATTTGAAAAAATATATACAGAATTTTCCCCCCTCCAAGAAAAATTAAATTATCCCCTTTTGAAAATGCTTCTTAATAATGAAAGTATTCTGTTATTTCCTCCAGGCATCCAGCCCCCAACAAATAAACACTATATAGCTGCTCAAAGCCACTTCTAAGCTTCTAAAATTAATAATTTTAAAAATCCATTATGTCTCTAACCAAACTTTTTTTTTTCAAAAAACATTGCTCAGATTCTGAAAAGTGAAAGGCAAAATATTGCATTTTTTCCTCCAGGTTAAACACCCACAGCTCCCTCAATTGCTTCTCATATGACTTGTGCTCCAAACCCTTCACCAGTTTCATTGTCCGCTGGTTTAGGGTAATCAGCAGGCTGAAAGGCACACCAGGCTCATCTCACCACCATACTTGAAGGGGTTGTTTTATCTTTTTAAAAATAGTAATCATTGGACCAGATAGCACCTCAGATACTATCAACTCTGGAAGTAAATGTGTTTTTTTAAGTAGTGAATCCAGATATTTCCAGTATTACTTGATAGCTCCTTGGGATGTGCCTTAGATTACTATTTTTGGTTTAGACAACTCAGCTACACCAGTCCTACAATAGTTATTTAAGTGTTTTCCTTGTATCTTGTCCATTATACTTGGGTGAATATATTTCTGATGAGGAAGTGAGCCAATGATGCCATTTTCACAGAAAATGCCCTGCAACACTGGTACCTTGATAGGCACTGATGAATAAAAGTCACCACCTGTAAGCCACTGTGAATGCCAATCAAACAGAATGAGAAGAATTTTGTCACAGGAAAGATTTCTCAGTGTAAGTTTCAGTGATCAACATGGCATTTCCATTTATTCTACCAGCTTGTTAAAAAAAAAGAAAAAAAATTACATTGTCAGATCCAATTTGACATCAAAATTAGAGCTTTTTTAGTCAAGATTCTGAAAATGCTTGAAGGCTAAAGTAAATACGTCCATAAAGATTTAATAAATGTTTCTATTAAATATATATTCTTTCGCCAAGGCAAATTTTAAATGTCAACTGAAATAGTTAATTAAAGGCATAAATATAAAAATGCCATAGTTTAAAACAAAAAGTTTGGAAGGAGCATTGTCTCTTTCTCATTGTGTTTTTCTACATTTATGAAATTTCAGAAATATACAAGCCCGTTAATGTGAGATTTCAAAAGTTAAGTACCATTATTTTAAATTACTCTTCTGTCTTTCCTTTTCTTGGTCCTCCTCTCCTAGATGGTACAATTAGGAATAGCCAATTTGTGGACAAGAGCATGTCCTATAAATTCTCTATATTAGCTAGCTATGTGTCAGATAGGTGTAACTAGCTATCCCAATTAGACCATAAAAAAGTGCAGAGCATACAAGCAAATTCAGCTGTAATACTTACAAATAAATCTAGCAGTGAGGGTTAACTTTTGCATTTTTCCTCTCACTTAAGAATGTTAGGACTAAGCTCAGGAAACTTTACCTACTTCCACTGCAAGTTGCTCTGGACATTGATGCAGTTTGAACCAAGGTTAAAATCAAGCACGGGTAGCACCAGTGCCCATGTACAGATGGGAAAGTCCTTTTGACTTTTTTGGACATTGAAGTGTCAGTACAGAAAAGGTGGCAAAACTTTTCTGCTCCAAAAGGACATTGCTCTATTGTTTGCTACTCTGTTCCAGTTTTGAATACCAACAGATGTCCTCTTTTCCTCATTGCTACTGCTTCTAAATACCATGAATGCTTATTAAATATTCTATTATCTGACACCTCTCTGCTTTCTAATCTTTCTCCAAGGATAGACAGGCACACACTGAAATCTTATCTGCTGATTATCTGGGTTTATACCATCATGTATACCTTACATTAAGATACTCTGTATTTTAAACATAGAATGGAAGATCAAAGACTGGTACCTCGTAGGATACCAAAGTTTTGTTCCTTATTCCCATTCTAGACCAGCAAGCCCCAGAAATGCATTCTCAAGATGAATGAGGCTTTCTTTTGGTAGCAGAAAAGGGTGGGATTTAGGCAAAAATGAGCTTCTGTTTTCCTCTTCTACCAGCAGAGGGAAAAATTTCTCCAAGTGGTTTCTAAACATGCACAACTACATGTCCTTAAATCCCATTCCTGCTAAGCTTCTGGAAACATGAGCCCATTCTGTCCACAATTCCAGATGACCAAAAACCTCAGGACAATCTCAGTGTTAGAAGACAAAATATCTGATGTAAAGAAGTGCAGCCTATGGGTTCAGATTCAGGATGACATTGGCACAGTCTCATACTTTTAGTCTGCCCGAGGTCTGGCCATGCCTGCTCTCTGGACTGGAGCACACTCTGTGTGAACAGCCTTAGGAAGAGCGTCACACTTGGATAATAATGCTCAAGTTTACGAGCTTTTGATTACCTTCGCTACTCAAATTATTTTTCTGTTCCTTTATGGGTCTCCTGATCTTGTGCAGCAAAAGCCTGAAATTGTCAACCTGTTCAAAATAATAGAATCTTTATCGGCCCATTATTTCCAACATCTGACTGGTAATGCAGAGCAATAACTATTAGGCAATAACGTCAGTTTCTGATTAGAAAAGCTAATATTGTACTAGCAATAAACTTTGCTCACACTGCAGAAAAGATGCATCTGTCAAGAGTTTTGGAAAGGACTCTGCAATACCCAAAATATACAAGCCAAAGAAAACATTAATATTAACACAAGTAACATAAAAATAAAACACAAACAAAACAGAAACCAAACAGAAAAATCATGTTTCCATATTTTTCATAGCACATAATCAGCTTCTATCACATTATCCTGTGTAGTGACCACCTTAGTGGGAATTAATGTGACTGTTTTGGGGGAAAGAGGATTTTAATCTGGAATAGGCATTCAAATTCAGTCTGTCTTAGGCCTTCAGCATGAGTTCACTGTTCCTTAATCTTGCTCTCCACTTTTGACTTCCCATGTTGAAAATATTTTCAGGTGAAAGGTGTCTGCAGAAGGAGCTTCAAGCCTGAAAGGTTTTCAAGATCCCTGAAATATCAAACTGTTGCCCCTGTCAAATGGGCTCCTGAGGAGTGAAGGCTTTTCATTTTTCATCGTAGGTCTAGCAGGAATTATTCAATTTTATAACCAGGTTTCCTCTGGCTGCTACTGATGCTAGAAATAAAAGCAATTTAAATTTCATGAGGGGCATCTGACTGTTTTCCATTTCTAGCTGAGGACTGCATTTTGCTCTCCTCAGTCATACTCACAAGGCCATTGTGCAAAGAAACACTGCTGAAATGAATCATTTACTCCAACTGTGGCCACAAATGAAAGCTAAACAGCAGAAATTCATTGCACTGGCTCTGCCAGCCTGGTGCCTCTTCAGGATCAGAGGACACAATGGGAAACACCAGGGAACTGTAACAGAGATGGGAGAACATTTGGTGTTGAAAGTTAAGGGTAACAAAACAAACTCACAGGCAAGATGCTGCTGCAAAGGACTGGGTGTCCTTGGACAGGCCTCGTGGAGCACAGCCCCATGTGCTGCTGAGAACATGAGGGTCCCCAGGGCTGCAAAGGCTGGCAAGGCTTAATTTTGAAAGGGCTGCACCTACTGCTCAGCTCCAATGGAAGTTTTCTTCACTAAAAGTTCTTCTGGATGGATTTATCAACCTGGCAGTGGTTTCTTCAGAAGAAATAACTGCAGTTAAGAACATAATAAAAGAATTCTCAGAATGTAGTCAGGCATAACTGTAATCCTGATAAATCAGATTATTAAACCAAAGATTTGTTCTGTGCAGTGGACCTGAGATTAACAACAGTCTTGTACAGTATAGTTGAGATACTTAGGTGTCCTACAGCATCCTCACATCTTTCCCTCTCCAGTATGTATTTGAAAGCTCCCTCAACCTTTTTTCCCTCTACTTTCAATTTCAAAGTGCTGTTTTTCCATCATGCATGTCTCTCATTCTTTTGAGCACTTCCAAGGGCCTTGCCCTGATTCTTGTGAGTGCCTAGCATTGGTGAGGCTGACTTGAGATTGCTGGTTTCCAGCTTCTTTTAGGGTCACTAGCAGCTAAAAAGCACAGGAAGCTTTTGAAATGCCTTTTGGGGAAAAACGAGGGGAGAGAGACTTCAGCCTCCCTTAGGCTGTAGCTGTGAAAATACTGATAGTACTCAAGCAAATGCACAAAACCCTCTCCAAAAAGTCAGACACTCAGATATTGCCTATTACAATTTCTCAAACTTTAGAAGATATGTCACCTAAAAGAAACTTCTTGCAAGAAAAAGGCTGAGGGAACAGCGGCGGGGGGGTGAAACAGCAGGAAGCTAAATTAATTAAAGTGGATTCAGAAAAAAATGGCTCTATTGAATGCCTTTTCCCTGGAAAAAAATGACAAAAATGCTCAAACTCAAATATAGAATCTCTTGAAAACGCTCAGATAAGTGATTGATTTATAATATATTTTTAATGTGGAAAAGAGTTATAAAAAGAAATAACATATTTAAGGCCTGATCCCACACCTGCACCTTTCTGTAGAGTGAATGAGTCAGAGTAACTGTTTCAAATTCAAATGTTATTTGAAAAGGTTTTGAAAGAGGTGGTAAAATAAATAGTAACAAATGTGTGGGACCAGATGCTACTCATGCAACAGCTCTAAGGGAAATAAAATGTAAAATACGTAGTATGTTGCCAATATTTAAATCAGTCATCCTACCAAAGGAATAAAAGGCAGAAAATGGGACCTTAGTTTAAGAGGGAAGACTATGGGGATGCAAAGAGCTACATGTCAGTAAACTAGTCTGGGATACAGAGCAAATTACTTGACATTCCACGAAGAACAGAGTTTATAGGCATGTGAATAAATGTGACAAAATGAGAATGAATCCAAACGACAGATGGATGTAGTGCTTCAATTGCACTTACTGGTCTGCCAGCCCTGAACAAGGACATGGATCACTGTGGTCCAGAAGGTACAATGGGATACGTGAATTTCCCAAAAGTCTTAACATGGACAGCAAAAGCTCATCAGGAGAAGAAGCTGCCACGGAATACAAGAACAAATCCCACTGTGAATTAGTAACTGTGCAAAAGGCTGGAAGCAAAGGGTGGGAATAACCAGATAGTCCTCAGCAGACGGCCAAGAGGGTTGGGCTGGGGTTCAAAACATGCCTGGATAATCTGGAAAGGAAGTAAATAGCAAGGAGGTAAAGTTTTCTGTTCCAAAATGATTTCTTTGTGAGATGTTGCAGAAGGATCTCACAAGATTGTGTGACTGGCTACTAAAATAGGAGAAGAAATGTAAATATTAATATATGTAAATCAGTGAAGTCAAAAAAATAAACCTAAGAATACATAAAAATAGGTAAGTGCCAAATTAGCTCCAAAATGGACCTTGAATTCACAGGGGACAGAGCTATGAATCAAATCAGATGAGTATTAGTGATAATCAGGAATAGATACATCATAATAATTATATCTCTATTAAAGCTATAAGGTACCCTAACTTGCAAGGACATTAAGAGGAATTCTGGTCATCCCATGTCAATTAGAATATAACAGAATTAAAAGTAATTCAGAGCAAAAAGATGGTGATTAGGGACATAGAGCAGTATCCATATGGAAGTTACAAACAAAATTAGGATCCACTGTCCTAGCTAAAAGTGATTGTGAGAGAAATGCAATAAGGAGCTATAAAATAATGAATGGAATAGAGTCTTGAGCAGGAAATAGCTGTTCTTTATTTCTCATAAACAGGAGTCAGAAGACATCTAGTGAAAAAATCACACAGAATTAAAACAAATAATTAAACCACAGATGAAATATGGAGGTGGAATCAAAGAGCAAGTGCAATACAAAAGTTTAAAAACATCTCTTAAATACAGTATATAGATGAAAGATTTTGGTCAGAATGTCCCTAAATACACAAAATATTCAGAGATTAATCATGAATTAATGATTCATGTATTAATCCTGTATTAATCATACAGGTGGAAAGATCTGATTATGTTCCTCCTGCATCCTTACAATATTTTCTTACATGTCTGCCACTGAAAACAAAAGAAAAGATGGAACTTCAGTTTGATACAGACATTATGTTCTTACTGTGTCCCTCTTCAAGTGCTTTCATCTTCTTTCATCCGTACACACATTAGAACCAAATCAATGCACATCTGGGGGCTCTGGAGGGGGTAACAAGGTAACCTTTTCAAAGCAAACACCGCCCTTAAACTATTTAGCTGTGTTGGGAAGTGAATTCCTCTGTAAACAATATTGGATTTACAGGATATGGTGTTCACTCATTTGTAAGTAGGTTATACTCACATATTCACCATGTCCCTTACACATTGCTCCTGCCTGCATGTAACCTCACATGTGCCCATTCCCTTCTGCATTATTCTACAAGGATTTCTATGGCAACCTTTACTGGAACTCATCCACCTCAAAAAAAAACAAAAAAAAACACTGTACTTTTTACAGAAAAGAGGTTTTCCCCTGGTCACAGCATTTATTTACCCTACAATGGCACAGTGGGCATTTGCAGAAACAATGGTGAGCAGTAGGGATTAAAGGGTGATGACTTATGTCATCACTGCTGCCAAATGTGTTTGTCAACAGACAATCCTTGGAACACGTCATGTAATTAAGGAGAGAGAATCTAGCCTAGAGCTACTCATACTCATTTCACTGTGCATTCACAGCCTTTGAAAATGGACAAACCCAACAAACCCTCTGCTTTCCAGCTGGCTGTCCGAATCTCACAAGTGCTGTATTGTCCCATAACACAGCAACAGTTCCCCTAAGACTGAGCTGACAAAGTTCACGTGTTTTGCATCATCATCTGTTCCTTTATTAAAGGCTCTGGTCTCCCTGAGCTTAGCTCAGTAGCTCTGCATAACACATTATTTCCTTAATCAGAGAACAAAAATCTGGCTTAAGAGAACGTTAAGGCAAATTCCTACACTGGGAGATTCACAGGCTACACCCCTTGCTAACAAAACCCAGCAGGTCACATCAGATATCTGAGGTATCCCTGCACAAACATACCTTTCTGGGACAGCAGCAAGAGTGCTCAGGTCCTCACATCTGCTAAGCACCTTCAAAAACTGGAATATGGCTATGAATTCTATTGCTTTCATTACCCAGCATCACTGACCTAACCTAGTTTTAATTTTTTATGTGGTTTGTACTACCTTGGTTTTTTATTATTTAGGCCCTTTTTAGTAACAGCTAGATAAATCATTGGACACATAATATTAATACAGAGAATTGTACAAACCATGATAACTTTTCCTAATAAACCCAGCTGGCACAGAAATACTCGTACAGCATTTCTCTCCTGCAAATGCCTAAGGCACCACACATGCCAGTGACAGGAAGGAAAGACTTCACGAGTGTCATTGGTCATTGATGTGGCAAACTGTTTTGCAGGACCCCTGAAACAGAGCATCGTAAATTCAAAGGGAGTTTCTGTGGTTAGTACTGAAATTTGGAACTAAATACTAGCACAAGTCTATCGCTTTTATTAAAACAAAAGAATAAATTTCATTGGTAGAAAATGTTTATTTCTATGAACACTTTTACATTTTTAATAGAACGTAAAAAATTAAACATAACTCTTCTCCCTAATGGAAAATACAGGTTGCTGCTTCACTACCAATGCTCATGTTCTCCTTCACAAACTCTAAAGTTCTGCTGAACCGTAGTCTTCTCTACAGGAGCAATACCCTAGGAAACAGCCAGGTTTTGTGAAAAATCTTCACCAAGACCCAATTTTGTTTCCATCATGTTTAGGCATTGGGGATGCAGTAGCAAGGAAACCCAAGAAAACAAAGTTTACTCATTCCTGACCACTTCTGATGGACACAACTGGAAAGTTCACCTTCCATGATGACCATACCACTTCTGATATTGTACAGATATCACTTACTGACGTGATAATAAAAATTTACGCATCTAAACGCACATTCTGGTTTTCCATTCTTTATGATGACCAAATCCTGCAAGCCTCTTGCTTTGTTATGATCCTTGTGGTCTAGGTGTTCTCACCATGTGAGTCACAAGGGCTGAGAGTTTCTTCATCTCAGCAACACATTTTAACAGCAACCTAAGAGCCATTCATATCAAAAAAAGAATATTGAGGAAAATAGCGCACAGACTTCACACTCCTCCTTATAACCCCAATACTGTGTCTTTCACAAGCACCCTCAGTAGGCTCATCATGCATCTACATTTACATGAAATGTGAGCATGCCTCATTTATTTTCAGTTACGTAGACATGGTCATCTTCATGATTACCCTTCACAGACTTCATATGTTTGCTGGATGTTGGCTTATCCTGAGTCTTTTCATGGCATTTTCACTTCACATTTGCTTGGATTTAGCTGAGGATTTTGAAGGATTCTTAGCATTACATATGAAGGTCTTACAGAGATTCTGTTGCTGATCTGCAGAAATGATGTAGGACTGCTGGCCAAAATTCAGAGGAGAGGACTTATTTAGATAAGCAAAGCTGCTGCAAGTTCCAAAGACAGACTCTTTTAAGGCATGAGGTTATGAGAAAGCATTAAAATGCAGAATCAACTTTAACAACTGAGAATCATTTTTATGATAGCCATAGCTTTCTATGAAACATGTTCTACACACTCACTTAAATCATGGTGGTTTTTGTGGTGATTCTCAGTTATGCGAGGAATATCTTTACAATGAAAAGATAAGAAAAGGAAGCAATAAATAGATAGACAGTAGACCTGCTTTAGACATTTTCTGTGAAAGAGATGTGAATAATTTGCAATTTATATTCAAATTAGGATGTGTAGAGGAAATTTCTAAGATTAAGGTCAGTGAAAGGCAAATAGCCTAAATATCTTCAGTGTTTCAGAAGACTGTGACACTTTACTGCAAGTTTTGTGCAGCAAGAACACCACCTCTTTGGCCATCTTCCCTCTCAGATCTGAAGAGCAAACTGGTCTGTGAAGCAGCTGCACAGGAAACCAAGAAATCTGATTTCTCTTTCTAGGTTTAACTAGGGAGTGGTGATAGGAATTTTAAGTGAGTATAGTTTTAAGTCTCAGATTCAAATATTCAATATATCTGCTCATCTGCCACACAGTCTCACCACAGCTAAAGGCCTTAAGTGTCTTTATGTGTGACACCACAGCTCCCCAGCAGCTAGGGCTGTACTTATGGCATGGTCAGGAACATACACACTGCAATACATAGTACAGCTTATGGATCCCTTAAGCATCTGGGGCTCAACTTCTCTCTCTCTTTTCTCTTCAAAGAGTTTTTGCACATGAGCAGTTCCATTGAATTCAGAAATTATTCATCTGCTCATCCTTCCACTGGATCCAGGCTTGTAGGTAGCTCTAATTTTATGAGGGTGTATTTATTTTATTTGATTTCATTCCCAGAGAAATAATATTTGGTTGAGGGAGTGAAATGCCTGCTATTTTCTTCGCTGAAATTATGGCAGTGAAAATAAACAAAAAAAAATGGGGAGGAATAGGTTTGTTTTAAAATAATTTTTTAATAGAATGTTCAGTTTAATTAAAATATTTTTAATATATGATTTACATTGGAATAAAATAAAGATTAAAATTACCTTTCTATTTTTCACTAAAAATCCAGCTGATCTGACCTGCAAAGTTCAAACTGGAAGGCTACATATGATGAGTCTTATATAGCAACCTTAACATGGCAAAATCATCCTTTCCTGTAAAAAGTTCAGTAAGGGTTGATTATGATTTTTCTGCTGACTAATAGATAGGAACCTTGGTAGTATTTCACTTATGTGAGAGAAAAGCATCCATGACCATGTGCTTTATTGTTAAGCATTTTCTCTCAAGGGCCAAAGCCAATTTTATGGTTTATCATTTTTTCCCGCAATACCACCTGCACAAACTTGTTGGTCAGATTGTTTCCATCTCTTTCACCTCCTCGGGGGTTTGTATTTCTCCACACTGGTGGTATAAGAACCCCCTGTTTTCCACCTCCTGCAGCCCTGGTGCTCAGTATAGTTTATCCTGTTTACGGCTGATTTTGCAGAGATAAATCCCACACGGCCCCGTGAGCTGCCAGGCGTGCTACGCTGCGGATGCCCAGTGAACCTCAGCTGCTCTGTCAGCCTCCAGAAGGCTGCAGACCAGAGAAGTCTTTTCCCAGATGAGTAAAAAAAAGAACAACAAAACCCAAACTTTCCCATTTCTCTTTTCTGAACTTGGTTAGAGTCTTACGGCTCTTTTTTTTCACCCCTCGTATTTAAAAAAATCACTCAAGAAAACTTTCCAAGTGCAATTAATCCTGCGCACTTGGATTCAGAAGGTCACAAAACAAACACAGATTCAAACAGGACAGAGAAACTTAAGGTTGTTATTAGAGAGATGACCAAGTACCACGTAGGGAAAAGAGGATCAAAAATTAACTCAGTTCTTGTTCTTCTTCCTGTTTTTTTCTGGACAATCTGATCAACTTATTTAATAATTTTCTCCCTCAGTTCTCACTTGTGTTAGAGGGACAGTTGTACTCTCTTTTGCCCACTGCCTGTCTCCTAGAGAAAATATATGATAAGAATTACAAAGGTTGTAGTGTTGTAAAACAAGGATTTATCACTATCCTTAACCAGGTTAAAAGAAAATATCCATCTTTTTTTACAAGGAAATTTTCTTATAACATTTTAGAAGCAAGGAATTTTCTAAAATATCTCAATTTCACACACATAAAAAAATAAAAAGTTTTCAAAATGAAAATTTAAAGTACTATAAAATTTTTGTACTTTTTTTTAATTAAGCAAAGGTAAAAACCCTCTTTATCTTAAAAAAATACTTTAGTATGAAAAATATGTTTTCAGAAAGAGGACTACAGAGAAGGGAAAAGTTCAGTCATCCTTATAGAAATTATTAATACTGTTAGTGAGTTTGGTAATTAATAAGTTACAGGAAGACTGAGAAGGGTGTTATTGTTAATTCTGAAAAATTATTAGCAGAATAAACTCAGCCAATATTCAGTTGTTAGTATGGAATGAAATTATTAAGACATATAAAGTTAAGTACAAGATTAACTGCTTTGCTGAATACTGACTTGAGTCCAAGATCAAATGACAGCAAATATTTTTCTTCATACTTTGTACATAGGATACCTGAAGGTATCTGTGAGGTAGATTAGTATTTGAAATAACAGTCTATTAAAAATGGAAATTAAATAAATGCTACTGCCTGGAAAATAAATTAGTTTTTAGTGACTGTCATCAGACCTGGGTTCCACCTTCAGCCTCTCTGAGCCCTTGTCGGCTGGATTCCAGCCCAGATGAAGTGGGCAGAAGAGCACAAGGACCTAATGAGAATAATTAGTAATTAGTTTAGCATACTCATACAGCTGAATTATCCAAAGATCAGTCACTTGTTTGGAGCAGACAACCCAGAGATTTATTCAGCAGAGGAGCATGCAGGCAGAATTCCAGCATTTTAACCAAACAGGTATTTGCCATGGAGTTAATAGAAAATAATTTGAATTGCATTAAGATTCTCCTCAGAAAATCCTCAAAGTCAAGCTTCTTCCTGGGAAATCTCTCAGATCCTAACCTGTGTGAGAAAACAAGGGGCCAGTCTCAGAGTGTGAATCACAGCCTCTCCGTCCCTTTCATCTTTGCATTTGAATATCTCCTGCTCTTGCTCAGCAAGGCTTTGAGTGCAGCTCTGCAGAGACTGAAAAATGGCAATTTCTCAGTACTGAAAGTTCAAAGTAATGTGGGAGATGTGTGCTGGGCACTGGGCAGGTTTGGGAGGGGGATCCTCCTGCAGCTGGGTGTGGGAAAAGAAAGATGCAGACACAGCCTCAGAGAGCTGTCAGGGAGTAACACATTGGTGACACTGGCATTTAGAGGGCTCAGACCCCACCACGCCAGCAGCCCAGAGGAATCCCAGAAAAAACTGCCTCTCTGCCTTCTCCAGGAGTCTGCAGCACTGTCCAGACAGGCACTAGACAAAGTGACATCTTACCAAGTACTGCAGGATGAGGTTATGAGAAAGCACTTGATATCTCTCAGTTCCCATCAGCCCAATCCATTAAAACATCACCCCAAATACAGTTGTATATGTGTGTTTTATAATTCTTTAACCCCAGCCAGAAACTAAGTACAGCACAGCTGCTCACTTCTCCCACTCAGAGGGGTGGGGAAGAAAATTGGAAAAAAAGTTAAAACTCATGGTTTAAGATAAAAACAGTTCAATAACTGAAAATAAAATAAAATATAATAATAATAGTAGTAGTAGTGAAAAGCAGAGAACGAGGGATAGGAACAAAACCCAAGAAAGACAAGTGATGCCCAGTACAATCACTCACCAGTTGCTGACTGATGCCCCGATAAACCCTGAGCAGAAATTGGCCCCTCCCAGCCATTCCCCCCGGTTTTCACAGCATGACATCCTAAGGCACAGAATATTCCTTTTACCAGTTCAGATCAGATGTCCTGGCAATGCTTCCTCCCAGCTTCTTGTGCACCTGCTTGCTGGCAGAGCAAGGGAAACTAAAAAGTCATTGACTTGGTGTAAACACTGCTGAGCAAAAACTAAAGCACCAGTGAGTGTATTGACAATGTTATTCTGATGCAAAATCCAAAACACTGCACTGTACCAGCTACTAAGAAGAAAATTAGCTCTACCCCAGCCAAAAGCAGGACAATGTGGCAGAAGAAAGAATGCTGAAAACACAGCTCACAGTCCTGGAAAATAGAGTAGAGTGTGTGTACCTGTTACTTCTTTATACAGACATTTTTGACTCGATGATTTATACGTGCCCAAGATCTCATGCAATAAGCTCCTGTGTCTGATGGAAGAATGGTTGAGTTAGCCCTTGGTTCAGGTGCAGCCCTCAATTCAGGTGCAGTCCTTTGCCTCAGATCAGTCCTACACTGCCAAATGGGAGTAAATATGAAGGGAACCATGGATTTCCAAAAGTCTCCAAGGATATATGTTTCCCTTAGACAAATGTGTCTCTAATAACTGTAACCATTTTTGATAACTAGCATAAACTTATTTTCTCTAAATAGTGTATCTTCTAGTATGATTAATATGTCTAAGTAATAAAACAAAAGCTCTTCTAAGCTACTGAAATACAGCATAAGCACAGGACAAACCTCTTTGTATTACAAAATTGCAATGCTTGATGCCCATTAGGGAAAATAGTTTCCTGTTTGCTTTGAGCAAACCTAATGCAGTGGGGAAGTGGATGAGTGCCTGTGTAAACTGGTGAGCTTTACCCTCAACAGCATGGAAATTCCAGAAAGCTGAATAATGATGAATTTCTTAAGATAAAAAGAAAAAGCATTGAGTGCAATACACTATTATTATTACTCCTCCTGAAAACTATCAGGGAAAATGAATCTTCCAGATGGTGAAATGCAATCATGGGACTTGGGAGACAGAAATTTATTTTTGCATAGTACCACAGGCTTCTTGGGTGACCTTAGGAAAACCCTTTTATGAATAACGCTATATAAATTATTTAAAAACTTGATAATATCCACATTCTGAACTTCAGACAGCTAATTTCAGTATTCTAAAATTTCACTGTCAGCACCAAAGGTGCCTGCCTCTCTCCACTGATTTATAACAAAATTCTGGCTTTCAGCTTTTGAATGGCATCTGAGGTGGATTGCTATGGTAACTGAAGATGCTGTAAAGATTCCCCTTAGGGGTAAAAATCCGTAAGAGAACTTGGGTTGCTAGGTCATCTGTTTCTAAAACTAAGTAATCATAATATACAGCCTACACAAAGGAGTAAAGATTTATTAATGTAAGAAAATTACTTTGAAAATTTGATTTTACAGAAACGTAGGTAGAGGATGTTACATCTGCCACTGAAGCAAAATTTCAAATGCAGAATGTCCTCTACCCAAATTCTGACTAGGTGATGCCAGCATGTTCTTTTGAAGTCCTCCTCTGAAACTGAAATATTAAAATAATTCAAAAGTACTACCAAGGATCAACACGTGATTAATTAATTAAAATCAGGACAGCATTAGTGAACTTTTTCCAAAGCAGATCTCATCTTTAAAAGAAAATATGATTTTGGGTGGGTACCATCTAATAGAAAAAGATCCCTGGTTCAGAAGAATTAGGGTGGAGTTGAAAGAAAGGAATAAGCTGTTCTTTCACCCTTGTGTGCACAGGTGGGGTTAATTTCTTAATCCTTTTCAAAGCAGTCATGTAGCTTATATAAATTGATCATACAGCAACATAAGATCTCCCCTAAACAGTCCTTCCTGAAATTTATCCTGTGGTTGGGATGAAGGAAATGTTGAGCCAATACTGATGGTTCTCTTGTCTTTGTCTCATATCTTCTGTGGAAAAAAAAAAAAAAAAAAAAAAAGAAGAGAGAGAAATCTTTGATTCGATTCTAATATCTAATTATCTAATCACTGATAATCATTACCTTAAACAGATATATTACTGTAATCATAGCCAGAAAACCAATGTTACTCATGAGGAGAATCGTGGAAAGATGAAGAAAGCTTTGATATTTCATAACTACTGCCAATAATAATCTAATGAAAGTAGTGGGTTTAAAGTGTCAGCTATATTTTCTAGCACCTTGAATCCAATAAAAAGTTAAACCACTTTCTGTGACACAGACTTGTCTTTGTTCTTTGCCTTTGGAGACATTCACACAACAGAGCTGTGAACCATGACTCAGATTTCTGAGCACTGTACACAAAGAGCTGTTATCTGATTAGAAAGGAAAGACTAAGCTCATGTCCTTAACATGCATCTGATTTTGTTCAGTTTTCACAATGCATCCACAACCTGGAGGGAAGAGAAAAGCATACCTGGCAGAAAAGAGATTATGACCCCTTAACCTTGAAAATATAATTTGAATTCTATGAGCACAAAGGAAGAGAAATTAGGCCTGGTTTTTATCTTTACCTGAGCTTGATTAGGTCATAGAAAGTTCAGGTAATACTTATGCCTCACAGCTACAATCATCACAGCAGTAGAGAAGCTGACAGAACAGAAAGAAATGAATAGAAATTAAAACTTTTTAACCAATATTCCAGCTGCCTGATTGCAAAGAAAAGGTTCAAAATAAAAACTCTGTAGAAGTAAATTGACACATTCTGTTCTGATTAGCATCCAAATTAGTAAATCAGCAGCACAGACAGTGAAAACTCTACCTGAGATCACTCCCCTGACTGAGATGTTTTGAGAGGAAAGCTTTAATTTAAATACCGTGATGACCATGCATTTAAATATTTTAATTTATTATTATCTTGCATGAAACTTCATAAACAGGTCCAAAACCCAAAAGCACAAAAACTGTAGTCCATTTTTAGTATTTCTTTTATATCTTCAAATCTGAACTCAAGTTTTCCAGATTTCCCAGTAGCCTGTTGAGCTGAAGGGCATTTGAGCATTTCGTGCCCTGTGCAGGACTTGTCAATCTACACAAGCCACTAGGACTATTACATTTTTGGAGAGGCCACAATTGTCCATTGCTTATCTTAGATCATTGCTTATATCAACCAGTTGAAAATTCTGCATAAACAAAGCACAAAAGAGAAAAAGACTGACAGCTCTAGTAAGCTGTTAGTTGCAGGAAAGAGGTAATGTACTCTTGACGTAGAAAACCACAGAGAGAGGGACATCACTGGTTTAGATAGCAAAACAAGTTTTCCCAACAGCCCTCCAAAATGCTTTACATTTACATCTGATTTTGATGTCTCAGAATCTGATGTCTTTCCTGACTATAAATACACTTGCACTATAAATACACTTATTGTCTCTTGTAAAATGTTTTGAAATCTTTTGATGAAAAGCACTAAAAATGCAGCCTTCTATTCATGGAGAAGCATAAGGTGAGATAATGTTCTCTGCACTGAGATTTCATGGTTCTGCAGAGAGGGTTGGTCTCCCATCAAAGAGTTATTTACACATTAGAAAAGATCTGTCAATCCCACCACTGCTGATCAAGGAAAACTAGTAAATGAGCTAGTAGCAATCACAGTTGGGGAAAGAAAATATCGCAACAAAACTGCAACAAAGCAACGACATTGATATCAAGCTGGAGCATGAGTCCTTACCTCCTGAGAAATTCAACATGCCAAATTATCTTCACACTATTCTTGATTTAGCTAACCCAAATGTAGACAGAAGTGACACCAGATGAGTCAGGCACACCGTCTGGACTCAAACTCTGAATTTGGAAGTGACAAACTCACAAAACTTTGCTTGGCTGCCTCATTTCAACAGTTAAAGCAAAAGCCAAATTTCCTTTTTAGGTTTCAGACAACTTACAGCTGAGCATATCCAAAGGTTAAAGGGCTTGCTGAAGAGGTGTGCTGCTGAGATTAGGTAAAAATTATCTGAGAAGTCAAAATTTAACCCACATTAAGGCAGTGAAAAGGGTTGACAGAGATTTGTGGGAAGGTCTGTTGTGGAAATTGTGTGCAGTGTTTGCTTGTTTCCATCCACTGAAATACATATGCTTAGGTTTGGCCGACAGTACATTCATTGCTAGCCACTGAAATCTTGGAGCTGTTACTCCCAAATTATGATTACTCAGAAGGTGCTAACAAACTGAACCAGACAGGACTTGTGTGTTGCAATTCTTTTACCCCATGAATGCCTCTCTACTTTATGAAAGGAAAGAATGTCTACACAAATGTAAACCACAAACCCTCAGTTCCACTAAGCATTGCACTCATCATTGCACGCTAATTTATGAATAAATAGGTGCAGAAGAGATGTATCTGATAAGAATGTACCATTTTCAAAGCATGTTACATGATCTCCACATTCAATTTAATGTATTATTCCAATAATGTAATTGTTAGCATCAAATCAGAAAATTCCCATCCAGGGAGTGGGTGGGAGGATGATAAATATGATTATGGTCAAGGTAAAATGAAGTGATTAATGATCTGAGGCTTTAAAAAATATATTTTAGCCAAAAGTAATACACTGTACCATCCAATAAACAAAATATTGCAGTTTAAGTATCTGAATAATTAATGTATTTGGAAGAATGCATAACATTTGATAATCCTTTCTGAATACTTGCAGGGTTTCTTCCAGAATTTATGCCTGGGAATCGACTAGTCTGAAGGTTGCTATGGAAAACACTCAGCTTACACAGCACATGGAGTTGGGGGCAGATACAAACTAAAGTGGAGACTGGTGTCTGTAAAACTCCTTATGTTTTTTTTTCATATATATTAATTATTGAAGCTATTAAGGCAAGAAGAGAAAAAGAGAGCACATAACTAATCCACATCTCCCTGCTGATTTCAGAGGAATTGCAAAATCAGAGTTTGATTAGAGGACATTTACATGAGGTTTTAATAATCATTAAGTTAATAAATATGCTTTTCTCCTACCTTGATGTGTCTGCCCTCTCCTTGGGAAACTGATATTCTGTCAAGATATTCTTTTTTACTGACAGAGAAGCAATCAGAGAGATGTCAAAACAGTCCTTCTCTCATCTCTATTATTGTTTATTAGGGGTGACAGGTAGATCCTTAGACACGAGCTTTCTGATGCTAGACATTTTAGACAAATGCAACAAAAATCTTTAGGTTAACAGAGGGGTGGAGACAAAGTTCAGGGAAACGGAGGGGTACTCTCAGCTCAGATGGGCACAATGATGAGCATGACACAGTTGTGCCTGTCACATGGGCTGCCTGTAAGAGCTTCAGATANAGGAAACGGAGGGATACTCTCAGCTCAGATGGGCACGATGACACAGTGGTGCCTGTCACATGGGCTGCCTGTAAGAGCTTCAGATATCACAAGATAACATTTACAGAGGATTTCAAAGAAAGTAACAATATTCTGACTGAGGGGCTCAAGGGAGACCATGACCTGGAGGGAGCTGTGCCTGACTGACACCACAATGAGTAACAAGCAAGCTGCCATGATTCTTATAGACAAAGTCTCTTCACATGACCTGGCTTGGGTTTATGAATAAAGTTTTTCCAGTATTTGATTGTTTTTGTCCGGTAGTTTTTGACAACCTAGAAAGGAGTTCTACATCTTCTGGACAAGCTCTTCTCATTTTTTTTTAAGCTGCCATCATTGACTTTAATCACCTTTAGGGTGTGTTTACTTCCCACTGCAGAATCTTGGGAGAATATGGTAGTTTCATTGATGCTGTGGACAGAACAGATCCACAAGAATACCCTCTACACTAATTCCACTTGTCTAATTTACCTGATTTAATACATTTTAAAAATTCCTTTTGTAAGCTTTCTCATGGAATGAACTATAGCTAAGGAAAATGGCTAAAAATTACTCAAGTTTCTTGCAATTGCAATAGTTATTTCCAGTGCCTTCTTGCTCAGACAAGTGGATGTGGCATGACATACCACAGGAGGGCAAAAATAGAAGATACAAGAGATACCTCCTAAAAATGGCAGTAGAAGATGATCTATAACACAACTTTTAATGAGATACTAGAAATGCAAGAAACAACACTTTTTTAGTGACATGTAAGTGGCCAAAGCAAGTCATAAAGATACAAGACTGTGAAAGGAAAGGATCACTCCATGATCAGTGGAACTATTGGAGGAAGATTGTCCTTTCTGTACTGATGTCCTGTGTCACTGCCTGCTGCAACCATCTGCTCCTGTTGAATCCTCAGCACTTCCAAAGTCATCTCCTGAGCCACCTCATTGAACTGCCTTCACAGCTTCTCCTGAACACCTCTGTTTCTGTGCACTCTCACACACCCATTCAACAGCTGTTTACATAGTGGTCATATCTTTCGTTTGTGGGTGGGAAGCTCCACGTGTTAAGACTATTTCAGAGTTATTTAGTGCATATAGGTGAGTGAACAGGCAGACACGGTGTGATGAGCTTGCTCTGTGACCATTCCTTCAGCTGCAGGAAGGATGCAAGGTTCTGTCTACAATCAATTTTCGCCAGTTGCACAATGTTCAACATCTGCATAATACTACTATGACAGCCTGATGTAAGCCATCAATATACATGCCTAAAGCATATGCATCCATTCTCATGTTTTCACATCACCTTCTTCCCCCAGCTCTATGTGCTGAGCATGATGCCATACGGGATGGGATATCCCTGTGGTCAGCTGGGATCTGCTGTCACAGCTGTGTCCCCACTTCTTGTGCACCCCCTGCCTGATCACTGATAGTGTGGGTTGAGGAGCAGAAAAGGCCTTGACTCTGTGCAAGTGCTGATCTGCAATAGTGGAAACATCCCTAAATTATCAACACCATTCCCAACACAAATCCAAAATGCAGTTCTATAATAGCTACTATGAAGAAAATTAGCTCTGGCCCAGCCAAAAGTAGAACAGCATGCCAGGCAATTCTGTTTTAGTCTATTACTTATTTACAGAGAACACAGACTTTTGCTTCACTGTGTTATTTTATACTCTCTGCAAAGAGTAGTAAGGAGACATCTTTTTTTTCAGGAAAGTATATTTCTTTAATTAATTTTATAAACAAAATCCTTTGTGAATACAAATATTTCACCTACCTCTCTCTTCTTTACTCCCTTGTCCCTAAGAAATTCGTATTTCTTATTTTTCATTAAAGGCTTGTCAGGATGAGAAGTCATCACAGAAACATTTCTGACAATTGGTTTATTCATAATCTAATTGTGCTGGCAGGCAAGAAGCTCCAAAAGTCACTCAATGTGCCATGACAGTTTTACATGGATCTTGAAAATGCTTGCCAAGCAACTTTCACAGCCTTGAAGGTTCTATCAGAGAATAGAGGAATGAGAAAAATGGAGACTTCAAACACATGAAATACAACTCAACAATTTTTCTTCCTCTGTGTTGAAATGCTAGCATGAAATTGTTGTGGGAAAAGCACACAGAGAGACACATTTGCTCTTCTAAGAATTTTGTCTTTTAAGAGCTTAACAAAGGTCATCCTGGATTAAAGGTGCAAAGTGAAGTGAAGATTTTTAATTATTATTCACATCACAGGGGGAAAAAGGAGATTTATCCTCCATCAGAGGAAAGGTCCACCAGTGCTGTTTTCCCTAACCTACTAACAAATGGAGGAGGAGGAGGAGAATACATATAGAGCAAGAAGAGGTCTTGTTTCTACAGACACTAGTTTCTCTTCCAACAGTCCTGGAGAGGATTGGCAGCAACATGAGTATTTGTCTTGGTAGGAAAATCAACTGGTCTCCTTGCTCCATAAAATGTTTGCTAATGGGGAGGGTGAAGGTCTTGGACTTTACCTTAAACAGTGATACATGAGGAAGTTCATTTTCTTCAGATCATTGTTCCTCCCTCTTTTTAAGTAAAATAAATTTCTATCATCTACAGACATGCTACATTAAAGTTTCTCTTGTAAGT
The DNA here is from genome assembly GCA_013397295.1 of Polioptila caerulea. NCBI lineage: Eukaryota > Metazoa > Chordata > Aves > Passeriformes > Certhiidae > Polioptila > Polioptila caerulea. The sequence continues at coordinate 1,053,947 of VYXF01002425.1, forward strand.
TTTTTTCTTCTTTACCTCAATGGAACATTGATGTCTAGTAAAAAAGAGAGCAAAAAGTTACATATAAAATGACTCTATGATCTAGAGGCTATGTGCTGTTTACGTCTTAAACATCTGACCTGAAATTTTCTCCTCATTGTTTAATATTGTAGGTCTTAATAGAGAACCAAAGAGATACTGCCAAAAAAGAGTGTGGGGATGAATTAATTCACTCTGCTTTTGATCATCTCCCTTCAATTTACTTCCATATTTTAACATATGCAAGCTAATATAGATTTTCAAAACCACAAGGAAAGGAAGTGCAAATAGAAATACCTACCTACCATGTTCATGCTAGAAGGTTTCTGAAGTCCCGTTGAAAGTTCTTTTTTGGTTTGAGACACTGAAGATAAAGAAACAACATCTGGAGTAGACAACAAAACAGGCATCAATAATACCACTTTATGAGATTGAATAGTAGAACCAATAGATTCTCAGCTATGTCACATTAACAACAGAGCAGGTAGATTTATATGATCCCTTGATTGTTGTGTATGACTTCATCATATTAAAGATAAAAGAGCTTAAGGCTGCCTGCTCCAAGACAGAAGAATGCACCCTCTCAGTGGTACTAAACTTTTATGATGGATTTTGTAGGAAAATGACAAAAAATCTAGTGGCTTAACATTTTTATCAGGAGACATCTCAAAACACATTTCAGTCTCCATCACCAATATGTCTGAACAAGTAGAATTAACTTTTCCCTGGAAGAGAACAGTTATCTCTCCACTCTCAGCTACACAGAGAGTGAACAGAAAGCCTAGGCTAGATCTGGGAATTAGGGGAAATGACTCCATCAAGATGTCTTTTTTCCACGCAAACCTTTTTCCTGCTACTGCAAATGGAAATTTCTCACAGTCGTGCTAGCAGATGCCCATGCCTTCCTTCCAGGAACACTTCCTTTACTGGTATTTATGATGCATAAAAAAGCAGTGCAGAAGCTCAGAAGAAGGCTTTGGAAGTGAAGAGGAGCAGCTGAATAAGTTATCGAATATGCCTCACAAATTACTTGTGGTTTAAATGATTTAAGGATACAAGGTTGTTATTTCATTGGATGGACAGATTTGGTCAAATGCCTTAACAGCACTCGTGAACATTAATATCAATTCCAAGTGGCTATTCAATTCCATGCTCATAGTCCTTGTTATTCAAGCTGCTGTGTGACTGTCAGTAGAAAACAGATTGCTGTTCATTTTAATCAGTCAGATCACAGTTTTATTGAACGTGCCTGTTTGATGTGATTGCATCTTGTGCAACTGAGCGAAATGAGACAAAAAGAGCAATTTTATATCACGTAGATAATAACAGATGCGCCCCTCAGAATTCATTATAGAAATCTGTTTTGTAGCCGTATGTTCCACTTCATCTGAAATCCTTTTGTTCTAATCAGCCTTTTCCTGTGTGAAACAACCACTCTACATTTTGCAAGCTTCCGCTAATGGAATCTTATATTACCTTGTCCATATCCTTGGATCTAGTGCTCAATATTGAAAACTAAGTCTTGTTTTCCATAACCTACTAAAATAGCCTCCATACAGTCACCTGATTGTAAGCACCAGGCATATTTACCCTCTTTATTACTATTTACCCTTTAAATATTGCTCTCTAATAACTGAAAATAGAGAGCTTTAGCAGTAAACAGTTTTAAAATATTTTGTTTCCTTGGTTTTTCCTTCTGCCTCAGTCTAAGCCTTCAGGGTAAGCACTGCTCTATGAAATCTCAGCACAGCCTTGGTGTCATTTTAGTTTAAATTTTGTTCAAATCTGTAGCCATCCAAATTCCTTTAGGACTTATATACATGTGTTTGAATCAAAATTACAGATATCATATGCTGCTTCTTTTCTTCATAACCATTCTTAAACATCTACATGACTATGCTGAGTAATATCTATTTTTATTGGCTTGATTCGTAGCTGATGTACATTCAAGTGGCTCCACAGATTTTAGTGGACTTATGCCAAATTACATTACTGAAATGGTTTGGCTGAAATCCTGTCGCCTTTGACATCACTGGCAAAGTTCCCATTGTCTTCAGCAAAGAAATTACTTCAATGTATATGCTTGGCATATAGAGACCCTCCTTAGTGCAAAGTCATGCAGAGAGGCACAATGATGTCTCAGTTAGAGGCATCACATTCATCCTGTGAAGTCTGCTAGAGATCAATACTAAAACATATATCTTATGACTATACAACAGACAGAATAAAAAAAAAGGTTGCAGAAACACGAATTAACTTTTGCAAAAATAATTCAAAGATACTTCAATGTAAATAAGACAGTGACTCAGAGCAGCTCCTTACTTTTCTTTGTCTTTCTTATAAAGTCACTGGCATCCTTTAATACCTCTCTTTCTCCAATTAGTAATGACCATTTTCTCTGAGTCAAGCCTGCAGGTATATACATATCATAAAATTAGTGGATCAAGCTGGAACCCAGACATGTCCCTGCACACACTCCACACATGTGGTGCCCTCTCATGTTCAAGGGCACTTGATAAGTCACCCATCCTTCCTTCATGTATTCCATATTTCTTCCAGTCCCTGTTATTCCCCCACATCCAAATGTCTACAGCACCCACAGTATCAGAACCCCACTGTGTTATATTTCTCATCTCTCTATCTCCCTCTATGACTCCTGAAAGAGGTTTCCATACCCATAAGTCTAGATCTCAATATAGTGACTAATAATCATCATCACCTATTCATGCTTCAGTGTGAATTCTTACTAATGTCCTCTCTGTACAAATTCTTTCTGTCTCCCTAGGTCCTTTCTCTTTTTCTACTTCATTCTAAGGCTTTAACTCACATCCAGCCCACAGAGTTGGAGACTTGATTCTTTGGCCTGCCTTTCTATAGGAAAACTTATAATCTTGGAGCGTAGACTGGTGGTGAAGGCAACTAGATAATTAAATCATCTTCTGTTCTTTATTCAGCCCTACTAAATATCTAATGTATAACCTTAGACCGTCAAAATCTGCCACATCTGTTTGCACTTATTTGGACTAAATTTATTGAGGTGATGTTCTAGCATAGGTTTAAAAACATCTTGCACTATCACATCCTAATCTGCAAATAATTTTTAAATCAGAGAAGCATTTTCATTTAATTAAGAAAAAAGAGCTCTGGGGTTGTTTTTATTTGCTTTAGTTTGACTTGGCATTTTAATGTTGTTTGGGGTTTTGTTACTGTTTCATAGAAACACTCAAATTATTTTTTTCTTTTGTTTGAAATATCCTTTCTTCAGTTTGAACAGCAAATCAAACAGTCATTCACACAAGACTAGCTAGCTCTTTTAAACTCAACTGAAATACCAACAAAAATAAAAATTGATTTCCAGTCTTATTTCAGCAGAGGACATCACATACTTAAGCTATTGCCTTGTTGGACTAGAGGTATGCTAAATGATAAAGGGACTGTCTCTCTCATGTCTGTTTGAAGAGAGCAAGGGGATTTCTATTTCTTGTCAACCTGGAGGAGCCTGATAACAAGATGTTTTTCTAATCTGAAAGCTAGGCTTTCATCAAGTGCAACTTTTGTGTCTTCAGAGACAGGTGTTGAGGTTCTGAAGAGTCAAAAATCCTTCCAGTGAAAAACAGGCATAAATTACACTTATGTTAACAGTAAAGGGACAGATACAAAATCCGTATCAAAACATTATAAATGGTATTGCCGGCCTAATGTTGCTTTGTGTGTGACATTAATGCCATTGAAAACACATTGACATAAAAACCTAATATAAACACCAGCAGCTAAGCCTGAAATAAAGGCAGGAAGGTTATCATTGACAGTATGGATATAAACATATCAGTCTTATAATAGTATTATAAATAAAAAGATTGTTAATTTAACAGTGGCCATATATACATATTTAAGTAATGTCAGTGCTCACACATTGCCAGTCTTTATTTCAGCATTTATGTGGGACCTCATAAAGCAGCCAAACACTTTCTGTTAACTTTTAGGGAATGATAGCACAAACATGACCATAAACATGATTCTGCTGCATAAATCAGATCTGTACATGTATAAATTGCATTGGTAATTTATGAATGTAAAATGCAAACAGAAATAGCCAGGCCATACATCAACAGCACCAACCCAATGAAAACCAGGCTCAGGAAATCACACCCAGGTTCTGCAGGTATGTGGTGTTAGAGCACAGAAGGGCAAAGGAATATTTTGTAAATGATGCTTGTCACGCTCAAAGTTTTAAGTTATATAAAGAGCAGAAACTTAAACACTGTGACCCTTCCAGGTATCCCCTCACCTTGCTACTTCCTTATGAAGGCCTGGTACTACCAGAGCCAACTGGAATTGGAACTTTTGAGAAGAGATTTGTTATTTCTGTGGTGCCAAGCAACCCTTCCACCACATATTTCTGTGAATTCTTTTAAACAAGGCTACTTACCAGGGACCTTAGGACTGTGGAAGCATCTAATGTTTGGGGAATTGAGAGACTGACAGTCCAAAGAAACTCAGATACATAATCTGCATGGCATCATCTCCCTGATGGGCAAGAAAGTTCACAATTGCTTTCAAAACTATGCCAAAAGCATTGTGAACTTCCTTCAGCTGTCCTTCCATGCTGGTTCACACAATAACCTTTAAATGGGATGGGGGAACTACACATGGAGGAAAGAATTTTACATTTATGATTTGTACTTGGAAATAATTGTGCAGGGCATCAGAGCTCCTTGCTGCAAACAATCCCACGGGCAGACATCTTGACTCCCGGGCATTTTTCTGGAACCAAGAGAGATTTCTCTCCATTAGAGCTACCAATCTGATTTTTCATACCAGCTGCACGGGAGTCAAAAATGCTTGTAGCTCTGCCTCAATAGTATGGCTGACTCCTGTTTTGGAAAAAGCTTCACTTTCCTACCACATAACAGCATTTTATGGCTCTGTACAGACAATTAAATAATTGAACAATTATGCCACTCCCATAAGTGCTGTATTAATGTTGCTTTAAGGAATGTAATGTTTCCTGCCAAGAAACCATCTGTTGAATGAAATATGTGAGACTAAAATGAGGCTAAAAGGAAGACTGCTGATATGATAGCTCCAGACTGGAAGCTTCTTGGTACCAAGGGAATGCTAATCAGTGTTGATCCTGACAGCTGTAGGTGTTCAGCCCTCAACAACAAGTAACATACTTTCATACCTTTTTTTTATTCTATCATTTCACTTCTTTCAAGGTTGACGAGCAATCTAGAGCTACTTGCTCAGCATATTTAAATAGTAAATTAAGGAAATATAACATTATCTCAGAGTATTTTATATGAGACAATGATGGATACTGAGAGAACTTGTAGCAGCTTCTACTGATCACCCATGAGAACAAGTTTTGAGATTCAAAAAATGTTACAGATTTTTATGCTTATTTTATCTTTTAGTTCTACTTTTACACTTTCTGCCTTTGTCAAGTGTGAGACATGTAAGCAAGAGACGTCCAAATGGACGTCTGGAGAAGCTCTTAAATCTTATTTCCAGTTCAGTCTCCCATATTCCCTCCTTTGAAAAAGGATCTCTGGGTCTGTTAAAACACATTTGCAAAATCTCATGTGGACAATGAGGACCCACAACTTTAGGCACCAAGGTGTCTCACTAGAGCACGAGCACAACTGACTTCTGATTGATCCTACAGGCAAGGCATTCCCGGAAAACTCAAAATTATGTAGAAGAATTGTAGTAATTTTCCTTTCCACTTCTTTTACCTTGGATTGATGGCATTGCAGCAAGAACACAAAATTTAGGTTCCAAGCTGGTCAATTGGTTTGAGCATCTCACCATAATTAAATCAAGATGATTTATTCTGGGTTCACAAGAAGACTTCTGACTCTACTCTTTATGATCTTTCTGCATTTTTCTTTTAATCATAATACAGATACCAATACTGAACTTCTGAGTTTTGAAATTCTTGGATGAAATGTTCTACAAAAGAATGTTTTATTGCTGCTGAAACTCTGAGAGGACATTCAGCAACTTATGCTAGGCTGAAGTCTCACATATGACTCCTCCATTTATTTGGGTCACCTAGTAGTGATTATAAATTAAAAACAGAGGTCCCTTTCAGATTTCTCTTCTGAAGCAATTTGTGTTCTTTCAGCAGAGCTTTCGCATCTTCTAGCTAACACAAATGTAATATAGCAAGACCTTCTCCTAACCATCTTTAACCTTTTAATTCCCCTTAACATCAATAAGAAGTATAAAGACAAAGTAATTTTTAAAATCCCACCTTGTGTGAAGAGTTGAAACAATGATTTTTCACTTCCAGTGACAAGAAGCAAGCTTCTTCTTTTGTATCAGCTCACTCCAGTTCCAAACAATCAAATGGTGTTACTAAGATATGTTTTCACAGCTGTTTTGATGGGCTGACTTACTGAATGTACCAGAGTTTCTTAGTGCCACCATAGTTTTTTCCACCAGTTTCAGTACAGCTACCAATATAACACTAGCAATCCTGAGTGCTCATGATCATGTAATTAACAGTTTTATATCTGGCACCCAATTCCATGACCTGCAACAAAGGTGGAGCCTCTGGACACCCTACATACAAACTGTAAGTTCTGGAGCTGTATTTGAGATGAAGAGACTGCATAAAGATGCAGTGTCAACACATCTCTGTAAAGGATTGCTCTTGTTTTCCGCAGACACAAGCTCTGTTTCCACAGGGTAATTCTCCTAGGTGAAGAGAAAAGATCACTGTTTATGGTTATATCCCTCTTCCAGAATTATTTCATAGCTGTTACATATCAGATTTGGTCAAATGAGATGTGATCAGCCAAACCATAAAGGTACAGAAATTTACTCATCTTGTTTGTGTATGTGTTGAGAGATCAAGGAGAAAATCTCAGGGATCTTTGGTTTCTAAAGTAAGTCTTCTGGTCAAACAGCTGGGTGTGTTCAGGGAAACTGCTGGAAGCCACCCAAAAAACTGTCAGATGCATTTTACATTAGTATAGGTTACCAGCCAAGATGAAATCAGCATTTAAGCACCAGCCTATAGACTCTTAATTTCAGCAGGTGAGTTCAAACAAGAGGTCTGTGCAGCATGAAAGTTTAGTAAGGATCAATTCTAGAGTCAAGACTAAACTTTCAATACTTATGCAATGAGTTTCTCTCCTTCAGGCCTAAATGAATCCCATGAGAAATGCGCATGAATAATATGTTTTGATGAGGCAGCTCCAGTCTACCACAGGTTGGAAACTCAATAAATACGTTTTTTTCTGCCTGAATTTCTTTCCTTTCCCTGTCCTGGTCACTGGAGAGCCATGTAAAGAAATGGCAGAAAGATACAAACACTGCTAAGATACTGTGAAAAACCAAGAAAAGACCCAAATAAGTTGTTTTCTCATGGAAGCAAAGATATTAAGGAGGGCAGGGAGCAGCTCCAGAGAGTAAATAAAATGCTAGGAGTATAATGCACACCACAAGTTTCATAATCTGACCATTTTTTAAATCTAAAACTGAAAATCATCTAAAAACTGAAAATCATCTAAAAGAGTGTGGAATGCAGAAGATATTTGTTGAGCACAGAAGGTATTCAATACCTTAATACAACTGCACTATTAAACCACTGATAACCAAGGATCATAACTTCATAATTTTTTCCCCTTTTGCTTAGATAGAAATGAAGTTAGCAGTGAATGAAACCTATTAGTGTTTGAAAGATGTAGGGTGGCATATGCAATTCACTGCAGGATGAAAGTAGGAGGGAAGAAGTGGAAGAGCACAGCTAAATTGCAGAACCGTGCAGCATTTTTCAGTTCCCAAATCAGAGTGGGAAACCAAGGCATAACTAGACTTCTAGTCCTGTGTGAAGACATAGACAGGTACAAAGATTTCACTTTCCCAATCCAGCACCCAGCATTATTTCACAGAACAGAAACAGAAGAAATCTGCTCAATAAAGCAGCCAAGTTGTCTAAGCACAGCCCTAATGGACAGAGTAGCTGGTTCTCAAACCATTACATCACAGCCAGCCTAATACTGAGAGACCCTTAAGATGGGAATGGAAGAAATTCCCAATTTATACAGGTGAAACAGGGAGTTTTTGAAATCTTACCCTGTCCCTCCATGGGTAAGCTCAGCAGTTACAAGACAAGGCTAAGGTCAATGTTCATCTCAGCAGTTTACCTCATCTGGGTCTTCAGCCAGTACAAGTTTAGATGGGTATAAATCAGAAGAAGCCCTGTCTGGTCAGATCCCTGTGCTCAAATTTCTACATATTATATTTCAATACACTCATTCTCCTTAAATTAATAGAAAATCCACAATTTGTATTACTTCTACTCAAATGCAATTCAGTACGAGCAGGGGTGGTTAGGTAGGTTTTTTTCTTTTAACTGACAAATGACAGTGGTATGAAATGTCTGGGAATGAATTTGCTGTGAACATACTTGAGTGATCTCCTTGGCTTATAAGATACCAACAATGATTTGCACTCATTTGGGGTCAGACGTGAGAACAAGTTATTGTCTGTTAGGAGGCTCTCTGCACGCTTTTAGCCTGCACTTCACTTCTCTTGATCCCCTTTCTCTTAAAAAAATATTGTATATTTGAATATTTAATCTGAATATTTACTGATTTTCTGAAAGTCAGAATTTGGTGGGAAGTGAAAAACACAGGCACATTGGCTCACCATCAGACTGTTTTGAATAATCACAAACCCAGCACGTTTTTTTGGTATGTGACTATTTACCTGTGCTTTGAGACTTTGTTAACTGAATATTGCAAAGTGCTTAGCAATCCCTGGATGGAAGGTAGTTTATACCACACTAAGCTAAAACATAAATAAGAATAAAGGACAGATATATGCCATATCTGGAGAATGGTCTTCAAAGCAGAAAAATCAGGGGACTGATTTTTATGTTTAAAAGAGCCAGTGGGGAGTTCTACTCTAAAATCAATGTCGTCTGCAATGAGCTCATGTGGATGGATGGGGAAGTTAGTGTGCAGATAGATGTGGATTTACAGTCCTCAAGGTATCCTGCAATAACCTGCCATGAGGGTTTTCTTAGCCTGCACTGAGAATGCCTTTGTGTGCAATAGTCTAACAAACTATTTTGCACTTGTTCCCTATTAGATGGGTTTTTTTCACCAGCTGACACACCAATTTCTATACATTACCTCTTCTGGAATGATAAATCCTGTAACAATGTCTGAATAAGCTACACTTAAGACTCTTTATGCTCACCAAATATGTAGTCAGGCTGGCAGTGCAAGCCTATGAAACCAATTTACCTCTCTAAGCCAGAATGCCTCCCTAGAAGCCAAGGCAGGCCCAGAGATTCAGATCTGCAGAAAATTTGCCCTGATTTCCGTGCTATGGTCACCACAGCACTGCACAGTCTCTCAGCATCCTGAAGTTTTCTAGGCAAAATATCTACATAGTGTGCAAATTTAGTAGTAGTAGCAGCAGCAGTAGCAGTAGCTACAGCAGTTGCTTTTTTACACATTGAATGCAGGCACAACTGCAGCCAGGAGGAAAGGCAAAGCAGCCACAAGACTTAATGCTTTGCCCTAAGGTAAGTCTGCCCCAGGAAATTTCCCACAGGTTCTTTTCCAGGAGGAGCTTTCCTGAGGGTAGAGGAGTTTGTGCAAAGTTCTGCTAAGTCAGCTGCTGCCAGACATCTGCCTAAAGGGGTCTGCAGGGCAGTCCCCATCTTGCAAGTTTAATCAGCCCAAGTTCTTCAGTGGCAGGTGCAATACTCCAACATATTGTGCCATCCTCTGGCAGATCCATGTATAAAATTACCACTCTGTGTAGTTCAAGCACAAGAGAAAAAGAGATCTCTCTAGTGCTCATTCTTGAAAATAATGTTTTATTAGAAAAAAAATTTGGCACCCAAAAGTGCCAGGCTGGTGGAGACATACTGTCTGCAACACAGCTTCTTCTGGTAACAGATCTTAAAAGCTTCAACAGTGATCTGTTATTCTTACAAGACACAACAAAACTCCCAACAGGCAGAAAACAGCAGAATTAATGGATTGGAAAGCGAGAGTCTAATGTATGAGCTTTCAAAAGTCTCTTAAGACCAGCAGCCTCATTGTGCATATCCCGTAAGTTCCTGCTATTGGGTTTTGGGTGTGTGTGATACTGTCAGTGGAAAAAAAGCACAAAGGTCAACATGGCTGCAAAATATCTCAAAGCATCTCAGTAATATTTCTATGGAAAACCTTTAACTCCAAGAGAAACAAATATTATTTACACATCAAAGGGCTTAAAAAAATATCCAGGCAAGCAAAAGTCAGCTCAGTTCAACTACTTTACAGTGAAATCATTTTTTATTGAATTCAACTTTCATGGATCATTAGAGAGCCAGAAGCAAAATTCCAAGAGCCGCTTTGACCTAATGAGTCTTCTGCAAATTGTTTTCTTAAGTATCCCATGCCATCTTTAAGGATTCTGAAAAGAAATGCATTTTCTCTTTATTTTGTGTTTTAAAAAAACAACAGAAGCTTTTAAATTGAGTGTAATTTATATCCAGTGCAATAAGCTTGTTTTTTAAGGTGTATTTCCTTAATCTTTCATATAAGTATAAATGTTCCAAAAGCATAGAAAAGGTACTGACACCTGGACTTACTTTCTAATTATGAAATTATGCACTTTTATTTTTGTATAGTGAAAACTTGCGGAATCCAATAGCTTTAAACTCCCCGATTCCACAGGCCTATACTGCTCTGCGTTCTCAAAACCTTACAGTTATAAATCAGTGCAACCATTACTCCTAGTGTCCTAATTGATTTTGGAAAACAGGAGAGAGAATCCATCAAGAACCTTATAGCTGATACAAAGTGCCTTCAGAAGAAAATATTTATTAAAAGCATCACTCTAGCAGGCAAGAAGAGTGAGTTGAAAGTTAATATTTTCCATACCAGAGAGGAAATAAAATCTCTTCTCTAATCACAGCCAGGGCAGGCCAGTAACAGAAGGGACTGATAGGAGTGGCAGCATGTCCAACCACTTGTGAGTGCCCAGATCAGATCCCTGGACACTCCTTTACAGCTGGATGAACTGAGGGTAATGCGTGGTGCACAGCCAGGTTTTGGAGGTTTTGGATTTGCTTTGGGTTTTCAGTGAGGTAGCTGAATTGTTACCCCAAAAAAGCCTGACTCTGCACCAGGCAATCACCCTGAGAACAAAAAAGATGCCAGTCTAGACAGAGAGGGGTTTCATCAAATGAAAACTGCTTCAAGAGAAAGTGACCATAAGCAGTTGTCTCCGACTTATAATTGAAGGTCTTGCTTTCTAATCTACACAGACAATTTTTTTTTAAAATTGTCATCGTCTTGAGTGCAGCAAAATTTTTAGGACTAGCTTGCTAAATTGAAAGATTGACAGCTAAAGCTGGCAAAACAGTTTTTCTAAACTAACCCAACACTGAAGCTTTGAGAGAGGCAGAAATCATTTGTCTGCAAAATCATATTTGGTGGTCACTTCCAGTCAGGGAAAGAGGAGAGAAACATTTGTGAAATAAGCCCCAATTTTCTGTTCTCTGAAGGGCCAGTGGCACACCTGGATGAGCCAGTCTGGCACTTGGTGTGGTCTCTGCCATGGAGACTCCTGTGAGGTGCCTCTCAGGAGTCCTTTGGTGTCTCCTGCTTCCATGGGAGGTGAGGGAGGTCTGTCCCAGCAGCCAGCTGTGCTTCATGGGCTCTGCTCAGCACTCTGCCCTGTGGCTCTGGGAGTGCCTCTGGCCTTGTGGCCAACACCACCTTGCTCCTGCAGTCCTTCCTTCTCCCAGAATTTCACAACACTTGGGTTTCCTTTTTCTCCTCTCCTTCCTCCACCATAGCTGTCAGCCTGGGGTCTCCAAAGGAGGACAAGTTGCTAAAGATTGTAAAGAAGAACAGGGAGAGCAAGCAAGCCCTCACTAGTGTTTCTGGAGGGATGGACATTAAAAATCATCATCAAGACTCTCCTCACCTGTGAGGGGTAAGGGGAGAAGCTGGGTGACATTTCAGGACTTTGGGGCCTGGTGACATAAGGTAAGGTTTGGGGGCAGCTTGCAGACCGGGCCCGTGTGGGAGCAGTGTGTGGGGAGCAAGGAGCACACAAAGGCCCCAGTGTTAAATTATTGTCTGGGGCTTTCCCTTGGCTGGAATTGGACCTGAGGAACAGAAGGCTGGGCCTCTCCAAGAGCCCTCAGCAAACCTCTGCAGGGCTCTGGGGCTGGCAGCCACAAGGCCACAGGGGATGTGCAGAGGTGGGAGGCTGCACATCCCTGGTATCAGTCCAGACAAGCACTGGGTTGCCCACCCTGCCTTGTTTGACAGAACAGTGCAGGAAATCCTGTGCATGCAGGATTCCTGAGCATCTGACCAAGGCCCGAGGGCAGCAGAGCACTGAGGCATCACACAAAGAGCGCAGCTCAGGCACTCCTCGCTCCATTAAAGCCTCCCACTGAGGAGAGAGGAAGAGTTTGTCTGAGCAAGAACTCAGCTAAGGACCTTAAGATTTGCCACGTTAAATTCCAGCCCTTTGAAGTAGTTCAGAGCTGTCAGTGCCAACTGTGTTATTTTGGACTTTAACTTCCTGAGGAATCAGACAAAACCCCTGAGAACTCTTTGTGAAAATGTTCAGCCCAAAAGTTGTAATTCCTTTGCATTTTGCTCTATGGAAATCTTGCTGGAGCTGCTTAACTACAGAAGAATGATTGCTGCATATCTTGAATTTCAGACAAATCATGAGATGTCAAAATTGGGACTCAGTGCGATAATGATGACTCTGCCCACTTGGTTCACTATAGGCTTCAAGTACTATAGTTATTCACTCAGCATTAAAAGAAAAGAAGCTTTCTCCCCCGCTACTTACCAGAAAGCAGGGGAATGAAACCTAACCAGCTTGAAACCATTCAGACTAAAATGCTAAATTATGATTTTGGCAGCAAGTGGGTATGTACAGTGGATAAAGTGCAGGAAATTAAGAGCCAAGTACAGAAATATAACTGAAAGCCACAGTAAAAAGTCTTGCTATGTAGCAAGTTTATAAAAATTAAAAGCTGTTTAAAATGAAAGAAAAAATTCTTTTTGTATTATTATTTCATACATATATATGTGTGTATGTGAAATGCTAGCAGTAATGAAAGGGGTAGATAAGTTACTTTTGTCAGAAGAATGAGGAAAAAAGAAAAAAAGCATTTAAAATACAGTCAGAGTATATAATTAATCAGAACTACTCTGATTAATAATTATTGTTATTGTAGTTATTATTGATAAATGTTAGCAGTAGACCTCAATGGCTGAGCTCCTAAGAATTCAGATTAACTGAAATGCATCTAATTTGCCTGCATGTAGCTATAGCCATTTTTATTAACCAATATTTCTTCTCTAATACTGCTGGTTAACATTGCTCTCTTGCTCCATATAATATGAATAGTTTCTGTTCTACTTAAAAATACTGAAGAACCATGAATCTATTCTTGTCTCTGTCCTGGGATTTCTGTTGACTTCAGTGAAGTTAATTTTCTCTCCATCCTTATCTTTGGGATAACCAGGGTAACCAGGCCTCCTGAGTTCATAGAAGACAATCATTATTGCTGGCTGTGGTAGAAGAAATGGGAATATGTTGCTGGGAAACCCCTCAGAAAGCACCTCTGATGAATTGGATTAAAGGAACAGACAACACAATGAGATTGAAATAGGACAATGAGCTCAAGCATAGGAGGATGGATAGTATGTAGGTATTTTTCTGGCATATTTCAGTCTTGCAGAAGGATGTTCAGAGAATAGGCAAATAGCTTTCCAAAAGGAGAGAGAATAACCATTGAGCAGGAGGTGGGAGGTGTGTCCATTTCTGCCTGCTTACCAGACAGCACTACAACAGAAAATCTGTCCTGCACAGGGGGATTTCATCTTTCTGAAGACACTCCTCTCTCTGTTTTGAGAATGAAGCACAAACATGTCCTTCAGAAGGGATCCTCTTTAATTTGCAGTATACCTCTATCATGGGACAAAGGGCAGAGCTGAGGGGAGGGTTACATATTTTTATGGCCTTTGCCCATTTCTTTTCTGTATTCACTCCTGGCCCAGCTGCAGCTTGGGCTCACAGCAAGTGCACAGTGGTGCCAGGATCACCATCCCTGTAGCTGGGTAACTCAACCAAGCACAGTTCATGCAGCCAGCACACTCTGCTCCAGGGTGAATGTGAGAAATCTTGCTCCAGTGTGGTCTGGGGCTTGGTCCAGTTTGGGTGTGCCCTTCATGAAGAAAATAGATGAGCTCTGGGCCCAAGTACAAGCTGGGATCTTGGCTGTCTCAAGGCTTCTCCCAAATTTTGCCTGTATTTTAGCCACTGACAGGAACATAAAGCTTTACACAAGTGTGGACTCCAGAGTAGTCTGCAACATTAAACACAGGAGTTATTCCCACTGCCAGCACTCTATTCAAGGAAGGGTTTCAGACTGTCAAAGGTTTAATTTAAGAATGAATTTTTTTGTGAGTAAATAACAAATGGAACCTACCTCCCCTGCTAACTGAGTAATGAATATTTAAGATAAGTTGAAAAGGTATTTTCAGATGGCCAGTTATTCTCAGTGCTGTGATTCTGCATGGATTGCATATTATCTCAGCCAGAGACAACATTTTCCTTTATGCTATAGTTAAATCAACTCTGAGGTGTGAAACAAAACAAGACAAAATCAATCACATTTCTTTCAAACTTTAACAATATGTTTTCATTCTCAGGGAGGAAAACAATGTTTTGGGTTTTTTTAAAGGAAATCATTCTAGGTCAGAACCACTTCTGTTTCTAACAACTTGTTTTGATGTGTTCCTAATCTGCAGATGAGGAAGCAAAGTGGTACCAAGTAACTTATTATCTTCAAGTAACTTCTTATATCTTCATTATCCACATGCAAAACTATATTATTTTATGTTATCTCTGTATATTTTTGTGTGTTTTGTTTATACTTTAAGATAAGTGTAAATGGGTAAAGTCAGAATGAAGACATTTTCATTTTACCTTTATGCCAGCATCTGCAAGTTGTAAAAGAATCCTGCATTTTGTCCACAACGGTTTGTTCTCAGAATTTATTTCTTGGTTTGGCTATAGAGAAGATAAACTTTCCATTAAACTGAAAATCAGTTGGTTTTGACCTATTTGTGCTGAAAGTTCTTTTTTCATTGCCGTCCTAAGAAGTCTTCCTCCTTCTTGAGACAAACATAAGTTTACTCCCAGTGTAGTTATTTCAAATTGCCTGTTACTAAAATTTATGATACCAGAAAGACAATAAATCCCTTGTCAGTCTCTACTTGACACCAAAACAGATTTTTGTCTGCAATCAGTGAAGTCAAACAAGAAAAACACTTGCTTCCTGCAGACAGAGCCTTACAGACAATTACAGACAATTCAATTTAGAATCTCCATTGATGTCTTATCTAACTAATTCTTGAATGTGTGTAGCAATGGTGTCTTGACCACATCCCTTGAAAGTGACTCCAGCTACCCAATTCTTTCTTCTAAGAACATTATTCTCCTCCTCTGCTGCAAGTTCTGATCTAATTTCCTCCACTTGATCTAATTTCCTTCTGCCTGTTAAATTATCATTTACAGAAAACACATATTTTCAGATCCAAAGATGAGATGAAATACTATAACAATTGATCTTAATGTATGCAATTTTTTGTAACATATATTATTACTTCTTTTGGTTCCCCTCTTTTACTAAAACAGCTTGTTGAATGATGAAGTGTGAGTTCAGGAAATATTGATATATTTTGAACTGTATTCTTCTGCATGAAGAATTGTTTTAAGCTGTAAAACAAGAAAAAAACAAAAAAAAACAAAACAGAAATTATGCTACAGCTATGAGATTCCATGACTTTAAAATGCATTTTAAAATGTATTGAAATTATGATTTTTTTTTTTAAAGCATGTGAGATTTTGGTTGTTCTAATCTTAAATTTCATAACCTTTTCTTTGGTCTACCATTAAATGCTGTAGAGCAGGAAGATAAATAGTTGCAAGAAAGAGCAAATCTCAAACACCACCCATTCTTCATCTGCACCCAAAGTGTCCTTCTTCTTCAACAGTGGAACGCTAACAGCCTATTAATCTTTGAAGAAAATCCCATTATTTATAAAGTATTTATCAAGTCTTCACTGTATTTTGAAATACAGGCATGTTTAACTCTTCACAGTGCTTGAAGTACACACGGGAAATGTTTACAAAGGCAACTTCAATGCATAACAACTAATTCTTCCTAGATTAAAAAAATTCAATAAACATCCATCATACAATATTGTCTAGTTTGGGTTTGATCAATTTAGATAACAAGAGGAAGAGCAACTTGATAACTTTTCAGATTCTTCCTCCAAAAGAGAGCAATTGGATCTAGAACTTTTGCTCAAAGATTTGTGTCTACCAAACATATTCCTATTTCTCACTGCCTAACTGTGCAATGGCTTCCCATTTAGTGGAGGCCTAACAGCCTCTGAAAAAAGAAGAAAACATGATTAGTATGTAACCATGGTTTTACCTCTACTCCCCTCTGAACCCTACTCTAATAATCAATGCATAGGTAATGAATCAATCATAACAGGTTATTAATGAGTCAAGCCTTCAGCTGTGGTGGGAGAAAAAACCACAAGTGGTTACCCTCTGGTGGAAGAGGGTAACAAAAGAGGGAAAGAAACTTCCAGTACAATGCATGAAAGCAAACTGGCAGCAGGTGGACCAGCTTAGTCAATTTACGTCAGATGATGGTCTGCTTGAACAGAGACAAGATCTACATCAAAGGTTGCAATTACCAAAGCTTACCATGTTGCTTCTTCTCATAAACTCGTAGAAAAATCAGCTGACTTGGAGCTGTAAAGGAACATCGTGGTTTGTCTTATTTTTTTGGAAACAAGATCAAAAAAGAGGGAAAACATAAGAGTGATAATGATATTCAGTTTAGATTTTTGCAGGCAAGTCTCTCATCCCACAGGAAAAGAATTTAGGAAAGTCTAAGACAGAAATAAGGGCCCAAATCACCTTAGCTATAATAATCTGTATATGTTAATCAGAGGAATAAAACAAGGGCAGCCACAGCTGCTACAGCTGCCATCTAAACCTCATTACTGTGCTATAATATCACCTGGAGCAACTTGTTTATTTCAGCTCTACAGCCAGGGCTAGCACTGGGGAACTAATCAAGGACTTCTAAACCTAACTGCCTATCTCTGTGGCTACAGTAATATCTATAAATATGATAGTACTCGAGCAGTACCTCTGTGAATTGCAGGATATCATCTATTATGCCCTGACCAATAATAGTTCACACAGGATTGCGGGGAGTTATTGCCAGTGCATTGCTCTCTGGTCTAGTTTACCCAGAATTACTATAACAAAGTAAGCAGAATTTAGGAGATCTGGATTCTCACTGTTTTGCATTCTTACTGCATTTTTTATTCAAGGAATTCAAAGTGTACACTGCTTAACTAATTCAACCTTACAATGCCTGTGAGATGCAGAAAAACAAGTTTAGGTAAATTTTACAGGTGTAGAAACAAAATGTAATTTTTTACCAAAGAAGTTAGTTACAGTCTTTTGCAAGTAAAATCTGGCTCAGCGGGCAATAGGAGATGGAACCTACAAATACATTTCAGCACTCATTGACTTTGGGAGAGTCTGGACAATTTACACCAGCTGTGCATATAACCTTCCAAATCCCTGAAACTTACTGTCAAAAGCCCTGCAACAACCTCTTCCTAACAAGCAAAAAAGTGGAAAGTCTAGCAAGCTATTTTCTGTGCCTGCGTTAGAAGAAAGTGTTGGCAGAATCAGCTTGTTGCTGTAGATTCGTTCTTTGGAGCAAAATGGTCAGAGAAGTAGTTAAGTTTTCACTTTTTTCCCTTGCCAAAAGCAAATGCATCATAGCACACCTGAGTTTCCTGAGAATGACTAAATTTGTCTTTTTTATCGTGCAGCTGAGATATGGTGTGACATATTTTACTGCAGAAACAAGTGAGGTACCAGCATTTTTTTCTTTAGTCTCTTCCAAATGGCTGATCTATGGTGCAAACATCCATGTCACACAAGTGAAAGGAACATGTGCTATTGCTTTACCCATTGAACATATTGTGCCTGCACAGGTTAAAGGAGCCAAACATAAAAGACAAACAGGCAGCTGGTTTATGTAATGAAAGATCCCAATAAATATATTAGGCAAAAATATATTTTGAATGGATCCTATCTGGTTCTCTAAGATAATATTGTTACCTGCAGTGCAGAGGGGCTCTGTCAGTTAGAAAGACAATATTAAATAGAGCAAAACAGTGAGGCCTTTTTCCTTCAGTAATAAAAAGAAAACACAAGTTTCAACTTTTCTGAGCACTTTGGGTACATCAGCATGCGTTCTTTTGGGGGATTCTTTGCAACATGTCATTATAGAGAACAGAAAATTGAGGGGCTGTCATTTTCAGCACAAACACATGATTTTGCTGGGGGAAGTAGGCACTGTGAAGAAGCTTTCTTGTGTACTAATGTCTAACCTCACAAACCCTTAGTGGCTCACAAAACTTTAAAGATGACAGTTCAGGAAAATGATTTCTGCCTGGTACAGGATACTGAGAGAAAATCTGTAAGAAAATTTGGGTTTACAAGTCAGGGATATCTACTAAGGCTGTCTTTGAAAGTGAACAGGTATCTTGATATTTAAAATTTTATTACCCTCTTTTTGGTAATCCCTGTCCTATTTCAACCTGAGCATGTAGACCAGGAGGGGTGGTAGGATACTGAAAAGCAGCTGTTCAGCTGTTATCAGATGACCTTCAATGTAGGCTCTTATTTTTCAATATACAGTGTTATACTGGGAAAAAACAAAACAAAACAAAGCACCTGCTTTTGCCTCCTCTTCCTCCAGTGGTTTCCATCCTCTCTTTTAAGCGAGGAACCTGGTTAGACTTATTTTTCCATCTCCACACTCCATTCCATTTTTCCCACACCTGGATACAATTTGGACTTCGACACAGCATAAGCAGCTAGTGGCTTGTGGAGGGTTAAATCCTCTCCAAACCCATAGGTAATGTGTGACAAAAACCTCATGTTTGTTGAAGTGAAACATTATTCTGAAGCTTCTCAAAGTCAAGAGTGATTTTCTACACTGTCAATCTAAGCTGGGCTTTAATATGATAAAGAGCTCTGAAACTGCACTCCTATCACAGATTGAACACACGATCAAAATCATTTTGATCCACTTCTCCTATCTCATAAACAGCTGGCATTTGGTGTGGCTGAGTGGATGGAGACATTTCTGAACTGACTTTAATGGCCTCATAGTACATCTGCAATAGATGGAACTGAGCAGTTAATCATGATTGAAGCTGGCACCTGAAACAAAATTCTCACCTCAGCTTTGTGTTACGGTTGCAGCAATATCTTCTAGAGAAAATTTGGAAGCATTTCTGCTTTAATCTCAAAGGATTACTAGCACCATAAAATAATTGCTTTGAAATAAATGGATTTACAAATGGTCTGTGCTGTATTTGGGTAGTTCAGGTTCACTGTTCCTATTAGTGTTTTCCTGAGAAGCTCAACTTTGGGTTCTACAGGTGGCTTTTCTCCTAGTATTTTTCTTGCATTTTAATTGTATCAGAGAGATCAAATTACACTAATTGAAGGTAACTGTCAGCAGCTGAGCCGTTTCATTAGGCTGCCATCACTACAAAGGGCCAGGGACCCACAGGGCTGCTATCTTGTGCCACTTGTCTTTTGACCTGAAAGACGGTGATTTTACTGGGTGATTTTTGTTTTCTAAGTGCATTTTTTTAAAAAACATATTTTAGAATATTCCTTCAAATTACAGTATTTTTAACAATATCTATGCCAAATTAAAAGCAAAGCCATGACTATATATTTATATATATATGCATATTTTCAGAAATTAGATCTCATAGTTGCTTTACTTGATATTAAACCTATCATATTAGCAGGTCTTTTATAATATTTTCCATGTGCTGTTGTCCAACTTAGGAAGCAATAGTCAGTCCTTTTTGCTATGATAACCTCTACTAATATACACTCTACATGGTCCAAACTGATGAACACTTCATAAATGTTCATAGCATATTTGGAATATTACAGATACACTTCATCTTTGTTGGAGAAGTCTCTGTTGGTTACCATAATAATTTACCACTTTCCAAAAATTTGTTCAGAAATATCCTTTGCAATTTTAAGACTTGTGATTACCATTATCTCCACTTGTGAATCTGTTTTGGCTCCTTTACAGACATTTTGAAATATCAGGATCATACTCTGCCAGTAAAGAAAACTTCTCATATAAACGTATTTTCAATTTATTCCCTATACTGAACTCATGTTGCATGTTTTGGGGAAAAGAAAGTATGTTGTTTTCATTGTAATTTTAACCTCTTTTCCAATTTTTTTTTTTTTTTTTCTGAAAATGAATTATGCCCTCAAAGTACTTTGTGATATTTTGAAAAATATCAACTATTTCATAATAACATTAAAAATATTCCTTTAAACAGGACAAAAAAAGAACCACAAGAAGATGAGGGATGAGGAAACTTTCACAGTAAAAAAAGAGTTTAAAACTTTGATCTAGTTATTTGAGAAAAGGAAAAATAGTAAACTAACAAACTATTTTTTCATTACCAGAAAATACTGGATACCTGAAAGACTTTTATGTTAGTGGAGGAAAACATAAGACTAACTTGTACCTGGAAGCAGAAACAAGAGAAATTCACATGGGAGAGAGGTGTGTTTTTTAATAGTGAGACCAAATAACTTCTGTAGGGACAAAGGCATTTGCCTCCCAATGTCTCCACTTCAGACCTGTGTGCCTTGCTGGTTTATCTGTTTGTTTGTTTTGTCTTTGGCACGTACTAATTATGCTCCAATCCCACATTATTGAGCTCAATACAGATGCCCCCAAATCAAAGCTAACAGCCTGTGATAGACCCACCCAGATGACCACGTTTTCTCTTTTTTTTTTACATTCTGTGAACAGATGACAATTTGAGTAGAATGTTTTCATTTTAGGCAATTTAGGCTACATGAAAGCATCATAAATACAGCCAAGTGCCTAAACCTGGGAAAAGCTGCAGAAACAAAGTGTGGCAGTAGTAGAGTCAGACCAATGGAGTGAGATAAACAGGAAGGATGGTTTTGCCATCCAGAACTACAAACTGGGAAAGCTTTAACGGGCATTGCTGGGGTCAAAGAACTAGTAAGTGTCTGACAGCCTTTGGTTTTCAGGGCAGAACTTGATGAATGCTTTGCCCAGGAGCATTTGGTCTTAGAGCTGTGCTTTCTTCTTTCATAATTAGACCATATTTCTGTGGATTTTTTCTTTCTGTCATGCAAACATGTTCATTTATGAAAAGGAGGTAAACCAACAACAATAAAAGAGCTTTCATGCCCTGTTATGAGCATTCTGAAACAGAGCCCTGGGCACTCTGAATCTTTTCAGAATCATCAGTAATGTGGCAGAAGGACAAAGAGAAACTGCCGGTATCTGAATTGTAGATTACACTAGTGGCAATTGCTTTTATATTTTGTTGATATAATGGTTTGCATTTGCCTCAATCAGATACCTACAAAAACAATTACAATGAAGCTTAGAAGACAGATTTTTTTCACCATTAGATGGGAATGGGTTTGGAGTCAAATATTGTTCAAGTCATGCTTTCTGGTTAGTCTTGCTTTCTCCATTCCCCTTGTGGATAACATGTAAAATGTTTGGCATTCAGGGGCAGGGAGAAGCAGGAAAGGAAGTAAAATTTTGGGTATCAGTCTCAGAAAAGCAGCAGGCAGCAGGGCAAAAACTAGATCTTCCTACAAAGGACCAAACACTTCCAAGCAAAAGTAGAGAGGAAAAATTACATTGTGAAAGAGGAAAACAGATTTTCTGGCTTCAGATACAGTGAAAAATGGGCAACAACCTGCTTAAGTTTCCTTTGAAAAAGCTACTTCTTGTTCAAAGTAGAAAAAAAATCATAAAGTGTGTTTCAAAGGAGACCCTCAACATTATCTCAGCTGCTGAAAACTATCAATAGTTCCTGTGCAAGGAAACAAAACAAAGGACATTTCCCTCTCTAGTGTTAGCTGATGGGAGAAGTTACCAACCTGCTTTTATCAGTCACTCAACTTGTGTAAGTGACAGCAGAGATCTGTGTGGTGGATGGAAAGTTTCTTGATTGACAGCAGCTTGCTGTCCTTATTCAGCTTGCTTTAAAAATACATGTGCATATATATACATACACTTACGTGTGTGTGTATGCATATATATATATAAATATATATATATCTGTGTGTGTGTGTGTGTGTGTGTGTGTATGTGTGATGAGTAACAAGATCCAGTTAAAGAACATTACCAGCTGACAAATCAGGCACTCATATATAGCCTGTTTCCGTAAAAAGTTTGCTTGTTCAGAAATATTCATACAGATTTGCAAGATGTGATTTTGAATGTCTGTCAGAGTTTTCCTGTGAGAGCTTTGGTAAAGTGCCAAGAGAGGAATTCAGGTGCCTAACCAGGCCTCTAGTGCCATCTCAGATGCAGGTAAGAATAGCTTTGGGTGCCTAAAATGAAGTCAGACACTTGTTTCTGCATCCCTCCTCATTTAACTCTGTGCTTCAGCAACACATTGCTCTGACCTCTACCAACAGTTTTCTCACCAGCAATTCCCAACAATCACCATAGTGTGTGATACCATTCAGCCATGTACCATTCAGTGCTGTAGGGCTCTTTAGGCACATTAACCTCTTTATGCATATGAATTCCTTTACTTTAAATCCTTTACTATTTTTTAATTTTTTTTTCCTTCAGGATGACTTTTCCGTCAAATAAATTGCTGAGATATTGACAGGAAAACTAGATTTTGATGTGCTAAGCATGAATTGTTCATGAGCAAATGACGTAGTAGACATCAGAGGTTTGCCCTGATCTTCCTGTTGCCAAATCACATGGGGTCAGATTTGTTTAAAAGAAAGAAAAATGTGGGGAAGGCAAGGGAGAAAAAACTCGTAATTTCAAAGAGAAAACTGATCTCTAGAGCCAGATCTTTTTTTCATATTCACATTATCAGGGTACCCACAAAAGTATGGTGGGATGGAGTTATACATTTAAATTCCTTTTAAAGGAAGATTCAGTTTCCATTTGTTTATCATGCCATAGATAAAGTGTTATTCTTTTTCCAGTGCTAGGTCTACAATAGCCCCACCTGCTTGTAGCAGTCTCATAGCAGGCCTTCCTCATGAATCACCTTGGAAAAAGATAACATAACATCTGCTCTTTGACTCCTGAAACACAGCTGCAGCCTTCCAGAGAAACCAGCAGTGCCAATGGACTGAGAACAGTCCGACTAAAAATGTGATTTTTATTTTTTTTAAATGATAAATGAATAGGGTGTGATCACTTATTTTTCTTATTGTAACAGCATGGTGGGAGCATCCAGGAAAAAAATAAAGCAAGCAAAGAGTGCTAAGCAGATAAAGTACACACTGAAAGAAATTTATCAAGTTGCAAACGTTAAATTAGAGAAATCTTATGGAAGACATCCACATTGAAAGCTTCAGTGAGAGCAGCAAACCTATCAGGAAAGCAGGAGCACTTAGCCTTCGCTGAATGTCTGGGCACTTCTCAAACCCGGACAGTTCATCCTGGCTGTAGATGTGATCCCCTCTGCCTCTGCTACATCTAAAGCCAGCTGGAGGTCACTCCAATTATTCTTGTACATTGTGAGCTTTTGGTGAAACCAATGAATTTACCATTGGAAAATTAATTCCAGTTATGGAAGCCATAATGTGAGGAGGAACATTCACTGACAAGGATCTTTGGAAGTCAAATGGTCAGAAAAACATAAATCAGGAGGAAGCCCAGTCAAACTCTTGTTCTCTCTCCGGAAGTAAATTGCAAAATGCCTGCTGGCACTGGCATGCAGTGTTCTAGAAAATACAGCTTTGGTGATTATACAGTGGCACATGTCAGCTATTTCAGAAGGACTGTATGTGAACAGAGGTGACCCAAGAAGCAGTTTGTCTTTTCTAATCTGTCAAAAACAGCTCCCTGGTCAAGAAAAATCTCTAATGAAGAAAAGAGGATGGAACTGTGACAGGTAGCAAACAATTGCACAGACAATGTGTTTGATTTATACCAATTTAAAAGAGCAGTGTTTGGACTCCAGGTTAAAATTATGCACTATTCGGGCAAATATATTTATTGCAAAAGAGTGCTGTCTTCACCATTTTCATACCAGTTATTCAGATTGTGTCTCACTCTTTCTTTCCCAGAAGGCTATAATTTGCAGCTGCTTTCATCCTGCTGAAATTCAGTCCTGCTGCATCCAGTGTGTGTTTTCCTGCCTCTTTTAACACTGGCTTTAGCACAGATGTTTGCTGGAACTATTGTCTTGAATCTAGTTTTGTTTACTTATTGTGATTACACTGGCAATTCTCACTGCTTGCAAGATATTTTCTTCAAGTATGATGAGACTTTTCTCTCAGGAGGACACTCCTGGGAGAACATTTCCATAGTCTGGAAAGAGGTCATCTGTTTTTTTAAAAAGGAAATTATCATTTTTCTCTCCTTACAAGGATAGCGGCCTTGGGTTTATGGCTAAAAATGTCCTGGAACTCAAGCAGTCTCTGCCAGTGCGCCCCTGGTCAAGATGTATTAATACCTTTGGCCCTGGTTCAGCAGAGGACTGAAGCAAGTTATAAGTGCAGAGAAAGTCGATGTCTTCTCCAAGCTGGTGTTGAGTAAATCCCAATGTTTGCTTTTCACACAGCTGAGTGGGAGCAGACTCTCTCCAATCATATAAGTCTGCTTGTGGTGCTGCATATTTCTCAAAAGTCTGAGCATTGTGTAAAGGCTGCAAGGAACAGAGCTTATGGATGCCATCCATTTGATTCATGGATGAAATAAAAGAGGGATAATTTGCAGTGGGGATTGAATGGTGGGTTTTTTGAAAACTTTGTGAGAAAACTCTCAGGTCATCTCTGAAGTTTCTAGATTCCATTATAACTCTCTTCATTGAAATATATTTGTTATTCTCAGGCCTAGCCTAATGAATTATCCAAATCTTTTTTAAGGTGTTTGCTCTGCTCCTTATTATTCATACTTTTTTCCCATTTATTATCCTCTGCAGTGAAAATCTAACTTTCAAATCCCTCCTCAAAATCACTGGTCTAAGCCCATCATCTTTGTAGCAAATCAAGCATATATCAGAATTAATGGTCAAAATCATTTGCTCTATGCTGTACTTCATTTTTCTGTTTGTTAACTTTTGAATTTACACATATAGCTGGGGTTTGATTTTCCAGCCTGGAGAGCTGCAGATGTGCAGCAAACCTGAAGCTGACAGACAGTGAGAAGTTGTCATACCTTCTCAGGAATGGCCTGAAATCAAAACCTGTCTATGGAGCATGAAGATCTGGATCAGATTTTGGTGGCAAGGTTGTATTTTCATGCAAGTCAGAGTTTAGAGATCAGGTAACCAGTTCTGAAATATGCCTGTTAATTTGAACTGTCTTCCGCAGTTTTTTTCTCAGTCTTGGAAATATGTGAATGATTAATAATAAGAAAGTGTTTGAAAATCCTCAGATATTCCAATCTGAAAGTGAATTTAAATTATGATCTGATTACAAAGTGTTGAAATAGAAATGCAGAGATGAAAATTCAACATTTTACTCAGTTACACTTTTGGTGGGTGACTTTGAATAAGTCACTTAATCTACGCCTTGCCTCCTTTCTCTGCATGGGTAGTAAACCTGGTCTATCAGTAAAACAGGCAAAAAGCTTAAAAGCTAAAATGTGGTAACGACAGAGTTAGGTAGACACTCTGCATCTGCTTGATGCCTAAGAAGCCACTTCACTGTGGTAAAGTCACCAGCTGGCCAGACAGGTCTGCAGGAACACTCTCAGAGGGAGACTTTAGGCCACCCAGGTTACACACCTAAGGAAGGGAATGGGGGAACCCCTGGCATTTCTTTCCATGAACATACCTGCAGGAGATACTTGCTGACTCAGCCATCTGCCAGCATCTGCTTTTGCAACACTCAGACAAAGCTGGAAGAGAGGAGATCCAGAAATCTTTCCTGAAAGGGTTCTGGGATTCAACAGAGACACCAAAGAAAAACAACCTGAACTCACTGCTCCTACCAAGGCACGTCAAGTGCGCAAAGCTGGTTCACATGAGTACCCTAAGCTTAAAGCACCTCCAAGGACCAGGTTTTCCATATCTGTTGGGAGTAATCAAGGAATTTGGAGAGTTTCTAACATAAACTTTGCCACCAAGTGGCCTCTAGTGTCCTGTCTATCAAAGCCACAATCAGATCAGGCATACAAAATATTTTCTGTGGCAATAAAAAAACCCTCTGCTCCTCATAAAATGCTATTCTCACACCATGTCAAATTGCTTCTTACTTCAAGGACTATCCTTCTATTGTAGGGAAATTACACAAAAAACATGCAGACTGAATTGCCAATTAAGACTAAGAGAAGGATAAAACAGTCCTCGGTGCCATTTCACAGTCTTCATTCTGGTAAAATGTAGATGTTACTTTTAGTCACTGCCTTTCCCATAAGTCTGTGTTAAATGTTAATGCTGAGGTACAGTTTACCTGATTTTTGTCTGAAATGCAAGGACTTGCAGCAAGGAGACCTCAGAAAATTGTAGAAAATGAGCTATAAATAGAGGTCATGGAAAAATTCACAAGAAAAACATGTCAGGTACTCTCTAGCATAAAACAGAACCTTCTCTTTTTTTCATCCTCTCATTTGAAGTTAGTTCTGCTTTGCAGTAGGGAAGTGGGGGTTGGAAATAGCTGACCTACAAAAGTCCTTTCCAAACAAGTTATTCTACAATTCTATGATTTGTAACTTTGCTATTAATTTTTCAAATTAAAGCAGCCTGTGTGAGTGAACACAGCTACCAAGTTATTTCACTAACTCATGCTGTAGCTGCCTAATACTATACTTTGTCAAGCATAACAATATACAAGTATAGTTCATGAAAGTTATTCCATGTTCCTGCTTGCACTATGTGTGATATAGAGGATAACTTCACAGGAAATCTGTAATGAGGTTTGTCTCCATTATTCTCCAGGGTAGTTGTCAGATTTTTTGAGCTATTTCTCTCCCAGTGTGTCTTTTTGCTCCTGCAATTTATTTCAATCTTATACCATTATTTTGTTTTGTGAATGTCTCATCAAAGAACCTCTCTGTGTGTTCTCCTTTTGTCCATATAAAATGCCTGAATGATAGTTATCTATTTGTGCTCATTTTGCTCCTTACTTCTGCTCTAAACCTTCTCTACTATGCTTTACTGTATCCCACTTGTTTGCAAGAAGTTAATAACTTATATTAAACACCGAGGATTCTCCCTCTGGCAAAATTAAGTCACTTGATATGACATTTTCCAAAACAGAAAGAATGGCTAAGTGACAAAATATCACTGAAAAAGAAAGAAGGGGGGCGGGGGGAGGTGGGTCAATATCTGCCTCTTACTCGTGCCTCTAAAAATCTGCCCTCAGAGATTTGAGAGCCTTGCAAGGTCAGGTCTGATTGCATGTGTAGACTGCGCTGAGCATAAGGTTTCATAATTTTACATTTCGAATACCAAGCACACAAGTCCTCAACTAAAATTGGCAAGCTTTCTGCCTCCAACATGCAAAGGAGATATATTTTTTTCTTTACAAGTGTTGGCACTGTCATTTACTAATGTAAAGCTGTGTGTGACACTTTGTCAGTCATCATCTTTTACTTGAGATGCTGGGAGAAAAACAGCTTGGTGATGAAAAAGTGGTGCCTAAACTCTCTGTGACCTGCAGGTTTATTATATTGGTGTTAAAAAGTCTTTAAAGTGAACATGGAATCATTAGCTCCTCTTGAGAAATGTGGCCTTTGCATATTTGTAGTAAACCTAACAAAATACTAAAGTACTAAAATACACACCTGCTGGAGTGTCAAAGACTGCTGCAACCCTGCTGTCTAATAACAGTATTGCTGTTGAACACCACTGCAGTCAGTGGGTAGAGAAGAGGGGGAAAAACATGCTCCTGGAGATAGCATGAAAGAGAAGAGCAGGATAGATTTGGAAAAAACAACAACAACAAACCAAAACAAACCAAAAATTAAAAAAAAAAAATCAAAACAAGGAAGGTGCAGAATCAGCTTGCTAGAAGCTTCCTAGATGGGGGGGGGAAGCTGTGGCTTCACAAGGATGACACACGCTCAGGTCACAGCTGTTGAGGCTGACATTCAGTGTAAGAGGAAGTTGGACAGCAAATGCCACAGAGACAGTGATCACAGCCTTTCACCTTCACCTGAGCTTTAATTTCCCTACCAGTGTCACCTTTGCAGAATATTATTGTCCTGTAACTACAGCTGGCCAAAGAGCAATTAACCTGGCTTGTCTCTAATTGAAATGCAGAGGCTGGGAGGGTAAAGGCAGCCTAACAACCAAGATGCCACCACCATACTGTCTGATTCAAACCCCTATGGTCATTAACCTCCACTCTGTCCCCCAAATCATCACAGGCAGCACAGCACTTCAGGCTTCCAGGTCCCCCAGAAGCACTATTAACACTGTAAACATCAGTACCCTGAGCCATCAGACTGGCAGCACTTTTCTAGCAGGAAAGGAAATCTAATGGATGTTGACACATGATGGGCACGGGAGTGGTGGTGCAGCCCTTCGAGGACTGCACGTGCCATTCTCTCCCTTTCAGAACTGTTGAAACCATGGACTGCCCTTGCCCAAAACAGACAAGTCTAAGCCAAATGCTGTCAGTTCCTCTTATTGATAATGCTTGAGAGGGCTGAGCTTTCTTTTTTTCAGCCTTCTTGTGCAAATGGAAATGGCACTTTTTTTCCTAGTTGTTTTTTTCCACTCCACGCTGTACAGAGATGGTCTGAATGTGAAAGGGGTGCCAGTCCCTGCATGATATGCCAGGAACATAGACATGTAGGTAAGACTTCGTAGAATTTCTGGGTGGTTTTTTTTTTCTCTACTTAAGACAACCAGCAAGTCCCAGAGAAAAATAAAATTCTGTGTGGGCATACTCAGATCAGACATGAAATATTCATGCTAATGTAGCAACCTGCCGCTGTTTTTTGGAAGGTTGATTTATTTATTTATTTATTTATTTATTTCCGTACTTACTTACTTCCTTACTTATTGGTTCTGCTTTTTAAAAATACATTTAATTAGGTCTACCAAAGACAAAAGTTAACTTGTTTACCTGTAGAAGGTTTATCTTCTGTTCTTCAAGCATTTTCATCGTGTTCCTGTTACTCTTCGTTAGAATTCAAGCTGTTCTCCTGAGATAGTTACAGTAAGTTGGCCTGACGGGCAGTAAAATGCTTGCAGATACCTCAGTAGTCATGTCCTGCAGTAGTTGTCACCAAAAGGTATTTTAGAAGTAACTAAGTGGATGCCTAAAAAATAAACTTTTTTAATATATATATCTTTTACAAGAGTTGAAATTATCACAGTTGGAAACTATACTATGCCTGAGCTACAACTCAAGTCTAAAGCTGAGCCAAAGTGAAAGCCTGAGTGCAAACTCAGACATGAATGACGTAGGAAAATCTTTATGAAATTTCTCATGACAAATACTGTATTTCCCATGATGTCAGATCACAACTTTCTTTTTTCTTTGCTAAAAACACCAAAATGAAAACTATCAGAGAAGAAGAACCAAAAATCACTTCTTTCCATTGGTCACATTTGCTGTTGCTGTTATCATTTACCAGCAAAACAAAGAAAGCACCAGGCAAAGATTTGGGAAGCATGATTAATTTCTGTTCGTAGTTCTCTGTCAAGTCCTTAGGCAACTTTGCTTTAGCTTTTAAGACAGTCATTTATGGTTTCACAGGCTTAACATAAGGCACATGCATATCCATCCATCATCAGAGGAGCCTTTGAGGAATCAACATGCTTAGCTTTTCTCAAAACTTAAACCATTTGGATTATTTGGTAGAGCACTGAACATTTTTAAATGGTGATTTTGCAATATGGTTCCTCTGTCAAATTAGAGTTGATTTTCACCCCTGGCATGCCTCTTCTCTGTGGATCTCAAGTGTCTCAGAACAGTGAATGTCCCTCAGTGTGTTCTCAGAGTCCCAGACAGCATGTATGAGTGGTGGGACACAATGAAAGTACTAATAGCAGCAGAGCCATGATAACAGCTGCAGTTTCTGGCAGCTACAGGAGAGAGCCAGAACAGATGAGGATGAAGGCCAGTCTTCAATGACTTACTCCTACAGGATCAGAAAACTCCTTGGCAGGGCAACTCTTTCGGTAACCTTGTTTGGGTAGCTTTTGTAATAGAGGAAATTAGGGAGATACAAATGT
The DNA here is from genome assembly GCA_013397295.1 of Polioptila caerulea. NCBI lineage: Eukaryota > Metazoa > Chordata > Aves > Passeriformes > Certhiidae > Polioptila > Polioptila caerulea. Next base: position 1,084,297 of record VYXF01002425.1, read on the forward strand.
AGGGTTGGCAGCTGAGGTTATAAAAACCCAATAAAAATTAGAATTTTTCTTGCTGGTATTATCCTGTGGAACTTGACAACCAGGTCTCTCAGGTCTGGTCATGATTCTCTCACATCATCTTACACAAGTGTTGACATTTCTGTCTGTCTCCGCTGTTTGGACACACAACAAGAAGCTTCAGGGCTGAGTGATTGTAACTAACCTTTCCAGACACCTCCTGGTGAAGAGCACAAAAAAATACATCATGGACCTTTTTGCTCTCCCACCTAGAGTGAGAGCCAGTCCTGAGTCAGGCAGTGTTTATTACTACCAAAAATAACTACATCAAATTGTTTGGTTTGTGGCTGTTTTTTTAATTGAGTAGAATCTGGGGGAAAGTGGCTTTGGACTGAAGACATTGTGTCTGACAGGCAGTTCATAAAGCAGATCTCCAAGATGAGCATGAGTATCATCTGTGGAAGAGCTGACCATCGAAGAACTCTGGATGAGTCTTCAATATGAACTTCTATAAAAATCAGGTCTGTCCAGAAACAAAGTGTCAGTTCAGCAAAGCCCTTCACATTTTTAGCTCCCTTGTGAAGAAATAACAGGAAGGAAGCAACAAGTTGCAGGTACAGAAAACCTGCCTGGAGTTGGCAAAATGACTTTATAGGACTGGAGCCAAAATCCTTGGATATTAACACCCTGCTGATTTAATGTTCAGTCAATTGATCTAACAAGCGGTGACCTTCAAATGGTTGCTTCAGTTCTCTCCATAGGCACAGTGTGTCGTTTCCTGCCTCCCCTGCCTCTCTGTAAGGTGTTGCAATGCCTTAGGTTGGAAAAAAATGTTTGGGATTGGCACTCTCAGAATTATTTTGACCTTGCATAAGCCTGGTTCCTTCAGAAGTAGCTGAGTTCCTAGAACTGCTCATAATTTGCAAGGCTACCCTTATTTAAAACCCATCTGACCTCATTTAGAGAAGAAATGCTATTGCAATTTCAATGATTGTGTCCACCTTTTCTGTGTTACTCAGCCTTATAGTCAGCCTCAGAACACAAGGAAGGAAGGACTCAAATGATTTTAAAATACCTCTTCAGTGGGGAGAAAAGACACAGCTTCTCTTTTGTCACATAACAGCTTACAATTTTTCACAAATGACTAAGCTCAAGTCCTTAAAAGTGCAAAGTGCCTTACTGTGCCATATACAAAATGCCTACATACTTTGGGGCAGCTGGGTTTAAGTCCCTCAAGCTGTTCCTCACCTATAATATGAGTTAATAACATCTTCCCACTTCAGCAGAGTGTGCCAGAAGCAGTTCATTACTGCCCTCAGGTGTGAAACCAGCTGCAGGCACAAAGTCACTGCCATAAAAGAGTGCAGCTGGAGCAACAACACAGTGTTAGAGAATGACAGCCTGTGGGGGCTGTTGGGTGGGCTGGAAGATTGACAGTGTGGGAGGGCAGGAGGGGCAGGAGCAGTGGAGGAAACTTGTGAGGTTTCCTTCGTTTTCTATGAATACCAGGTTTCTAGGTCAGGATTCAGAGCAGGGTCTATAAAAAGAGAAAAGAAACAAGCAGTATTAGGGATTAGAGCAGAGGGAGTGCTCATGCTAAGCATGAAGTTCTGGGGTTGAGTTTAAAAGGTTAATGAATCTACTACCTCTCTACTACCTCTCTCCTATATAGTTTGATTTTTTTCTGGCCACAGAATGCCAGGTTGCATAATGCCTTAGCTACAACAAGTGTCCTATATACACCTATATAGGTGAAGCTCTCTGATATATGACTTGAGTTGCAAAACAATTTCCCTCTTAGTTTATGCAGGGAAACTTTTTCCTGGTCCCTCACAGAAATAACTCTGCCTTGATTTTTTCCTGTAGTCATCCCAGAAGGGCTTATTTTCTCTTTTTGTTTATAAAAAAATATGAGAAATAGTTAAGACTCTTTTAAAGAAACTCTAAGGGAAGCTCTATTGAAGCACTCACAGACAGAATGGAATATCTCCGAGTTTTAAAGCTGCAACAAGTAACTTTACATTCCCTCTGTACATACATTACACTCCTGGAATGAACTGGTGGTCACTGTGTAACCTGGGGTTTAAAAAAAATGTGAAAGGAATATCATTAAGTTAGTGGACACAAAACTGTTAAGGAATGAGAGAAATTCTTCCTGCCTCTGAAGAATAAGACACTTGGATATCCTGGCTACCAGCATTCCCCAGAGTGACGTGCTCCTTGGCCAACTATTGCTAGAGCTCCTTCGTTTCAGTTGCAGATGAACAAAATGTTATCTGGAAGTCTCTGCTTCACTATTATCCTTGAGAAAGAAGTGAAATTATATGAGAGCAACCAGAATGCTGCCACTTGAAGTTTACAACTTCAGCATGAGGGGAACTGAAGTACAGAATGCAACTGTTTTGAGGGAAAAAATGCTATTTTTTTTTTTTAACAGTAAAATGACACGTTAATCAGTAAGTTCTTCTCTCAAAAAGCAAGTTTGGTGTTTTGCCAGCTTATCTGTGGTGTTCACTGATAAGAAAATGCTTTTTGCTGCAGCACAGCACCTGTTCAAAATCATCATTTTCATGGAAACCTAGCAATATAAAAAGCATTTTCATGATGGGAAGGTTTCTTTGGTTCACCAGGAGAACTCTGAATGAAAATTTGGCTACTGAACCCAGAATAAGTAGGAGACTGCAGTCTTTCACCTTTCATCCTGCAAGCTGAAGATGGTAGAGTGCTTTCCTCGTTCTTTAAGCTCAGAAACCAAAACCTGAGCCTCTTATATCTAATGGGAAGTGGTTTTTATTCATATGCTCTCTGGATTTTATTCAAACTCTTTCTTCCCTACCTCTTCTGTCAAAACAATTGTTATGCACTTTATTTAAAAGGTTTTCCTCCAACATGCCACAGAAGGAACACAAATTGATAAGCTTTCATGTGAAGTGTTTTTTTTAATAGCAAGTTCCCATAAAAAGCAGTGTATCTGCAACTGTGCCATTTCTTATGACAATCTCGTCTGGAGGCAAATCTGTGACCTCCCATGCCCATTTCACTGTCTATGAGATTTGTCTCATGAAAATTTTTGAGGGTGTCTCATACCCGTTATAGCATAGCTTTTTGAAAATGCCATCTTTGTATGCACATCTGTTCAGTTTGTTGATTTTTCTTCAACACTCATCGATGAAGTGCCTCCATGCCTCCAACAAGTAAGGACATTTTTGTGCTCTTCATTCATGCTGAACAATAGGACTTTCCCTCCTGTGGTAAAGGAAGAGTCACATCACCTACTTGTTAGTGCACCATGAAGTGAGCCTGCAGCTGCAGTTCCTATACATTTCACTGTTAACTGTTTGAAGAACCCACCAAAATATGATTGTGGACTCTGAACAGAGGGAGTCCTTCCCAGCAGCAAGAACCAAAAAAAACCACCATCATCCATATTTAATTTTTCTTCCTCCATACATCCAGTCCTTCCATTTGTGGAGCAATATTGATGCCAGTTCATTTACTTCCAAGAAGTTATGGTCATTCAGCAAGCTGAGATGGGTCCTTTAAGATCCCTGATTGGGTAATCTACTAATAAGCAGTAGAGTTGTGTTGCTGTCACTCACCAGTAACAGTGGGTCAGTTATTGTGTTCATACAAAGGAAATTCTGTTTGTCAAAGAGAAAGGTTTTGAAGGGATTTTGCTTTTGTCTTTGACGGCATCACATGGCCTGTGTGTGTCAGAAAGATGATATCAAACCTGGGCCCCAGGGTGAGAGTGTGTTCAACTCTGATAATTCATCTGCTGAGCTTCAGTGCAACAGGGGCCTAAATTGCTCATAATCTACAGCAGCAACCAAAGATGGGTCCCTGGCTGTTCTCCAGTCCAGGCTGTACATGGGCCCATGAACAGCAGCTGCTTCTTCCAGCTCAGTGAGGTGCAAATCTCAGAATGGAAGACAGTGAATCAATCCCTACCATAGACCCACTCCACCACATCACTTCTTGATGTCTCTACAGTCCATCTGCAGACACATCTTGTGTATGAGAGAAGGGACAAATAGTTTCTCATGGGAAATAAAGTTTTGGGTTTTTTTTTATTGGAGTGTTCTAGTGGCTGCACTGTAGGTAATTAAAACTTAGGGAATCTAACAAAAAAAATCTTCACACTTCAGGGTCTCACATTACACAATGCTGAGAAATTAGCAGTCCTATACAGGATGCAGAAGTCTTCCATAGCAAAAAAATCTGAGCCATTTCTCAGAAACATAACATTTATGTCACATGGAAGGTAAAGATCAATTACAATTAATTCATTCAGGGAATCAAAATTATAGATAATTTATTATATCCAAAGACAAAATCTGAGACCCACTGACAGTGCAGAAAATTTTGTCATTGAGCTGAAGAGAAGTGGAATGGCAAGCATTTTAAATATACATACAAGCTCCTTTAGGCAAATAAAGCAATTATTTGTCATTCATTTTCAGAGAATAAACTTGCCAGTTAGCACTCTGAAATATTTGTTGCTATTACACTGTTGCATAATTTATTGCCAAATTTGTTTGCATGTGCTATGTTTGAAAATGAAGCAGCATGAGAGCAAAAAACATTATAGTTTGCCTGTTAAAGAAAAGAACAGAGTGTGAGGAGGCTTTCTTATTTCTTCTGTATTAAAAGTGATAAGTTAAACACAGAGACTGAAGTGCCTTTCCAGACTTACATAATAAATATAATATTCATCAAACCTCCTAGCTAAATATTGATCATTAAACTCCCACATTAAAGACCAGTCTGTGCTCACTTACTCCATAGGAAGAAGTCTGGGGGTGGAAGGAGTAGTTTCTGAAAAGTTTGTGCACTTTCCTTCTTGCAACTGCTTTCTTGTGTTGATAGACCAAAATACCAGGGAGACAGAAATTCCCCTCAAACACTTTCTTCTAAAGAGCTGTTAGGTCATAAGACATTCCCAAGGAGGCAGAGTAACACATGGATATGTCCTTGCTGTGAAGGTTTCAGGTTTGCTTGGGGCCAGCACAGAGGATTGGTTGAACAGGACTTCAGGAGCCCTGGGCACTCCCAGTGTTTTCCATCTCAGCCTAGCTCCGTGTAGGGGTCCATCCTAGCACATCCCAGGCCCTCACCTGTGATGTCATCAGCACAGCTCTGGCAGCATCACGCAGTGAACAGCTTTATGGAAGCAGAGATTCCCCCTCTGTGGGTTTGCAGCATGAATGGTTCTCTCAGCTCAGACAGGCGTCTCAATGAGACATCCCAACAAGGAGACTGTGCTTCTGGCTCCAGAGCTCCCTGCCCCCAGAAAAGGAAACCTTTCCGTTAAAAATTGTTTTCATGTCTTTCTGTAGCCAAATAACAGAAGTGTGCTGTTTTTCAGAATTGCAGTAGGAAAGAGAGAGAAATGCTCAGAGCAACACGTTAGCTTTTACTGTAAACTGAGCATGGAAGATCAGTGCCTCTGTCATGTGGTGATCACACGCAAACCTGTGCACCACAGGAGGCAGGGATGGAGGGTATGGCCAGAGAATTCAGGGAAAACTTTATCTTTCATTGAGGTCAACAAATGTTTCTTACGTGCAATGGAAATCAACTTGCAAAGAAACAAGTCCCTTGAAACAAAATTTCCCCTTCAGCAACTACAGAGCCTAGCACACAGTGCCTTTTGCATAGATGGGCTTAGAGAAATAAGCACAGGGAAGGGAGATGGGAGATCCTTGCAGAAACACTGGTGGCCAAAACATACAGTTTTCCTCATCTGCTGTCCCATTAGTGAATTGAAGGCCATAAGTGTTTCCAGAAGGGTGCTGTACTGTTTAATTAGGTAATGTCAGGACAGTGCTTTGATCATATAAACGCTGTATAAATGCTAAGTACCTAATTCCTCACATCATATGCTGCAATGGGAAGCAAAAGGGTATTCCTTTGATCTCCTGTGCAGGCATCCAGACCAAACTGCTGTTCTGACATCGCTGGATGAGTATTTAGGCCTAGTTACTCAACTCTTGAAACATACTCCATTTCTCTGGCATGGCTCTCCCTCCATCTGTCTGCAGATCCCATCCCATATCTGCATCCCCATACCCTCCTGAAAGCATCCTGTGTTCACGTTAGGAGCTCACAAGCGCCAAGAGGAGAGGGAGGCGATTGTGCACAGCCAGCAGTGTTTTTCCTTTGAGGACATCCATGATGTGTTGGCTGTGGTGGGCAGCCTTTCTGTAACACCTGAGTGGCAGTTTCCAGCAGAAATAGTAATGGTCATGTCTTCTCTAAGAATTAGGAGTAGTAATGACATGTAGACAAAGCCTCATTTGTGTTAGTCACAAATTCTGCACCATTAGGGCCTAGTTTGCAATTTAGCTGGTGTCATTTCTATTTCAGCAAAGAGCCAGGATAGCCTTTTTAATTGTGATAGAATGATACTGCTGCCTCAGTAGGAGAGATTCAGATATCAGCTGAACCAAATCAGAACCCTTTTGGCTGAATGGACTTCAAGGATTTAATTGACAGACAAAATTAAATTCACCGAGTTTCAGATTTATGGTGTAATGTTGTTTCAGCACAAGGAAATATAGTCACAGCGTGGATTTCCATCTTCCTTTATTGGTCAGATGACATTGTGGTCTTGAGGCTACTCTGCCCTTGAGCATTACAGGCAATCTGTGCCCCAAGTAGCAAATACAGTCCCTGAATCAGTGTCCAGAGATGAGGCAGCCAGGGGCTATCATGGTAATGGTAGATTTGAAGAAAACTGTAGATTAAATAAACCCAGACATGGAACCAAATAGTTGCTTTCTCTGCAGTCCTTAATCCAGGGTTGACTCCAGCGAGCAGAGGTGGCTGTGTGCACCCGTTGGGTGTTTCTGGCCTGGCTGTTGTGTGTTTTCACATTCCTTCTTCCTCTGTCTCCAGAAAGACACCTAGAAGCTGGGAAGGGAGATGGTCAGTCAGGTGTGATCTAAGCTGGATGAAGGAAGCAGCAAGGATCAGCAAAAGTCATTGTAGATATTTTGCAGGATTTATTTCCCGGATCAAAATACGGGAGTGTTCAAACTGGGAAGATATTCATAGTTCAACTGCTGCTAGCAAGAATACCCAGCACTGGTAAACATGGCCATCAGCAACCAGCCACTGCCAGCTCGGATAATTCTCTCGTGCCACCTCTGATCTTCAGCAATTGTTTTGTGAGTTTGGAGAACTGGGGATGTCGTGACTCATGCATGTATATTATTTCTTTTTTTCAGTCTAGTGTTTTTGCCAAGAAAAGCCGGTCAGTCTGAAGCCAAATATGTTAACATGTAGTAGGAAACAAACAAGACAACTGTGATTTTGGCAACAGCTTCCAGCCATCCAAGAGATTTGTATGGCTCCCATAGCCAGCAAGCTGGGCCCCACCAGCTGTGTCAATGCAGAAAGGGAACACTACGAAGACCCCAAGCATTGCTGAGTCCTTGTGAACTGGCTCTGTTTTCCTGCAACTGGGCCTAAACAAGAGTGAAATGAGGCCTAATAATCTTTCTAGAACCATAAATCTATTCTATTCTAATTTTCTATTGAGAATAGCAGTAGAGCAATAAAAAGTAGACCAGTGGTTTAAAACAGATAAACCACATCTCACTGGTGCAAAATCATTATAGTGCCTGTCCATAAATTTATGCAGCAGTCTAAGCTATTTAATGAACTTGAGTACTTAAATTTAATATTGGCTCAGCTTAATCTCAGGTGATATTAATCACTAATTAATACTTTTTGGGGGGGTTGTTCATGCAGAAAGTATAACAGCTCTAATTACCACTTGTTTGATAATGTGCCTTTATCTCTGTTTTAATGGGGCTACCCAGTTTATTTAGATGCAAACTTCTAAGGATTTTTACATCCCCAAGAGCAATCGCTCTCTTAAATACTTTCAGTGATACAGTTACTTTAAAGCAATAAGCAGTGCAAGAGGAGCTAGCATGAAATTACATTATATCTCCAGAGCTTTGTAGTTATATAAGAACACTTGGCTTATTCTGTTAATTAGGTGAATATGTTTACTGCAGGTTTTTGAAGTTATTAATTATTTTCATTAGTTTAAAATTCTTTAACTGTCATCTCTGCGTACTATTTCTATTAGAAATTCAGTCCAGGTGTGTATTCCTGTTTTGTGTATTCCTATCTTAATCAAAGGATAAGCAAAATATAAAAGGAAGGAGATGCAGTGAGTCAAATGTCATCCCAAGTTCCAACACTGTAAGTGTATATACATTTTTATGTATGTATGTGTGTGTGTGCATATGTATGTATGTATGCATATACTAACTACACCCAAAAAACATGTAAACAGATTTAGATTTCATGCCACAGATTTCCTACACTACATCTAGCAATTTTCTAGTAGGCTAATTTTTGAAATACTAATATTTCTAGGCCACATTGATTTATAAGTGTCTCTTTAATGTAGAACATAGCACTAATTAGAAATTTCCAAGTATCAAAGGGGAAAACCCTCTACTCACACTTTCTGAAGCTGGATGCAGGATAGTTTCAGGCTGTCTGCAGAATGAATTTTATATATATATACATATATGATTAATGTGCAAGACCTTCAGTATTTAGTTGTTTACTCCTCCCTTTCTCAGTGTAAGCAGGTCAGGTGGAAAAATATTTTGCTTCAGAAAAAGTGTCTGAAAATTAATTTAACATTTATTAGGCGCTTGTAATGAAATGTAGGAGTGGAGTACAAAGAACTGCTATTTTCTTTCTTTACATTCATCAGACTAAATTGGATTAATCAGATTGGAAAGGGTAATAAAATATTAGAGCTTGTTCTTATCTCTCTGCTTCCTCGCATGGGTTATAAATGAGTACACTGGATGCTACCTGCTGCTGTGATGCAACATTTGAGGCACTCTGAGCTACCTTCTCATTTTGGGGCAGGACATGGTAACAGAAAGCTCTTTTTTCTCACTGAGCTCCACTGCTGGTCAGCAAAAGAGAGGGAACAACTATAAATCAGAGGCATTTCCATTTTTCTTCATTTTTCTTTTTTTTTTT
>VYXF01002425.1:1093352-1156827 GCA_013397295.1 Polioptila caerulea
TTGGTGAAATCAATGGCTGTGGAATGTAGAAATTCCCTTAATACTGCCAAAACTTTTTTCCCTCTCTGCCCCACACCTGACAAGTGAAACCTCCATCACCACTTGCCTTTGCAGAAGGGTAGGCAGCACCATTTCCCCTGCTGATGTGTGGCTGACAGCAGCACTGGGCTGATGCTGCTGTGACTGCTGGTGTTCCTGTCTCCTCTTGAGGGGTGACATCACCTTGAGTAACGTGCTGTGAGACTGTGGTTCACTCCTGCTGCTCACTTCGGGTGCAGAGGAGGATGACACTGCCTCCAGAAATGAGTTTGATCTTCTAGGATACTGGAAGAGAGCTGAGTGTCACATGAGATCTGAATTAAATTTTTTATTTAACCTGTCTCTGCTCAATAGAGTCCATTTTCAGCAGCGAGAGCTTTCTCTCTACATTGACATTTGTTCCTGTATGGCTGTCTTTCTATAAACCCTGTCTTTATCAGCTGTCTAAAGTGATGTCAAATCAGTTTTTTGGTTATGTAAAGAGGATTTCCCATACATCTTTTGCCATTCACATGTGTTGAAACACTTTAGATGGGGTTAAATCATAGTTTTCTTCATTTCTGTTGAAGATGAGCACAGAAGGGTAGCATACTTTTCCGGCTGTTTTCAGCAAGGCCTTTAACTGATGAGAGGACAGAGATATGTGAAGGCACACAGAGCTCACTCAAAGAATTAAATGTATCTCCAGGATCCCAAAAGCTCAAAAGAGACAGACAAATGTCTTGCAGATGGACCCACAGGACCACAGCCTGTGTGGTACCAGAGGCAGCCAAAGGTTGCATTTATCCAGAGAACAAAAAAGAGATGCACAGTCAGCTATAGCTTAGATCATGACATATTTAGAATGAGTATTTTTTTCCTTCAGGTGCCATATAAAAAAAAATTAATTTTATTTTTTCCTCAAGGCCTACAACTTCTACTTCTCAACCTGCTTTCTCTCTCCATTTTATATACATTGAAAGGAAAATCAGCTAAAACACTCATTCTTGCATTCTCCTTCTATGAATATTTCCTTGAGGTACTTTTTAATGTTGATGTTCCTATCTCAACTCAAATAACCCAGGAGACAATTGGCCATACATCAGGGCTCTCCAGATCTGTGCTACTGCCTCAATTTCTGAATCTCATGTTCTTTGTCTTTTCACCACACTCCTCTCATGGAACAGAAACTCTGTCAATCCCAGGATGACACAGGGAGCTGACTGGTTCCTTCCTGAGCCCCACTGACTTTCAATGAACCCATGGCTCTTGCACTTTGAGCAGTCCATAACTTTTGTATTTTTAAAATAATTGGTCCTCCCCTTCCTTTTTCTTTTAACATCTCACAGCAGGCATGAAACTCAGTGAGATGGTCAGCAGAAGTACTGAGCTCATGTAAGTAAAAAGAAAGGATTAACTTCTCAAGTCTTCCTATATCTGGAACTGAATCCCTTGAAGATGCACCAAAGCAATATTCACTTTTAGTGTGCAAGGTTTTTTTCATCTTCACTTATTCTTCATGCTTCCCAGGGCCCTGTTTTGTTCTAAGAATCATTGAAGTCAGGTCTTTTTTTTGGACAGAGCCTAAATTGAGATACAAAAGTCTTGAAGCAATCATTCTGAGAAAGAGCTGTAACTTCAGTCAGCCAGGTTAAAGCGAGATGAACTGAGCAGATCTTGGTTTTGGAATAGAAAAATATATTTTCACAACAAGCCATTACTTTCATTCATTTCCACAACACTATCTAAATGTATTTGTGAAGTCAGAGGGGAAAAATTATATTTCCACTATTTCCTGCCCTCCCCAAAGAAAATAGGCTGAAAATAGGCTATTTTTAATTTACGTTTTGGGGAGTGAGAATTTCATCTCTTAAGAAGTTTTCCTTACAACTTTGAAATACAGAATCTTCAAGGATATTAGGAATATATTTTATTTCAAAGCTCTCTCAATTAAGAACTCATTTGAATTTCAAATAAAATACTGAAAATGAAGAGTCTTGCTGTTTAAACATGTTGTTCATCTGGGTAAAATCAGATCAACTGTGGAAGACACCAGATGTAATAGTTTGACCAACATATTCCTAAGGCCAGAAGTCTGTCACAGTTATTAAAATTCACAGTGAAAGCAGGGTAAATTTGTGACATGATTATTTTATATTAAGCCTGTACATTCAGGATGACATAGGACCATGTTTTAAAACAAAATTCAACCATATTTGAAGTTCTAACAAAGAACTCAAGCTCTTTTAATCTAACAATCTACAGTAATAAAAAGTTTGAAAGACAAATTATACTGCTGTCCCACTCCTGGTTCAAGAAACTCATAGGTTTCTAGAGAATTCATCAAGCCTCATCTTTTAGTTGCTACCTCTTGCAGCTGAATTATAGTCAACTGCTCTGAAGCTTTCTTCTCCCCCAGAGACTAGAGAGGTTGTGGTCCAGCAGGATCTTCCCCCAGAGAACACACATTCCCTCCCTGGCAGGGTTTCTCTCAGGGAATCCAACATACTAAGAGGCAGAACCTCAAGGTGTTGCAGATACCAGAAAAGGGAGCAATGCTGCTTTCCTACTCAGAGCCACTTCCCAGTTCCAGCTAGTCAGAGGTGTCTTCAGTTTCCTGGGGACTGTTGCAAACACAGCACTAAATGTCACCTTCCATGTCCCTTGAGCAAATAATTGCAATGTGACCATCTCACATTTTGAAACACTGTCTATTCCTCTTGCTTATGTAAAAAAGTCTGCTACCAAGTCTAAGGCAGCCTTACTTCAGGGAGTGAGGTCTTCAGGAAAAAATGTCAGCATGATTATAAAACTAGAACAAAATTAATATTAATCCTTTCCAGTCTCCTATGGTTTCATGTATCTCCTCATTTCTGCGTGTGGGCTCTTTTGTATTGTTTTTTGAAACAGTGCTTTCTAATTGTAAAGAAAACAGGCTTGGGGCTAAGTGTTGGATCATTGTCTCCCATGAACTTTTTCATTTGTACCTTGTGCCCTCTAGAAATTGAGCCTTGAAAGTCTCAGACATTGATCTTTTTTTTCTTTTTTCTTGTCTGTGTAATGCATGTTGCATCCTATTATAGAAACAAAGGACACACATTTGCTTTTATCTGCATTTTAGAGTCAAAACACCGCTGTTCATTGTGAGGAGTGTCGTCAGCAGTGGTCTCCTGCCAATTCTCCTCCTTCAGATTCATATTCATTTGTTAGGTCTAATTAAAGACCCATGGTACAAAGAAGCTTAGGGCTGCTTTACATTCAAGCTCCTCTGCTTTTGACTGATAGTACACCTTTTGTGTGCAACATTTTAGGTTTGTGTAGAAATGTCTTACAGTGACAGATTGCTTCTGTACTTGCTGGCTACTGTCCATTTAATTTTCATTATATGTTTCATTGTATACTTCAGAGAGAGTTTGCTAGAGGTCTGCAACTTACCAAATTTACAGTGGGATTTGGATGCTCAGGGGATGGTTGGGAAAAGCCTGGTATCTTCCATCTAATTATCCTACAGTAGCTTCAAAGAAGCTGTGGAGCCTGAGCAGATAAAACTAATGTAAAACATAATGCAATTCTTTCCTTCTTTGTAGTTCTCTTCTTCTTTTCCTCTCTATTATTGGACACGAGTATTCTAAAGGGGATATACATTGTGTTAAGACTTGGAAATACCCACTCAAAGGTCAGCCTGGGTTCTTTCCAGGCCAAAAATGTTCTGCAAATTAAGCCTTGTTAAAAGCCTTGTTGGGACGTATTTGTCTTGAACACCTTAAAAACCTGATCATGGTCAAGGCAGCCTAGAAATTGGATGTCATCTTTCAGTTTTACACTGCCTGCAGGCACCAGAAATAGCCCTGACCATAGTGCTGGAGTATTACAGGTTCAAATGCTGTTCCACAAAGAGGTTTATTTCCCTTGGAACTACATCTTAAAAAAATCAGTGAACTGGGGAAGTGAATCCAAATGTATTGCTTAAGATTTTCCTTTTTTATTTAATCACTTACTAGGTGAGCAGGTAGAATTTAACTCTGAGAAAAGGGAGGTTATTTTAAGTCTTTCAAAGTAAAATAATGTCTCTTAGTAAAATCAGGGTTTATCAAGCAGTTTTCATGCACTGCATTCAAATTCATTTCCCAAATACCAGGAAGCCAGTAGGAAATTGTGGGAATTGGAAAGGACTGATGAAATGCTTTGGCAGGGCTGAGAGAAGGAGGAAACTGTGTTTTCAGGAAGAGAGCATGTGTTTGCATCTCAGCTTCTCCAGTTTTCATCCTGGCATCTCAGTTTAACCTGCTGATGAATGTGTGAGTTTGTGTTAAGGTAGTAGACTGCAAACTGAACAGCTGAAGCACAGGTGTAAATTCCCTTCTGCTGCATCTGTCACAAGAGTAGCAAACTTCAACATGGGCTAGGGCAATAAATTCTTACACCCTGATTCCAAAAGTCTAAAGAATATTTGTTTAATGTTAAACTTCTTGCAGAATATCTACCAAGCTGCAGAGTAGGTCCATAGGCTTTTTTCTCAATGTTTGCAGACCTGGAGAAAATGAAGAAAAAACATTTTTTATCTGCCTTGCACTATTGTGGTAATCATATCTATAAGGGCAGAACTTTGCCTGTAAGGCAAATCAGAGGTGGGGTCTGACCACACAGCCACTGCCATTACCCCCCTTTCTAGGGATTGCCCTTTACCATAGTTGGGAGTAACAGGGTCCCATATTCCCACTAAAACATGGATGCAGTGGTGCCAACAGTATTTGTCCCTGTGTCATATCAGGAGTGCAGCACACCTCTCTGTGCACCCTCTGTACTCCTCTGGAACCTTGTGTTGGGTGCCTGCACGAAGGGAACGGGAGAGCAGAGCAGACACGTGCACTGCCAGGAAATACTTTTTTGCCACTGCTTGAACCACATGAGTGTAGTTACTTCACATCATACCTGGGGAACACACTCAGGCTTCATCTTTTTTCCCAGCTGATTAGGGTTAAAAGGAAATACATTGATTTAGGAAAAGATAGATTTATTTCCACAGCAGGTTTTGCACCTGACTAAGCCCAGTTTGGATTGTTCAGTTTGGATCAGCCCTGAAATTTCTCATTCTAAGAGTGTTTCACCTAGTCTTGTCCATATGGGCCCAGATATAAACAGGAAGGATTTTAAGGTTTTAGACCTTAAATATTAAACTATTTTACTTTCAAAGATTTCAGATCCTCCTCTTATTTTAACTACGAAGACATTAGGTATAATTTTATGGGGATTCTTCTCTTAAAAAACTGTCACCAGTGGCATTTGGTCCCTCAGAGGTCACCAGTGTCTGCTCATTAATTTTGTTGATAAACGTAAAATACATGGTTGACTTTGAAGAGAGAATCTTAAACTAACCGAGAAATCCACTCTTGCTCATGATAATGTCAACCTGAATATAAAACCACTTGATTTATAAAGATTTCTCTTGTGAAGCTGAATTTAAAAAATAGCACACTCAATGCTTGCTGTCCATACTGTAAATAAATTAGAGTATAATCACTCTGATAAGAAAACATTTTTCCTGCCCAAATGCCATATTTTTAACTAATTTTTATTTTTTGGTAATTCCTGTGACTTATCTCACCAAAAACAAGCTACAAGCCAGACAAGATACTCCAGAAGATTTAGAAAAATTTCATTATGTGTTTTTAGAGAAATAAATGTCTTCACAGTGACTGAATTTTTGGCAGGAACCCATAGTTACTAGCCTGTCTTGTCTCCAAGTTGACTGTAAGATAAGTGCACTGAACTTTGTTGAGGCTACTAGTTTGTGCCCTCAGAAACCCAGGTTCACCTCCTGATTCTGCCACAGGTTTCCCAGCAGAGACAGGTTTGAAGTTAAACTCACTGCTTTCCAGGAGAATGTTCAGCACTGGAATATTGATTCTTTTTCTCTCCTTTTTTTGATCTAAGAGTTATTTAAGTATTTCATATCAAGTGGAACTCTTTATAATGATTTAATATTCACTAAGGGAATGAGACACTAGTCTAATAGCTGCCTTGCTCTGCTGGGACGATGGAAGACTTCAGCACAAAATCTCTACTATGTAAACCTTTAATTATTTTAGATAAAGCAGAAGAACTTTTGACGAGGTGAGACTAAGCGCATATCCAAGATAATTCTCTCACCTTACTACTATGATTGGAAGTGTGTGTCCTGCTCCCTCAGCACTTGGAATTGGAAAAGATAACTTGTTACCAGCTCATAAATTCCATATTTGCCCAGAAGAAAATTGTTCAGTCAAGAATGGCAGAAGTGTTGTTATGGTGGAATCCAAAGTCTTGTTGTTATCTATTTTGCAAATCCTTATATCTAAATGCTGTAAATGGATATATGGAGACAAAGAAGGGAGTTGGGATATGGCCCCATAGCCTTTGATCTTGCTGTGTGGGAAGACAACTTTGGAAAATTTAAGGCAGTGGCAGAAATGTCCAGAATGCACCCCACCCCTTCAGCAGGCCAGTGATCTTCTTGAAGGTTTCCAACATTCTATAATCAAAGTAAGTATATTCCCAGCCTTGTTTAATATTAAATAAGGACAAGTTACAAAAGCAGAGACTGCTGTTGAAAACAAGAAAATGCAACCAATGAAATTCAGTGTAGTTTAAAGCTGCTTTTGCCAATGACGTGGCAAAATCCTCTGGACTCTTTTAGTTCATGATGACACTGATAACAGCATCTCCTCTATGGCAGTGGAGACATATGGGTGTGAAATGCTGTTGGAGAGGAGAATCAGTCCCTAAGACTGTGCATAGGATGTGCATATAAAAAGGTATGAGGAGAAGAACCCTACAAATAAAAGTTGTCTACCCTCAAAAGACCCATTTCTAAAGCAATTGGCCAATTGCTTTAAGTTCCCTTGAGAAGGGATGAATTTTGTCTGCTCAGATTTCAGGGAATAAATACAGTACAAACCATATTTGCTTTGACAAGTTCAGAATTACAAGCGTCAAGGGTCCTGCCTCTGAGCAGTGTTTTTGCCAAACCTGACATTTTTTAACTCGCAAGCAAGCATTGATGGAGAACTAGAGTGGAAACCATGAAATCTCAGGTGAATGTGAATGAAAAACTAGCTGGATTTGAATCTGCTCTATCAACCATCTCTTCAGTCCCTGGCAAACAAAGAGGCTGAAAAAATAAGCATTACACTAGCAGTATTTTTATTTTCATTGTGATAACTCTCAGCTTCCTCAGTCTCATTAATGGTAAGAAAGTCCTAGGAATGTAAGGCTGTCCAGAAATTGATTTTTTCCTGTCATTTTCACTTTCATCAAAATGAAAACAAGGCATTATTCGGAGTTTGAAATACATACACTTAAAATAAAAGAATTTCTCTTAGAAATGTCATATTGATGTCTTGTAGAGTGGAGTTTTTTGTTGTCTCTGAAGTCCCTTTCCACACTGCATGGTGCCTGAGCTGTTTTGATAGTGCATCAGTTTTGAGAAAAATAAATACCAATGGAAAGGATATGTTTCAACATAATAATCTTCCTCAGATGCTGTAACTTAAAACGTTAGAAAAAAGAATCAAATCACAAAATATTTTCTACAGGAAATTCTAGATCTCTGTCTCCATCATCCTAGAAAATTCAGAATTCATACTCTTATTTAACTTTATCAACAAGATTTGGCATCTTCTTCCAAGAATTTGAAATTAAAGCTTCTCTGTTCATGTCAGAAAAAAATTCCTCTTTCATAGTATTCCTTGTGGCTCAGTACCTAATAAAATCTTTTATTTTTTAATTTATTTTTTCCATGTGGAACAAGAAGTAGCATTTATCCAGGAAAAGTCTCAGATAACTGTACCTATGTGATTATGGTTCCTTGTAGTTTGACAACGTAAGTCTGTAAGTTCACTGAATGACAGATAAATAGTGTTACCCAGCCTGGACTGGATCCTGTCTTCACAAAGTTATTAGACAAGATCAGTAAAAACCTGTTGTCTGTTTTCCTTCAACTTTCCCTTTACTGCAGCACAGAATAATTTACAATCTAGAGCTTAAAAAATGATGTCAAAGGGATTAGGAATCTAAATCATATTCTTAACCTGCTTTTCAGCATCAGCCTGTACGACCTTCAATTTTTGGCATGTGCTTGCTCTCCTTACTGTCCTGCAATCTCAGCTGGTAGCAGAAAACACAGAGAGAAGAGTTTTCCCCTTCTTCCTCCTGCTTAATCACTTTCTGTAAGTGGGAAGGAAAAAAATCACAGGTGTGCTACTTTCTAAAGTCGGGCTTCCTGCATAAAATGTGTGAGAGCAGAAAGCCCAAGGGCAGAGTCCACCTCATTCTGACAGTTTAGCTGCTTTTGCATTCCTTGGGTGATTCCTGTTTTCATGAATCATTCACCCTTTCCTTAGAGTAGAAGAGAGGAGTTTAAAGGAGGAAAGATTATTTTAATCTGCTGGCAGTAAACCCCTTCAGTCAAGTTAATTATAACAGTTGCACCAACCTGTGGAGCAAGTCAAACAAACATGAAAGAGAGGAACATGCAACCAAGATAAAAAAGAAACCAGAAGATGCACTCGTCTTCAGTTTGCCACTCATATTCTTTGATTTGCCACTCTTCTCAGATATTTTAGGTTTTCAGGCAGGCTGTGCTCACATATGCTGACAGTCCTGCTATTTCTACCAGCTCAGTGATGTCCGTTTGAAGCTTTGGACACCAAGGTAAGCAGACCTGGGTACCTACAGCTTCTTTAAAAAAATATCCAGAGTTTTTAGCTTAACTGTGTAACAGATATGCACATGCAGTAGTGTTTATTTATTAATGTAGCCCATACACATAAACGTATACATAGCACACATATGCTCACACATACAAACCTGTATATTTAATTTCTTCAAAGAAAATGCATCTACAAATGCAAGGATGGTCCTTGCTTAGAGTGCAGAGAAAAAGGTACAATTTATTGTGGAGAGGAAAAAATATTCTCATGACATTAAATAGAAAATTAAGTCATTTTTTTAAGAGTTCATACCATCTGCTATTTTCAAAACACAAAATTCACCAGAATAAACCAAAGTCTTGTTACTTGTGTGACAGTAGTGCCAGCTACACAAAATAGACATTTATATCTCAGTAGCTGCCTTGGTGCCACAGCTAAGTTCAGACAACAGCCCAACTGGTATGTTTTCTTGTACTGAACCAAAGAAATCCTACAGGTATGTAAGAAAAGCATAATTTTTATATCAATTAGCTAAACTGACTTTCTCAGTACTAAAGCTTTCAACAGTGAAACTACCAAGATAAAAGCGCCAAGCCTGGTGAAAGAAAGCACAGGTACCAGGTACTGCCTTTTCTTCTGGTGTGTTATCACAGTTGCATAAAAAGATCTGGTGAAATGGCTCAGGGCTGTTGTCTTAAATTCTACACATTACACCTGTTTCCTTACCTTTGTTGAGCACATTTTAAGTCCCCAAATTAAATGTTATTCTGCCTCCATAAAACCAGAGCAATACCATAGTGAATCATGTCTCATATGGGAACAAATCCCACCCTACCATCACACATGTATTAAAGCCAAGGGGGAGAAAGAACAACAGTGATAGTAGAAGCATCCAGGCAGGTACAAAGTAGAAGGGCTGGAGACCCACAACCTGATCCAACTTCAGAGGGCTGTCTGACAGCTTTATCTGTCCACAAAATAGATGACAGATTCTGAAACAAGCATGCTGGGTTAACTGTGGAGTCAAAGAAAATTTAGTCAGCATAATTAATGGAATATAGAGTTCATTTATCCATTGATAGACCACCTACTCTGCACTTTGGCAGGCTGTACCCATTCAGATTCACAACTCACAAGCATCTGCTCTGCTCCTATCTGAAAGATTCAAACTGTAATGAAGATTAAATGTTTTACATTTTCAGCAGTGATGACTTGAACCCCCAATGCTAAAATGAGAATGGGAGTGGGACACCTCTCTACTCTTCAGTCTTCTCTACTCTAAAGTGTATTACATCTCATCATTTTCATAAGTGCTCGCCCAGCTTGTATTGTGAGTACAGTACTTATTTACTCATAGAGCTGCAAGGAATAGGTTAGATATTCTCCTGGATAAATGCTTCCAGATGAAAAATAATTTAAGTCTATCTGGCAAGAAAGGAAGAAAGATTATTCGTGATTTTGCTGGCCAGGATGCAGAAATCTCTGCTGCTGCTGCCGAGAAAGAAAAAATAAAGATGGCTTGTCCAGTAAATTTTGTTTCATACTTGTACTAAATTCAAACTTTTCTTGCAAAAAATGTGCACTGAAATAATGGAATGAGAGGTTTAATAAATACAGTGGTCTAATGGAAATAGTATTACAATGTTTAATTAATATCTGTAACGCTTCAGAGTCAACACAATTCCTTTTCCTTCCCTTTGCTGTGAGAAGATAGGACTTTTTTACCATAACTTACTCCAGACTCCTATATCAGTAAACAGCAGCAGAGAAATGTATCTGCTGAAAGAAAGCTCAGCATTATGCAAAGAGTGATAAACTTCTCAGAAGGTGTTTACAAATGCATTCAGTGAAACAGAATTTTAATGAATTGTGCCACATAATCTTGCAGTTAATGAGCTGTAAAAGCCTTTGCCAATTTTAGAGACTCAAAACTAACTCTTTTGGATTCCGGATCAATAATGGGACTACTTCTGCACATTTTTATTTTTTTAAAGGAAAATTAGGATCTAAGGAAAACAAAAGGTATGTTTGTCATATTAAGCATCTCAGAAATGTCCCTCGTTATTATGACAGAGCTGTCTATATTCTTGTTATTTGTAATATCACCCCTCAGCTGCATAAAAAGGAACAAACCTTCTGAGATCAAATGGCACCAGTATTGTAAAATGCCAGTGGCAAAACTGGGAAAGACTAATGACTTCAGTAATAAGTAGGGACTTTTTCACGGGTTATATTAAATTCTACTGCTGTGCATAACCTCTTAGAAAACAAAAATTATCTTTCTCTGCCTTTGCTATCCACCCTAAGTGCCCTGATGTTAAAAAGTGGACACCTTAAAACTCTCTGAAGACTATTTGATCTGTTTCTGTCTTATTTTAAGCAAAGGATCTGCAGGCACTTCTTTTTTTTTTTTCTGGTGAGGTCACTATTCCTGCCTAGGAACACAACATTTTAACATATCAGAACTGTCAGACTTTACAAGGACCATTTAATATTGTGCCCAAATAATTCCTGTGACTCTCTATTGAACTAGTAAAACATTCTTTTAAAAAACAGAGGTTTGGCTTAATAATTTAATGTCTACAAAATCTAAAGAAGATGATACCAGCATTTATCAACTAAAAATATGGCAGATCGTTTTATTGCCTCTGATCTCCAATTTATTATGTGACTTTTTCCCAGTATGATTCCACTTTTTTCATCTCTAAAGAGTTCTTTCTCTTACTCATGCCTCAGTGTGAAGGATCCATTAACAGAGGAACCACATAAAAAGTAATTCCAAGGAAAAGCCTTATAAAATGTGAAAAATTAAAGCTGTGCTCTGATCCCATTAAGAAAAGAAATTGCCTTGAGGCATCCACTAAATATGTGAAATCCATTTCTGCTGAAGGGCTTCAGAGTTTATTCCACCTTTACAAATGCAATTTCACAGCCCAAGTTGAACGTTTAAACAAAGAGAAGCAGGATCTTTTCCCAGTTAGCGCCTCTCTTCCTTGATTGCTGCCAGGTCACCAAGTGCAAATTTACATCAGAGTCTGAGATTAAATAAATCTCAGCCAAGAGGCTTTAAGGGCATTTCTGCTTTTGAAGACCGTAAACCAGGAAATACTCTCAGTATGGAGGGTTTACTGTTGTTGTTATCAGTATTTATTTTGCTCAGCTTTACCTAGAAAGCTGGAGAAGGTTGAAGGGTTTAACATCTCCTTTCCTTAAGCAGTTAGTTTAAGCTTCCTCGTGGCTCAGCTCCCTCTGACCTTCTGTTTCTGGTGCCGGAACCTCACATATTTCTTCAGCTCCACAACCCCATACACAAGACCAAGGGAGCAGGAAAAAAGCAAAGAGTGAGCAGCCACCAAGGAGGATGTCCTGTCCCTGCAGAAATCCACCACCACCACATTCTTATTTCCTCCTGTCCCATGGAAAGGTGTATCTGCCACGAGATTCAGAGGGAGGGAGCAGTCCTTCAGCCTTGATGCTGGAGAGAAGCTCTCCTTAGGCTCCTTGATTGAATCATCCTCAGGAGAAGCTTTCTCTCCAAAAGCTGAAGAATCACATGCTGGTGCTGCTGTCCTTGCCAACACAAGCCACTGAACCAGAAGACTCAAAACAGTATGGTAATGATCCTGTTGACTTTGGAACATTACTCCATAAAACTCAGTGAATCTTGGACCAGAAGAGCAGGTGGGAAAACACAGTTTGCCCCCCTTCCACACTTGAGATCCTGCTGTTGGTTAAGGAAATGTACTTTCCCCTCCCCTCAGCTGCAGTTTACTGTCCAGCAGCAGAGGCTCATTCCCCTTGCCCAAAGCAGTGTAGCCAGCCCACTACCCCCTGCTCCCCTGAGACAACAGACCAGGCTAACAGAGCTCTTTTCATCCTTCTGCTCCATCCTACAGAATGAAAGATACCTTCAACACTGTAAAAGACTTCAGTGGCAAGAACTAACAAGCTGTCTGAAAGTGTTCCAAAACTCCTAAGTGGGAATTTGACTGTGCAAAATACCCAGAGAGGAAGAAGTGGGTTTTCCCTGTGCGGTTCTCTTGCTTAGTCATAATTTCAAGATAACATCCGCAGAGGAGAAATAGCATCTCTGAAGGGTATTGGGGAAACTCTTCTAAAGTATGTAACAAGCAAAATAACTGCAACCCTGATGAAAATTCAGAAGGCTTCTAATCCAGCTAGGATATGTGAAAGAGTCCCCGTCCTCTGGCATATTTATTATTGGTTGCTATTTCTCCAGTGGAAATATATTGTAACATTTAAGTCCATTGGCACAAAGCCTGTCCTTCAGGAGCTCTTTGCCAGCCCCTCTGAGTTCATGGAAATGTAAACTGAGAAATTGTTCCAGGGCCTAGCTTATGAGTGTTGCCTCTTCCCATCCTGCTTCCAGTGCAAAGCTCAAAAAAACCACTTCCTTTCACACTTTAAAGGAATTGGGGCAGGGGGAAGGGTAGCTTTTATAGCTGTAATACTGATGTTTTTATAAAATGAATGGGTCAGTTCTGGAAATAAGTAAAATTGAAATGCTAATGCAGTTCCAACAAATCAAAGCACTGAGTGTCAACACATCATCAGAATTACCAGTTCTCCTTTTAACTCCTTTGCAATATATTACTTGGCTAATATTGTCCCTTCTCACAGCTTCTGAATAGTTAAATATAATGTGGTTCTTTCTATAAAATTTTTCAATTTTCTCCTTGCTGAAACTACTGGACCTTGTCTGACAGTTCTCTAGTTTCCAAATTTCACGTGTTTCTTTGGTCTGAATATTTTGTAATGTACATGAAAATGAACAATTACCTACATTCTTAAACTGCCTGCTGAACATTTGCTTTTCTATCACGCTGTTTCTCAGTCCCTTCATTGTTTTATTTAACAGAAAATACCAGTGATTTTTTATGCGTATTTTCTATTATAAGAAAAAAAATTACTACATGTTTATATCACCATTACTGACTCTTAGATTTTTTTTTTTTTTTGCAGGATGAGTAAATACACACATTTAGGGTTTTGTGTAAAATTATTTCTATGCTGATAGTGGAGGAACATTTCAATGAAGCCAAAGTAAAATATATCTGAGAGAGACCCACATTTTGACATCAGTTACAGATGAGCAATCCTATCAAAGGATATTGAATTCCACTGATGCTACAGAGCAAAGGTTCTTCCCCTGTAATTACACTTTAGAAATTATGTTTGTTGAAAAATCTAAACTGAGAGCAGGCATAACACATGAAACTTTAGCTTCAGTAGGAGACTTCAATGCTCTAGTGTTTAAGGTAGTAACCCAGGACTTGAGGCTTCCAGCCTAAAGTCTTTATTTCCTCATGAGTTTCTGCTGTGTGATCTTCAATGAATCATTTAATAGCAGTCCCTTTGAGGTGTTGCAGAATTTAACACCTGCTGTTTTCAGGGGAAGTTAAGATCTGAAAGACCTGGGACATTGCCTCTCCATGCCTCAGTTGCCCTGCTGTGAAATAGAAGAGTTGCAAGGGTAAGAGCCTTATCTGCTCAGGTATTACAGTCATGAAAGCTGATACACATTGCATTGAAATTCTGCTCTCATTTTACTGAAGTCCATATAAGCATGAAGCATTTCATTCTTGGTAAATCTTTTTAGGACTTTGACAATTTCTGAAATATTATTTCTTTAATGAAGCATTAACTAGAAGAGCAAAATACCTTACTTTTTTTGACCAAATAGATTAATTTCTCTCTTCTGCTGTGAAGTCTAAAATGATTTAGGTGGACTGTTACTTGTAGCCCTTTACCTGGAAAAATTTCCTGAAAATGCGGGGTAGTAATGGTCACTCTTCTTCATGGCTTTAAGTGTTCTTTTTCCAAAATCCTTCTCTCTTCACCCACTCACCACCCTTTTATCTCTTATGCTTTTTATATCCATAGCATTGTGTCTTTTTTTACATCTTTTCCTCCCCTTCTCCCACCACCCAACTCTCTTTGGGTGTTAGATATGGTAACATAGAATTTGGACCAGAATAGATGGTACAACTGCTGCAAACAAA
The DNA here is from genome assembly GCA_013397295.1 of Polioptila caerulea. Taxonomy (NCBI): domain Eukaryota; kingdom Metazoa; phylum Chordata; class Aves; order Passeriformes; family Certhiidae; genus Polioptila; species Polioptila caerulea. Next base: position 1,108,084 of record VYXF01002425.1, read on the forward strand.
TGAAGCTGGCTAAGGCTTTTGCTGGTAGCCTTAAGAAAATCCCACATATGGAATTTTCAGTAATTTTTAACATAGAATAGAATAAAAAAGCACTGGAGCAGTCTCTTTTGCATATCAGATCAGCCTCCTCTCTTTCATAGCTGCTCTTGCTGTGCTGTCATCCCCACCCTCACCCCCTCTCCATGCCCTTCACCTCCTTGCTGATCTTCTCTCACTTTCCACCACAAATCCTCTCCCTTATGTGAGCATCACTCTCTCATGGCCTTTCCCAGGCAAAATTATGCACAGTGGACTCCTCCTGTCATCCCTTCCTACTCAGTAAAATCACACCACTCTCCTCTTGGCAGCCTTCACTGTCAGGTTTAGTTGCCTTGCCAATAAAGCAAGACATCTCCAAAGTGAATCCTTCCTGGCAGCATTCCCTTTAAGGATAATAATTAGGAGCCTGCTCTTCAGAGGCAAAATCAGTGAAATTAAAAGAGTAAAGCTTTGGCCAGCCTGCTGTGCAAGAGAGCGCTGCTGTGCTTCCATCTCATGGAAAACAGATTTGGAATAGCTCCTCTTTTGCATAGCTCCTGTTTTAGTAGTCAAGTCTTAAATTAATAATAAAAATTAACAACAATAATAACAAATTAATAATAACAACATAGTCATAGAAGTAAAGCAACTATGTATACAGATAGAATCAATGACATGAAGCCACTATTGTAACAATGGACTGGGTGGGTTTCCCTGGCCCACAACACTGACAGAAGGAAGGAACAATGCTGAGTTGTGACTACCCTCAGTTCACTGCTGCTTCTTCACTCCCCCCCTGGCCTCAGGACAGTTAGTGTTTAGCCCTGATGAGAAAGTCCCTTGGACAATCTTTAATTTTTTTTTTTTTTTTTTTTTTTTTTTTTTTTTTTTAATTTAGGAAAATTCCCCAAATATGTATTTCAGATGCCACCATAACCAACATTTCTTGGCACAGGACCAGAAATGCTAGAAAACTTGTTTAGTTTAATTTGTAAGAGATAAGGAACTTGTTAAACTGGAAGTGAACTTGCTCACACAAAAAAATAGACTAACATGAGCAACGTATTAATATCATTTGCAGAGTCATCTTTTAGAGGGAATTCAAGCATTTAAAAGAAAAAAAAGCTCACAATGGTAATCCTTCAGAACTGGTGCAGCACAAAAGGAAGAATACTTTATCCCTCTGTGCTAGGAAGCCATGTACCCAAGGGGACCTATTTCAGCTAAGCATTAATTGGTGAAAGGCTGGGAGAAACATTTGCAATTGCAGGAACTGTTTGCTGAGAAGATGGTTGATTTACATAGGCACGTTGATTAAGCACTTTGTAAACGACATTAATTAGTTATTTTACTATTTAAATTACCTTTAATTGTTCTTGCATTCAACAGGGTGCATCATCTTATTTGTTTGTACTAGAAAACATCCATCAGTTGAATAGACACAAAGATAAAGAAAGAAAAGCAGGACTTTTCCACTTTCATCTTGTCTTTTCTAACCTGATAGCATAAGAACCCCTTGTCCTCATTTTGTTTCGGAATGCCAAATTTTACTTATCTCAGTATTACTAGGTTGATTATTATTATTATTACTCTTTATGAGATTGATAGAAATTATTCCAGCCTCAATAATCTTTCTGAAGTCTTTAAATATCCTCCCTAAATTTCAGTTTTACTGTTTTACAGATCTCTCTGCAGTTGTCAAATTTCAGTTGTGTGACACTGCACCCACAAATACCAAGGCACTACAGAACATATCAGTAAAACTGGGAAAAGGGAGAGATAGAATGAGCACTCTTCTCCAGTTCAGAAGGGGGAAAAAAAAAAGACAACAACATCCAGTAATTCCACTGCAACACTCACCAGAAGTAATGCCAGGTCTCTGAAATGCCAAGGCTTAATAATTACACTAGGCCTATCACAGTGAGGCTGGATTCACCACGTGTGTTTAGAGGCTCCTGTGCTCCAGTAACAATAGATTTCCAAACACAAAAGTCAGTAAGATTTTTATTGCACTACAATAACAAATATTTAAATGTATCCCAAAACTAGAGGCAAAGAATGACTCTCAAGCTATTTTGCTACTGTATTAAGGTCAGTGTAAGCTCTCTAAAATCAATTATCTTTTTGTCATCATTATTGTTTATGTAAAACTCATCTTTGACACTGTGTCACTTTGAAAGTCACAGTCATGCACACAGCTCAATCAACTGTATTCCAGTCCTTCTCTTGCTTGCCTGAGTTCAGCTTTAAAAGTTCTCTGTCTTCTGGTTCTTCCTTCCTTGGGAGGTGATTATGACCTCCTCACCATCTTTTTACAAATACCATGCTTCACTGTCTTCTTGCCCTGCACCGTATTTTGGCATGATCATATCTTCTAAAACAAACTAAGCTACCATTCTGTGTCACATTTATCAGACAGATTAGAACAACCTAGATGTCATTCAGACAGTGTTTGTTGTGGGTCTTTATCCAATGCCTCCATCTACATATGACCTGAACGAAAGCATGTCTTGTGGATACTTCTTTCACAGGGATTTTAAAACTAATCAAAGCCTCTTAATTGAAATGAATGAAGACAACATGTTCATTCATCCATTTTTTATCAGAAAAATTAACTGAGCACAGAATTAATTTATGGCACTTTGTTTACATTTAACTATAAATGAATATGAAAAATGAGTGACATGTTGGAGAAACATGGAGACTAAAAAAACCTGTATGGGAAAATATAATTGCCTGCCAAGAATCTATTTGTGCAATTTCAGCATCAGATAATAATCTGATTATTTTCAGAACATAGGAAGAGTTCTGAACACATTTCATCCTGTGTTGTTTACGAAATCAGAAATGTTTTTATGCATGTGAATGTGTTCTTTATCATCTTTGTGATTTTCGCAAAGTTTAAAAGTGTCCTAATTTGGAAGAGTTTTCTGATGACTGTGGTTGGATTCAATTTCACCACCCCCACGTGGTTGGAGAGTGAAGATGTTGGGAGTTTTTAACTTCATGGAATATGCGGAAGAACTGACTGTAAAGCAGTGAGAAAATCAGTGGCTGTTCCTTCAGATTCCCATTTAACACCTGCAGACAGGAGAAACAGAAAGAGGCTGAAAGCTTCAAGATCCGAGGGGAAGTTGGCGGGAAAGTTAATTCTCCTCCATCTAGACTCTCTAAATCCCAATCCATTCCCTCGTAATTCTTGTTATTTAGTATAGGATTGAAAAGAACAGTTTTCATGCTGGAAATGCCTCCAGGCACCATCACGAACTGAAACAGTTTCCACCCTCACTCTGCCCTACCCAGTGTTTTACTGCTGGTAACTACTGGAAACATTTTGCCCATTTTTCCAAGGCAACAGTTCATGTTTCCTCATTTTGACAATTCTCAAGGTAGATTTCTATAAGATTCTGGTGGGTATTAGTTGGAATGAGTAACAGTGATGACTGGAGGGGGTGGGGGAAAGTAAAAGAAAGCAAGAAAGAAATCTTGCATGAACACAGTGAAATTGAATTGATTTCAGGGTAAAATCTCCTGTTGCCATAATCTCTTGCTAAGTTACTTTATAATATAGAATCTCTTCCAATTACAGAACTCTGAATTTTGTGCTTTGTTGGTGAAATTGTTTCTAAAAATAAATTGGAGTCTTGTTCTTCATCACCATCCCTGAAAATATTCACACTTTGAGGGTGTAGGGATGTGCTTGGCAGAGTCAGCTACCTGCCAGTGTTCTCAGCAGATTTTAACAGAGAATACTGAACATGGAACAGCAAGCTTGATCTTTTGACTATGAAAAAGAGATTAACAAATTAAAACTTCTGCAGAAGAATTTTGGTTTGTTTTGGTCAGGGAAAGATTTTAAAGCTGAGTTGAGTTTTATCGGCTTTGCAAAAATAAAGTCTATGGTACTTGAATGTAGTTCCTGCCATCTAACTTATGGTGGATTATTCCAAGAGTTACACATCTGCATTGTGGCATTCTCAGCAGTATGAAGTCTAGAGATTGAAGCAGAGGGTTATGAACTCATTTTGAAAATCAGAAAATGGATGAAAGTCTGGTGTTCTTCAGGAACAGATTTAAGTGTGGAAAGCCAAAGGTGTCAAAAAGCCAAACAATGCAAAATGACTTCACTAAAATCCTAATCTCAAATACCACAAGAAAAATGTTTCATGGCAGCTAGTGTATTTGGCAGTAGCCATAAGTTCTGGAAATCTCCATCTGTATGAAAAGAAGACATTTTTTTGTACCCCTCGATCTTCCTACCTTGACACCTGTGAGGACTCAGCTTTCTTCATCACCCTGCAGCTCTCCTGACAAAGAAGAGGGACTGACTTTCTACAAGGGATGTGCTCACTGGTGCTGAGCTGAGGGATGTCTCCCAGCTCTACTGCTAGATGGCTGCTGATTTTAAAACAGTTAATGTTTTGTCTCATGACTCAGTTTCTTTGACTCTGATAAGAAGGTAGTAAGGTTAATTTCCTAAATTGTTAATTTCATGCTTATTTGCTTTGAAATTTTCAGGCAATAAGCACTGTTAGAGTTCAGTGTTATTATTTCTGCACTGAATTCATGAAGGCAGCTATGCTATGCATCATCTTCTCCACTGTTTCACCATCTAGAGCAGGTTTAGAACCTTCTATGTTTCCTGTATAAAAAAACCAAAATTGACCCAGAGTATTATTAGATGGTGCTAACATCAGACAAATCAATTTGGGACAGTAATTTTTCAATTTGAAAAATTACACTTTCTTGCAATTAATTTCAAACATATTTGAAACACTGCTTGAATAGAATTAACTTAATTTTTAATTTTTTGTTTAACTTCTGAAAGATAAGTGTACAATCTGAATTATGCGTTTAAGCACTTTGTGCAACAAAAAGCTAAGCATGTGTTTAAACGTTTTCCTAAATTGCAGCCTCCATTTTTTCCTCAAGATCTGCATGTAAGCTCATACTTTCTACAAGACTGAGATTTTTTTTAATTTCATGTATCTAAAACTTCATTTTAAACTGTGTCCATCTTAACAGATAATATGAATAATTTTTCCTCTCTCTTGCAAAGTGAGTTTGCTGCAGCATCTGCCATAAAGAAAATGAGAAGCTAAAGTCTAAGCTACAGAGTAGCTAATTCCATTTAATATTAATAATTAATCAGAGGTGTCTTGGACAATATGACCAAATAAAAGCTGTACTCAAAGTAATCCTAGTCCTTCTACTTTCAAGACTTTGATAGAGTCTTTGCTCTTCAAGGCTCAAATAAATAAATAAATAAATAAATAAACAAGACCAAGGAATTAATTTGAAATATTAATTAAAATGCAAATTAAATCCAGATTGCATGGGCTTTAAAAACTGTTCTCTGAAGTTTCCATGAATACAAAGCATGTGACAAGCTGCTGTTTTAAATGAGATCTACATAAACATACATTGTTGAAAAACTGCTTGGCTTGAAAATAACCTTACCAACACCATGAACTGCAAATAATGAGGGAAAATCTTCAGCAGCAACAGCTCTCATTACTGACAACGCTGTTTGTGAGGTTTTGCAGCATGGCAGGAGGGTGATGTGACGTGCCCTGGCCACCACCACTCCTGCCCATCTGTGCTGGTGGCCGGCTGCCGGCTGGCCGGGCGAGTGGCCAGCTCTGGCAGGGCACGGCGTGCCAAGGGGGAACAGCCCTGGGAGTGCTGGTGCTGTGGATCCACTGCCAGCCAGGAAGGCAGGACAGCCACCCCTGGCACCACCGCCCTGGCATGTGCAACCAGCCCAGGCACACTCAGGCAGCGCACGCTCCTTCCCTTTTGCTGTAAGTGAAAGCAGGAAATACCCAAATCTTCCCTCCTTCAGCACAAAGATGTTCCATACAAGGTGCTCCCCTCCTGAGCTGGCCAGCCTTGCTCACAGCACATCCTGGCTCCAACAAGTGCCTTTTTCTGTGAAGCCTCTCCTTGATTGAGTGCTGCAGATGAATTGCTGCAAGACAAAGACAGATGAAATAAGGACACCATCTTAAACAGAGGCTAACCCAGGCATCTGGAAACCTTCTCTCTCAACATTGTCTTAATGTAAAACAATGCTGTTGACAGATTACAATTTCTGTTTAATTTGTTTTTAAGTTCATCCCACTCCCAAAATGAAGAAAAGATTGTGTCTATTGGGAAAGGGCTTGTTTTACATCTGGCCAATACATTTTTTTATAGTTTGCCTGGCTACTACTTCTGCCCCTCTTCTAAGCAATACAACCTGGTTAACCAGCACTGGGAGTGGGATGTGGGATGGCCCAGTCCCTGCTGGAATGGGCTACAGCCAAATCACACCACCCAGCCCTTTATGAGGAAGATAAATGATGCTTAGGATACAATGTAAACAAACAATCCAAGTACCTCCCCACAGCTCTGGGAACCAGACTTTCTGGAAGAAGCTTGTACAGCATGAACATTATGAAAGAGTCCATAAGGAAGAGAGGGATTCTGCCTGAAGAGCCCCAGTGAAGCCATAGTAAATTGTGCATAGGGCCACATGCTGAATGACAAAGCTAAGAAGAAACATCAAACATCGAATGTCCTCTGAGGCTCATCCATCCTGCTTGCCAAACAGGCAAGTGCTCAGAGAAATAAAAGTATGTGACTGTGGACAAGAAGAGCCTATCATACTGCAAAAGTTCTAGGAGCTGATTTCAGGCTACAAGTCTCCCTTACTCAGGTATTTCCTAGTCTCTAGATGCAGGACTTGGTGGTGAAAAAATATTAATGTGAGTTTGAGGTGTAGCAGATAATATGTGAAATTTATACTGCTCCACCAGAGAGAGCTTCCAGGAACACGAGCATAACACAATTTAGTTCTCGCATCTGGAAGAGTTGATGTCCCAGCATTTTGTCAGCCATTGGTGTCCTTGGCCATTTATCCATAACTGTAAGCTCTACCAAGATTAATTAATGCTGCTTAAAGATCTGCCTCAGTGGGAAATATCACCTAGATGTGATGCCCTTGTCTTCAATTTCTGAGCAGACTTGGTTAAAACAAAGTCAGGTATCTTGGCACAGAAGCGCCCTTTGTTTTCAGAGCTATCAGACTTTAAAGTATTTTTTCACTTAATTGAAAATAAAATTTCCCCAGAGTGCTGAAGTCTGCTCTTAATGCATGTGCACAGCTCTAATTGATGTTAATTATTTGCATTCACCAGGGGGAGAAGCATATTACTTCAGGTGCCTACTTGGAATTTGCCACTTTAGCCCTTCATGTGACTCCAAGTGATGTACTCAAATGGAAAGATGCAGCTGCCTCGAGAACCAAGTGTCTGGTGCCTGAGGACAATCCAGATTGAGTGTAGGACAGGATGTGCTACACCACAAATAGCACAGCCAGGCTTCCTGCACCACACAAAGTCTGACTCACAGAGCTTGCACAAACAGCAGCACAGAGATCACTGTAAGTTCATTTTCCCTCGGCACATTTGGGCAGGGGAGCCTGTTCATGAGATGATTACATGGTGCCCAGCCAAACAGGCCATGAGCCTCGGTGCCACACTGCCTCAGCACAGCCAGTAAACAAGCACTGCTCAGGCTGAGACCACACCAGAGGTCAGAAACAAAACCCAGATCTCTGGAGATCTAAGCTGAAGCTTTATCTACTCAGCTACACTTAATTTTGTGGCAGGGCTGAAGTCCCCAAGGGGTGTTTCTTACAGAGCATCACTGAAATAATGAAGCAGAACAGATTTATTCCAGCTCAGGAATCTGGTCCATACACTTTTGTGGTAAATAAACTGCAAAACCTGGACATCTTCCATGCTCTTCCCCACACATACAAGTTCATCCAAACTCATCAACCCTGCCAGCATCTTTCTAGATGGTTACCCTTTAACTAGGGCTTTATTGGATAACTGTAACCCAATTTGCTGCAGCTGCATGACCCTGGCTCCTGTTTTGGAACAGAGCAAGCTGGAGGGAGAAGTGCCAAGTGGGAGCCTACCTGCCAGGCAGCCAGTGTAGCTAGAAAGGACCAGTCTGAATGTGCACAATCATGCAGGTGGCAAAGATGGGCTGTTTATTTTTCCTAATGACAAAATTATCACATTGATAATAATCAAACACAGCTGTGTGCAATGGGGGATTAGCAATGGGGGATTATTTAATTAACAAACATTATTTTTCAGGTATGAGCAGAACACAGGCATTGTGCTCACCCATGCAAGCTGTCACTCATGTCCCTGGAAAGCTCCTGTGCAAACTGCCTTCAGCTTCCTTTGTCTGGGCTTGCTCTGGAGTGGAGGTGGTTCCTATTTGCCTTTTTGATTCACATATTCTCTTTCTGCACAATGTTATATTTTTGTTCACAACCAGGAACGTGGATCATATCTAATAGAACAGGTTGCTCTGCAAAGTCCAATGGAAAAGGTTTTGTTCCAATGTGTCCTCAAAGTAGTGCTGGTAATGTTGCCTCCTGCTGTTTTTGACTACAGTGCATCCTCATATCTCACAACTGCCTGATAGAAATCAGTTTTTTTCTTATTAAGTTACCTGTGGCTTTAACATTTAATAGATAGAAACATCTTAGTCCTTGACTACCTTTCTGTAATGCAGCAGCTTCACAGGCATGATCATGATCTTTGTGGCATCCAGCTCTAGGGACGAATCCAGCAGCAGAAGCTGATAGTGGTGGTACAAATGTTCTTCTCTGGGTTTGTTACACAGGGAAGGGGTGGATGCAGCTGCTCAGAGCTGCATCAGCCCGCCTGTGCCATCCATGTACGAGGGAATCTGGTCAGCAGATGTGTAACAGGAGAGATTTTTCTGTTGTATACTGTCCTTCAGAAAGAAGGCAGGTGAGGAAGAACAGCAGTAGACCCTTTATACAACAGTCAGTTCAAAGAGTAGCAGATGTTTTCAATTTACCCCTGCTCAAGGGACATCATCACACTGAACTTTCTTACAATAGACTCATAAATTCCTAACTCTGACAGCTCCCATTTCAAAAAAACCAGGAGAACATTCAAGATTTAGAACTCAGGTTTACTTTTACTTTTTGATGATTTGCTCCAGAGAAATCCTAACCTGAAATTTTCCATCTTGCTAAAAACTTCTCCCACAGTCAAAGATATTTAATTTTTTATTTATATAAAAGAAAGCAATGTTTTTACTCATTATTTTATGGAGTTAAAGTCCAGGTGTGGATTGAAAACTTGTATTTCTTCAAACATTATGGCTGGTTAAATACAAAGTTTTAGATTTCCTTTGCTTCAACTTTAAATTTTAGTCATTCTGTTTTGTTCTGGTTTATTATTATTTTTATCAGCACTAAAATCTATTCCCAGCAAGTCCAGATAGCAATAACCAGCTCTCGAGAGTTTGCAGGATAGCTGGTACCATGAAACCAGTGACAAGGTAGCATTTTAATGGGGCAGTTAATTTAGTGAGGGCAGTTATGTAACTAGGCTGGAATTTCCATAGCTACTTTGGCTAATTTGGGGTTGGTGAAAGACAGAAGCAGATTTAAGAGAAGAAATGAAATGGATGTAGCCATATATCAGCTCATGAAGGGAATGTCCCTCTCAGGGGCTCTGGGGGTGTTTAAAGAGCTGTGTGGGATTGTAGGAAGCCTAGCATGGCCATCGTGGTTGAGATGAATACAGTCACACATCTGAGAATTGGTGGTGCAGAGTCACTGAGCACCTTCATGATGCTGGAACAGTCAATGAGATGAGATGAGTCAGGGGAAGTGTGACTGAAAGGGGGAGGAGAATGTGAATAGATTAACATCCCAACCAAGAATTGCATATTCATCATTGTACCTACTCATTAAAAGGATCAAAGAGCTGCAGGTAAAAGGCTAGAAAATAAAGGATTAAAGCTACTCAGGTGCATGTGACAAGACTGCAATGGAAAACTGCAGAGTGGGATTTTGAGAAGCGTGGATAGGAGCTAAAAAGGTAGGATCAAAGCTGAAAACTATTGTCGTGTAGAGCCAAAGAAAATTGGAAGACAGAGGCTGTGATAAAAAAAAAGAAGAGTGCTGAAGTCCAAAAATAAATTGAATTTGCCCAGAAGACAGAGGACAGATGTGGGATTAAATGGATAGCAGGAGTCAGGAGCAAGCTGTGTGGCTGAAGAAACTGGAAACGGGGTGAAATAGTCCTCAAAATGAACAGAGAACTGCCTTTTTAAAAGGGGCTAAATACAAAGAAGAGGGATGTTATGGATGGAGCCAGTAATAGTGAACACAAGGTATATATGGAGGTAAAAACTTCTAAAAATTTTAATGTAATCAGTGATGTTGGCATAGTAAATACCAAAGTAATAAAACTATTCTCTGCTGCATTTGGAGGAGGAGAAAATGTTGCTGAGGCTGGAGAGAGTTTTCTGTCTCTCTCTCATGCTTTTTCTTTCATATGTGTTTTCCTAAAACATATACAATGAGTAATAAGTCCATTATCAACAATCAAGCTTGAGGCAAAGGAATAAGGAAAAAGAAGGAAAGAAGAGAGATCCAGAACTATGTATTTAACCAATTTTGTTGTGGAAGAAATTCTATAAGAAAAGTTTGGAATTAACACATGCACATATACACGTATATAACTTTCAATTCAAAGCACTGAAAATAGTAAATGCTCCTAGAGATGGATATCATGGATTTTGTTTAAGGCATAATCTATTCCTTTTGAGTTTATGGAGCAAGAAGAGCTGTTGAAATTGAGTGAAAGCTGCAGACAAAGTCTTTAATCAATCTCCAAAGCTGTTTATTGCAAGTATAGTGTAAAGCAATAGAGATTAATGTTGGTTTCTATAAATCACAGCAAAAAGCATCTTCTCTTTCACTGCCAGAGGTGTAAATATCTTCCCTTTTTTCTCAGATTTAGCTGTAGCATGCTGGCTGCAGAGGTTCTTCTGGGGAAAAGAACATAAGCACAGTGTCACGTGCTCCTAAAACAAGTACATTTAAAAATAACTTGTATGTTTATTTACAGAACTGGAAACTGCTGGCAGTTTTAGGCACCTAATTCCTACTGACCACCTTTGAAAATGTCAACCCATCCACAGAAGAGTACTGCCAACTAACTGTAGCCACCACTGGGATGGGAACCAGACACACAACAAACATCAAATTGTCTTTCCAGGGCACACCCCACAGATGCCAGCCAGTGAATCCAACAGAAATATCACCTTTTCCTTTGTGAAAGTAGTGTTTGGGCATTTCTTATTACTACCTTCAATTGTTTAAATTTCTTTTTTATTCTGTTTGTTTGTTTGTTTGTTGGGGGGTTTTAAAGTAATAGGTGAAACAGTAGAGTAAGTGACAAAATAAATTATAAAATATTCCAAGAGTTTATTCAAAAAATATCTCTATCCATGTGGCTTCAAGCCTATTTCATGTTCAATTACGACCTTACACCATAAGAAATGAATTTAGAGCAGAGAGAACAGAAAGCCCTGGGACAGTTCATGTTGCAAAAATAAAGTGTGAAATGGAAAGTTATTGCTATATAAGAGAGTCAAGAGAACAGCTGTACTTCCCTACCACTCCTGCCAGTGCCACTCTCCCATCATTAACTGTTGCTTGGACACTTCTAGCAATACCTCAAAAGAAAACTTCAATAGCTGTCCTTTTATTCCTATCCTGACCTGATTGAGCTGCAATTCATCTTATGCAGCTCCAGAAACCACCTGCCCAGAGAGAGATCTTGCCTTTTTAATGAGGTGGCCAAACCTTTCTGCAATAACTGTGAAGAGAGCTGCTCCCTCCTCCAAGAGAAAAGTCACAGCATTTAAGCAAGGTTATTTCTCTGGAAAACTCTCTGAAGGAATCTTTCCATATAGAGTGACTGTAACAGGGAGCTGAAAGAAATTATTCTCTTGGGGTAGGCGCTGAAATTTTCTGGGGCACTTCAGCATAAATATTGTGACTGCAGAGCAGTGGGCAAAGGATCTTAAGGAAGATGAACGTAGAAGATAAGTTCAATCATCTAAAAAGTAGGGACCAGTGTCAGTAAAAATACTGCATTGTAGCATACACAAGTGAGCCTTCAGAGAAGTGGTGTCTCACCTGAGGTCCCAGCATACCAGCTGCAGCTTTGCAGAAGGCCATGGAAGGTTGAACCAGCACATAAAATGCTGAACCCTTGGCAAAATGTTCAGAAAATGCATTATCATATTGAAACCTGACTCAAAAGATGATTTTAAAAAAATTTACACACTTCCCTTTTGCTGAAAACAAAGTTGTGCATAAGCTGAGTGCATTAAATGTTTTTGTATGTTCATCTCATTTTTTTAACTCAAAGGCAGAATAATGACATAAGATTCAGTCATTGCATTTGGAAAAGGTTCCTACAAATCCCCCACTGATATGTCTGAATCATTTTTTCTGTTATCATTCCTGTTAAAGACAGATGCTTGAATGGAATTTTCCTTTTGGATTCAGCACCAAATGTTGAAAATATTACATGGATTAAAATCCAGTTAAGGAACAACTTAAAGCTGTGGTATAGTGTTTTACTGAGTCCCACACCAAATTGCAAATCAATGTTAAAGCTACTAGAATATCCAAACTGAACTCAGACATTTTTGTATCTGACTTTTGATAAAGTCTTTCAAGGAAAGAATCTTTTTATTCCAGAAGCTTTTAATAATGCTAAAATATTTGCTCAGTTTTAGTTAATTAAACTTAAGGAACATGGAAGGGGATAAAAGTTCATTAAATAGGTACAGGCTGATGGTGAATTGGAATACTAATTGAGATTTTATGTGCAACAAAAGAGGTACAAATGGAAATGCACTGTTATTGTAGTGAGTGCCTCACATAAAAGGCCCCAATGGAGCAGAGAACGCATGAAGAAAATTGGATTGTAAAATCTCTGAGATAAAGATCAGTTCTATGAAACATGATGCCCCATTGCTTGCTTTTCTATTTTGAGAAGATTCTTTTAATAATGCCACCAAATGATGCAGTGACTGCTGTAGGTGCATTTGAAAGGTTCACAGTCAGATTCAGAAATGAGGCAGTTAGATTAAGGGCTTAAGGTACAGAAGGGGATGTGATGGGATCTTCATTCATTTAATGGAACATTTGAATATCCCTGGCTTAAAGAGCATGAAAACCTTAGATTAGAAAGAGTCACATATTCTGACATTGTTCTTTGAACTCTTGAAGTGTGGTGGTTATTTGGCTTGGAAAACCTTTCCCCAGTTGAATTTCTAGCATAATCCTGAAATACATGTGAACTATTCAAGCTTAGAGGAGAAGAAATGGGGATGGGCTGAAATGAATATTCAAAAAGTTTTAGCCTGGAGAACACAGCTGATCCATGTGCTTCTCCCTGGATTTCCCCCTCTAGTAACCAGAACTGGCCATGTGTTGGAGGACATGCCTTCCATCTCCATGACAGTTTCCAAGGTGCTCCTTGGGACAGCATCTGAGTTTTCACCATTAGTGGCAAGAGTACTAACAGACTTTCTTGAAACACCAAAAGAAACTGTGGATATAGCATTTCCCACATCTTTTGGAACCCAGCTTATCTAAAGCACTGACAGACAGTAAAGAAGAATATGGAATGGAAATAGGAAGTGCTAATCTATGCAGAAGGGCTGAATTTCAGGGCATTTTTCTCTGCCTGAAGTAAATGTTCATTGTAGGGCAAATAATCACTTTAAAATGTACTTTATTTTAATTATGTGTTGAGCCAGACCTGCTCATATATTAACCTCCGTATAGAATTCTCCAAATATTGTTATGTGGGCACATCAGATGCAATTTGAGCTGCTCTCAGAGTTCACAACAAGATATTGAATCTGGACTTATGTCCTCTGTGTCCAGACAGCACAGTCTCTATGCATGTAAATTACCATTAAAAAGCCCATTGATCTATTTGAGTTTTTCAGCTGTTTTGAAAGATAATTCTGACTGTACAGAGACATCTCCAGACATCCTAATTCCATCTACATCCCCGTGTCTTCAGTGCTGTCTAGCCAGGAGGAATCATTAGGCACAGAGACTCTAGTGGGATTTCAGATGTTAGGGAAATGTTTATAAAAGTAGGGAGTGCACTGCCCTGGAGTCGATTCCCTAGGGAAGGGCAGGGAGTGCTTGTTATTGAAGGTCTAAGAGGCAGCTGGGAGGAATACTATCAATATACATCCTGAATTTGGGAGAAGGAGGAACTACGTGGTCTTTGATCTGCCTTCCATACATATGTGATGATTGTTGTACAGTCATGGTGATTTCTGTCAAAATAGCTTCAGGTCATCTCACAATACAGAAGAAATTAAATTCAGATGTAAACATGAATCCTGTCAAGCCCAGTTTAAAGTACATGCAGATATGACATTCCAAAAATACAGTAGACCTAAAAATAGTATGCCTGATTATTTAAGGGTCTTTACGGATTATTCTCAGACTTTCAAGAGGAAAGGGGAAAGGAAGAGCTGTGAAGAATTCAACTGGAGTTGAGCCAAGCATTTAAAAATAAAAAGCACTCATTTTGTGGAGTTGGTGCATGTTTCAACCATGCACCAACACAACAGGAATACAGGGAGACTGCCATGATCTCAGATAAGGCAAGGCACGTGAGATCACCTCTGCCACAAGTGAACAGAAAACCAGATCCAGAGTGTGCACTGAGCCAGGAGTTTCTCACTGAAACCAAGATTGCTCCCAGTCTGCAGCCTGTGTTAGTCACAAATGATCGGCTCAAGAGCAATCCAAACAAAATGCAGACATTTCCAGGTCTCAGTAATTTGTTTATCTACAAATAATAAACTCATATGTTTGGCTTTTGCCTTGTCCTCTCCAGTAATTCCAGTTTAACACAGTGCCTTGATCTTTCCATCTCCTCTAGGTAGTGATACTCACTTGAGTGAAATTCATTTACCTGTAATGACAATCTGCACAGAGGAGAAAGGGGAGAAGGAAATTACGTATGAGAACACTCTGGCACCGTTAATTTCCACTACTTGGTAAAAGCTAAATACTACAGACACAGCCTCAATTGAGCTGTGAAGGTTACTTGATTTCTTCATGTTCTGCTGATGATTTACCATCTGTTGTCCTGAGAACAATGTTACAGGGAGTATTCACACTGCTAAAATGCCCCCTGGTAGGACATGTGCTTCTCCAGTGTAGGTCTTTCCCTCCATATCCTCTTCCTCACACCATCTCTATGTTAACATTCTTCCATCTACGTTGATAATCTTGATGTCTTTTTAATCATATTTATTTTCACCTCACTGTCATTCATATAACCTCTGGCTGTGATCTTATCAGCTCCCTGGGGAAAGTATTCCTGTGGCTGCCTGTGGAGGAGATCTCCCCCGTCTCTGAAGAAGACAGTCACTGTTAGAGACAGAACACAGAATTAGGTGGACCACTGCTTTGATCCAGCAGGCAAATCCCTCTTGAAGCAATTGAAGCTGGCTTTGGGCAGTGATTAAATGAGACACCACTAGAGAAAATCCAAAATGTTGCAGGAAGCCTTATTTGATACAGAATGGCTTTTCTTCCGAGTCAGCAATGCCCAAGCAAATTCACATTATTTTCCTGCTTCAAAAGCTATGCAGCTATAAGAAGAACAGAAAGAGTTTCATATCCCTGCCAATACAGACATGCTACTTCACTGTATTGCTGTGTCCCAGATAAGACTTTCAGTGTGTTTGAGGTTTAATGCCCCAAATGTATTGTGCTGCTGCAAAGCATGATGCTCTCTTTGCCGTTACCATCCTTTTTCCCCTCGTTATTTGCTATTTTCTCCAGGTGCTTTTAAATGGAAAGTTTTCATTATCACCCCAAAAGGTAATCATCTGAGGACTGAACAAGACTCACCTATGGCTCTGGAGCAAGAACTGTCTCTCTATTTCCAATCCTCTCACGTAGCACCGATTGCAGAGTCAATACTCCTTTGCATTAGCAGAGAGGTTTGTACAGCTCCATCCTGTCCCTTGCCTGCTGTCACTGTTTCTTCAGGCACTCAGGCTTAGCTCAGCTTCAGACAGATTTCTCTCTGCTCAGCTAGTGTGAAGGAGTTTAGGTGAGATCCCTCAAAGTGTGGCTTTTTTGTAAGGCAAGGCCATGCAAAAACAGCAGAGTCCAAGAAAATGGCAAAATAAATAACTAAAAGCTACAGCTATTAGTTCAAGAGTTTTGACTTATACATAAAGTCTTTTAATTGCTTCAGTTGAGGCATTGAGGATCAAGCTCTTAAAGTGCATAAATGGATACACACTCAAAGCAAGTATAAAAATTTTTTATTTCAGTTGAGGTAGAAAAAAACCCAGAGTTTCAGCAGTCATTTTTAAAGAAACCATAGAGGATGGGAGGGTTGATATGAGTAATTAACACACATTTCACCCAGATTAGTAAAACAATGGAGTGTTTCTCTTCATTTACACATTCTTTGCCCTGAGTTTCTGGGGAAGTTTTGCAAATATCCTTCTGTAGTTCCACCCCGAGACAGGTTCTGCACAGGGAGCTGTCCACGTTACAGATTTTAGAATGTGTGGGGGTTTCCTGAACTGCTGCAGACAGCAGTGCAGCAAAATTCAGTTTGAAAAGGCTCCAGAGGTTTGCAGTTAATTACTGGGTTTCAGGATTTTCAGAGGAGTGCAGCTGCTGAAGAGATCTACGCCAATCTCCCCCCCTCACACCCTTGTCCTTCTTTTGACCATGTGGTGAGACTGTTGAGGATTTCGGCAACAAGTCAAGTAACTAATGAATGCACCAGGCTGCTCCTTTAGAGGACTTTGCATCTGATATGGGAGTTATAGTTATTAACTTCTCTGGCAGCCCATCATTTAATTTACCTGTTACTGACCCCTTTTGTGCATCCAGAGGATAATCCAGTCCACAAGAGCCCCGCTGTAGCTGGTGTGCAGGAGATCATTGTCCTATTCCCAATTTATCTAATGTAATCACTTCACTGCCTTCCTATAAGAGCTTTATCCCATCAAGAAGCTTTGGAATAATGTAGAGACATTAGAGATTAGAATTTATTGATCCTGAAGTTCATAAATTTAATGAAAATCATGATTCTCCAAAGGAACTTAATCTTCATTTGTTCTTTCAGTGGAGTTGTCAAGATTTAGTTTATGATTCATTAACCCATTGCCCACTGCTACTTTTTCCATATTCAGCTTTTCAGGAAAAGGAAAGATACCGTGTGTGCACTTACATGCAGTGCCTTCTCTCAGCTGCTTTTGTTTGAGACACCAACTGATAGCCTCTGGTTTTAGGGTGAGAATAGAATGTGATTTCTCTTACTGACTTCAGTGGAACCTGGCCCAGGACCTTTCACGAGAACATCCGTGCCATTCAACATAGACACACTTCCATTCAAAAATGGTATTAAAGGAAAATACGGGTCTGAAAATTATTTGTTCCATGTTACTTGTAGGCAATAGCCTTTACATATATACGCAGGCAAACCTGAGACACCAAGAAATGATTTCTCCATCTCAACACTATTGCTGTCTATTGTTTTATTTTTACTGCAGAGCACCCTAAAGGCTTCTTGCCCTATAACTGGGGAAGTCTGACTTACAATCTCAAACCAAGAGAGTCAGACCATTGACTGGACTCAGACTTGTCATAATGTCACTCTCTGCAGTGGCTTCCCTGTTGATGTACCAGATTTCTTTTAAAAACACTTTAAAATTTCATTACGGAATAATTTAGGTTGGAAGAGACATTTAAGATCATCAAGTCCAGCTGTTAACCCAGTACTGACCAGTCCATCACTAAGCCGGGTCCCTAAGTGCTCCACCTACACTTTTTAAAAATATCTCTGGGAATAGTGACTTCACTACTTTTTTAGATGGCCTGTTCCAATGCTTAACAACAATTTACATGGAGAATTTTCCCCTAAAATTCAATCTAAACTCCCCTGGCACAGCTTGGGTCCATTTCCTCTAGTCCCATTGCTTGTTATCTGAGAGAAGACACTGACTCCCACTTGGCTATAACCTCCTTTCAGGCAGTTGTAGAGAACTTTCCTGAGCCTCCTTTTCTCCAGGCTGAACCCAGCCCCCTCCCTTAGCTGCTCCTCATATGACTAATCCAGACCCTTCCCCAGCTCCGTTGCCTTTCTTTAGACTTGCTCCAGCACCTCAAGGGCTTTCTTGTAGGGAGAGACACAAAACTTGATAAAAGTTCTGTCTAAAAGCAAGGAATTGGTCTCATTGTTGTTACTTTCTGATATCCTCTGTGTAGAAAGAGAATTTGACTGAGTTTATGGATGAAAGTTCAGCACCTCTAACTGCTGTACTCACCCCTAACCCTGGTATGAAACCTTTCAGCTAAGAGAGGGTTTTCAGCTGAGCAGCTGAACTGGGAAGGGTTAAGTGATACTGCTCAGATACTGCACAGTTAAGCTATAGAGAACTTACAGGGAAATAAAGATATCCATGTTCAAGGCTTCTGTACTCCTAATAACATGTTCCCAAAATAACTCAGTGCATTCCTATTCCACTACACACTTAATTAGAAGACTGCATTTCACAAACCTTTCCTGTTTCAGATGCCTGTTATTTTTTCCACTTCATATAACCTTGTGATGAAGTCCACAGTCTTTTGACACATTGAGAAAAATCCATAATCAAAGGGAGAAAATAATAAAAAATCCAAACCTATACAAGAAATGTGGAGAAGAATTGTAAAATCTCTGGCATTTCTTCCAGAAGAGCTATATTTGACACTGAGATTTTTTAGAAGAAAAAGTCAATCCACATAGGCAAAGTGGCTATGTGACAGCTATTCACATCTGCTCTGAAGCACACAGAAGTCAGTAGAATCCTACACATTGATTTCAAGAAACTTTAATGCCCACCTTTGATCTCCACTTACCCCTTCTCAGCTCACAAGGCTTTTTCCCAGCATTGATGTAAATAATGCAATACGAAGTATGTCTTTGACCTTCTTTTGTCCTGCACTCATTTTGCTGCCCAAGAATACTCCTTCACCTGGTGTCAGGTAAAGCAACTACATTTAGATTCTGCTATCAGGACAATGTGCAGTTTTGGTAGTTTTCTCCATGAGCAGAGCTGAAATATCATGGAATAAGAGCAGCCTGTCTGTTCCCTAGGTAAACTCACCCAGGGAAGCCACGACCAAGCAACAAGAGATGTGACAAATGGCTTATTTCATTATCTCACTACTATTCTCAATTAAGCATCCTCTCACAGGACTGGTCTTTCAGATTAAAATCACAAGCAGAAAATAAGAACACATAAAGATGAAAGTGGCTGAAAATCTTGGGAGGAAAAAAGTGTCTTGAGTTACCAGACAATAGAGAAACTCCTTTCTGTGTAGACTTTGACAGAATTAACAAAGATAAATGCCTCTGGGAGGGCCATTCGCTGTACTAGGTCACTTAAGACTAATAAGAGTACTTTTAGAGTATAGCTTTTACTTCAGAAATTGACCCCAAAAATTCTCCTGTAGAGGAAGGGTACATGGTTGACTGCACTTTTTCTCACTTTCTACCTTTCTCTCTCCCTACATACCCATATGGCAAACAGCCCTTAGCAATTTTTCTCTAAATTTCTGCCTATAGCAAAGTTAGCATTCAGGCATAAAGCCCCAGGCTCTTTACACTCTTAAATGTTTCAGCTTCAGTATTCTTTTCCTAAATTGATATGCCCTAGAAGCAAGCAGTGAAAACAGCCATTTCAGCCACCTCATATGCAGACTGTCCACACACTTCTGCCTGTACCTTTTTTACAAATTGTAATCTCTGCTCAATAAGTGGTGAAACTGAACTGTACAATCTGTGTGCCCTCAGTACCTCCATACCAGGTTCACTAACCATAGTGACCATGCACTTGTTTTTCAGGCTCATGCAGGGACACATGCAGAAATGGTTGGAAAGGTCAACTTTCCAGAGAGCCCAACAGCAGGAGACAGAGGTGGCCAAGGCACTTCTTGATCCTTTTGGCGTTGGGAGGGTCCAAAGAGCATCCCAAAACTTGGGCACTTAGAGCACATTTAATGTTGCTGCCAGTGCTTGGGAAGGGATATTGTATTTAAGGGTGATACAGCCATGAATAAACATCCAACAAAAGACTGATCCATGGCCACAGTCTTGAGAAGAACTATCCAGAAATGTCAGAGGTGTCCTGGTTAATGCTGCACCATGCTGTGTAACTAGATATGTGTTAATAGATAAAGTCACACCAAGAGTGCCCAAGAAGTCCTAGCATTTCAGGGTCTTGACTTGTTTTTTCAGAGAAACAGTATTTCTTTCTTGTCATAAATGGCTTCTTAAGGCAGCTTGATGCACCATTTTTTAGTATATTTTGGAGCTGATGGGTTTTACTATGATGTCTCTTTTATAGGGCGCTTTCAGTGGAAAGCAACTTTATGTGGATTTGCTGGGTAGGGAGTAGAAAATCATGTTGTTGCAAAGAGAGGTTGGCCTTTGCCTGTAGTCTGGAGGAAGGCTGGCAGAGCTGTGTGCTGCTTTTTGTGTTTTATACATCCAGCATCTGAACAACAGCTGCCCTGATTTCTGTGACCATGGCTTTGTGCAAAAAATGGAGATCTAATAAACAAGAGAAGGGCTTTTTGGCTGCAGAACCCGAGCAAGGCTCAAGTAACAAACTCAGCATGGTCTCAAAATTGTAGTGCATTTTGTTGCCTGAGCATAGTTACCTCAGACTGGGAATGTACCTGGCAGTCTATGTCCAGACTTTGAAGCATTTCTTACAATCAAACTCAATAATTTCAGTATTTCATTAACATAATTGTTTTCCTGAGGATATTTCCAAATACCAGGGAATCTCTGGAGAAAGTGTCAGCTCTAAAAGTTGACTAAGTGGACAAGTTGGTCCAAGCCTTGCCAAAAGCTCTGATCCTGGAAGGCTGCATTAATAGCACTGGGAAATTATGTCATCAGCACCTCAGGAGTTCACATCTCCTTACAAAAGCTTTCAAAACCTGTCACAGATCCTGCACTGAATCTTGCATTTCTCACCTGTCAAAAGTCACAAGGGCTGAGCAGCAATATAGTCAAAAGGGAAAAATGAAAATATAACAGTGTTGATCTTAAACAAAGGTGTGCGGTGGAGCAAAGATAACTTATGCTGGGAGAAAATTCAAGTCTTAAAATATGCTCAGCATGCCTAGGACCACTATTTTCCACACCAGCAATAACTGAAAGACTTGGTGGCAGCTTTGTGGGTTCATCTTTTCTAGTAGTGCAGCCAAATGATGTTCATCTATGAGAAACAATTTAGGGATAATATAATCAACCTGCCAGTGTGATTTACTACAGATTCCATTGACCCACAAGTCACTGTAATTCCTCAAGCACAGATAACCTGGTATTATTCCATGGCCGAAAAATCATTTTTATATATATCTTTATATGTATATATATTTGTGTGTGGGTGTATATATATATATATATATAAGAAAGCCCTTTATTTACTGTAACAATGAACTATAGTGATCAGATCAGGCATCTCTGCCTCAGCAGAGGCAGCCCAACTCCACAAAAGTATGATTTAATAAATCATTGCTGCTAGGATTATGAATAAAAACTTATGGGAGTCCTCAAGAAAGTCCTATGACCATTTCAAATGAAGCAAGAATTGTGTGTATGCTATTCTCCTTCCTCCAAGAAAAACTTTTAATTTATAAAAGCGATGTATTGTTCAATATCCATTGTGTTTTCTTCATTAACTCCAAGGTTTGCCTCATTTCATTTTTCCACCAAAGGGGAAGAATATATTGAGCTGTCAGCGATGTTATCTGTGATGAGAGGCTGCGGATTTCATATATTGAATCTAAGCTTTACAAATAGTCAAGTAATAGGAAAAGCTTTGTAATAAAACACAGGTGAAAATGAGCTTGCGAAAATCAAAGGGAAAAGTCTAAAATGTTTATATAATCAGTTATACTCCCCTGAGTTGTTGATCTGTCTCTTCCTTTTGAAAATGTTCTCTTGTATTTTCCAGAGGTGGTGAGCCAGTATCTGAAAATGGCTGCAGAAGAAGAGTATCTCAACTGCTTCACATATATTGTGATCCAGCTCTTATCCATGTGGAAGGAAGGTCAGGTGTGCATATAAATGCACATACTCTCTGATCTGATTTGGTTTTGGAAAACTGAAGTAGGAACTGAGCAACATTGACTGGGTAAGATCACAGAGAGTGGAAGGAAGTTTCCGTGCAATGATGGGCATTGGTAATTTCATTTGGTCCTGAACCATTTGACAGGGGAAAACCTGCAATGAAAAAGAAAGGAGATATGGTTGCAGACAAGCTAGGAGGAAGAAGACGGGGCCCCCTGACAGGCTGGAGGAATCTCAAAAGTCTTGAAAATGTATCATTATGGAGGGACTAGCAAAACCAGTTGAGAAGACAGAGAGGATTTAGATGACCAGAAGGTCTGAAATGAGGTCAAAAAGACATTTGAGTCTTTGGGAATAGCCATTTCAATAAAAAAGGGAAGATGAAATTTATAAAAATTAACAACTTACATGGTAACTGAGGCAGAAATTAGGCAGCAACGGGAGCTGGAGGCAGTGTGGGGGTGAGATTGAGAAGAGGCTCTGTGGAGAATGGCCATTGAGTAAAATATTTCCTGCAGTGAGATGACAAAGAGCCATAAAAACTTTTGAGGACCATGAGTCGAGGCATTGAACACTGTGGGAATGGGAGAAATAACAGACCAGTGCAGTGACCCATCCACAGGTGACTTTGGAGCCTGTGGCACTTCTGCTAACTTCAGGTTATATAACAAATTACCTTGATATATTACATTTTTGACAAGACACTCGTGAACACAGCCTCACTTAAGTAACTGCAGTGTGTTCCTGAGCAAATGCTTTCCAAGTTCCATCCCAACTGTCTTCAACTCTTGGGATAAATGTTGAGGTACATCACAAAAATAGCGCAGACTGAGATAGGAATATTACAGGTCTGCCAAACTGACTAGAGAATCAATATAAAAAATAGATTAAATTTCATGTACTTATATGCCCCGTGTATTTGTTTCACACACAGTCCCCCAGCAGTCTTGTCTTCTCTCTAATTCTTTCTTTCCTTTCTCTTAAATGTAATTTTCTTTGCAGCAGTTCAGCTCTAGATGCTACAGATTTCTGTTTGCTTGTTTGTTTAGTGAATAATCATCCAAAACCTCTAGAGCATATCCTTTTCTAATCTAATGTGAAATGTTAAAAGCTTTTTACCAGCAAATTAGCTCTTTCCAAATTATGTGTACACCAGATCCTACAAGTCAAATAAAATTGAACTGAAGTTTGGTTTCCACTTTGGTAGAGATAACTTAGAAACTGGCCCTGGGGCACACAGTCAACTAACTGGCTGTCTGGCTTAATAGCACAAAGCACATACTGTAATTATGCCCATCATTTCCTCTTAGCCACTCATTGCTGTCACATGAGCACTTCAGAGATGTTTACCTGCTTTTTCAGGGATAAGGTACACTATAAAATTCTACTGGCCAAACAGAACTGCAAGTCACAGTTTATAGAACACTGCTTTTCAGGAATATGCTTCAGGTGTTTGAGAGCTGAACATCATTCAACATGAATGACAATAGCCCAGAACTCTCCTGCCTCCCCAGGCTGCATTTTTCAGCCCCTTCCGAACTTCATTTGGAGTATCCAGCTTATTTGCACAACAGTGTGGTAGAATAAGACCTTGCAAAGAATTGGATGGCTCAGACATTGCCTGACAAAGATTTATCAGCTGCTTTGATTACAAATGACTTTTTATTCCAGAGTCTGGGTTTCTCTGTCTCACAATCACAGCCTTTGTGAGGGAAATGCATCAGGAGAAATTACTGTCCAATCCTTAAAGGTTAAAACCCCACCTCTGCTGAAATCAAGGGCTGTTTGACCCCCTGCAGCCTGTACAAATTAAATGCAGGGAGAAAAGCAATGGGACAGGTGAGAAAAGGGGGTTTCCTCGCTTTGAGGAGCAGTCTGCCTGTTTATCATCATTCACTCCAGACCAGAAGCCTTCCACAATGCAACAAGAAACTAACTCAGAACAAAAATATGTGAGAGAAAGATGAAGAGCAGGACACTGCAGCATTTGTTATTGGTGGTGCCAAGCAGCCCATAAACTCACCTTTCTCAATACCACTACAAGTTCAAGAATTATCTGAATCTCACTGAGCTTCTGGTTCTTGCAGGCTTTGGGTCAAGGCCTTAATGTGTGTTACCACCAGCACGTGTAGTTGTAACACAAGTATTTAATTTATGCAGGTTTTGTAGAACAAGTGAGTGCCACTAATCAGCCAAGGTGATTTCACAAGGACAGCGTAAATCCACATGATGTGCCTTTTCAAAGGACCAGCATGTTATGTCTAAAAAATTCTTAAATTACTTCTAATAGTTGAGTTCCTTCAAACTAGATTGTCAATATATGCCTAAAATGCACTTTTGAGGCTGAAACTATTCAAAAATCATAATAAATATTTTCAGCTGTAAAAAAGTTTTAAAGTGTGACATTTCCAAAATTATAGAGGAGAGTTTCAGAATAGAAGCAGCTCCATTCAGGGTACTCCTGGAGGGATTTTTTTCAAAAAGAATTAATTTATAAGAGGAAAATCAGTTCAGATTAACTAAATTTTAATTGGGGGGGGGAAGTCTCTTTGTTTGCTTGCTTGTTTGTTTGTTTTCTTTTTTTCTCAGTTTCTCCATGAGTTCTACTGTTTGGATCTTAGGAGAAATGCCCTTTTCATAAACAATTTGTTGCCAGAATATATTCCTAATAAAACAATGCAGTTTCATGATATACTTTTAAGACTGCCTGCCTTGTCAGTGATTAATTCAGCCTCTCTGAAGTGGAATGCAAAGCAGAATATCAAGGAAGATAGATAGTAATCAATCAATATTGTAAATCACTACTAAAATCCACAGACAGCACAAATGCAGAGTAGCAGAAGCACCTTTATATGGAATTCATGTCAAAGCAGCACTGCTCTGGCACCCTGGGGTTCAATTATACCTGTGGTGGCTCTATATAGGATCAGTCTCTCATCTCTGCCAGGGTGGAGAGAATGGGAGAGGAGAGGGAGAATGTCACCCAGAATTGCCAAACCTTGGATGAAAAATGTAGGTGTTAGCACTCCTTCTGGAACTTTAAAGAGAGTTTAATTCAAATGAAACAATCCAATAAATAATACCTTGCAGCTGACTTTGAAACGTTCGCACTGGTGCTACTGAATTCTACAGCTGCAAACTTTCATTCCCATCATAAATGACATGCCATAATTATATTTTTTACAGGGTTCTCTATATATGCTGATTTATTTTTTTAATTTCTCTTTCATTAATAACCTTTTTCTTCCTTGGCAAGATAAGGTGATCTGAAAAATGCCCACTGGCTTATTCAGTGACCCTGTTTTTATGGCGTGACAATATCAATAATAAAAACTAATTTCCTCCTCTGATTTCGTCATACATACAAAGCAAAGATTACTTCTGCCTGTGCTTGAAAGCTATTGAGAATGTAAAGGCCATCAAATAACTGGTCTAAAAGACATACATGTTTTTTCATCTTCTCTTTAAAATCTCACTTTTTAATCCATTAGGATTCACAAACAGCAAACTGAGTCACGGGTGGTTTAGGTCCCCCTGTTGTGGTATGTCACTGCTGTAATTGATTGCCAGTTAACTTGTGTTAGCCAGCCAGTTCAGTATGCCACAAACATTCATCTCTGGGAATAAATGTTTGCAGACTGTCTCCTAGCATTTACAAATGCATTATCTAACCAGAGTTAATTCCAGCCATCCTTTAACAAAATTACGTCTAGTATAGAGAAGAGCTTTGTTATCACTTCTCCTTGCACATCTGCTTCTTGGAATGTGTGGATGTGTTATTTGTTACTGACAGTATTGCATTACAGGCTCTCACACTGGGCCTTCCATGGAGCTGACCTTGTCTGTCTTTCCTCCTTGAGTTTTTTGGCTTCCATGACTGCTTTTTTCTCTATGACACCTCCTGAGAGCCCTTCCTGAGCCCACGTGGGGGTCAGCTGTCTGGCACGAGTCTCTCTTTTGGTAATAGGGGTTGTCTGCTCCTCTTCATGGTGTGGGTACACATCAGCACCAGACAGAGGGCTGTGGAATTATGCAATGTACTGTTTCTATATCCCTAAATGTACCCCTCCAAAGAGAGGGTTAAGGAAAGACATGCAGACACAAGAAATGGTTCTTTCCCTAGAAAAATTATGAAGTGTCCAGCTGACATGGTAGGAAGGGCAGGGAGGAAAGACACAAGACATATCCTGTGGTCCTCATCTTTTGCTGTTGAAGGAAGATAGGAAAATGGGAGAGATAAGGGAAATAATAAGGTGATGGCAGGAAACCATCAGGAAAAAGTGAAGGAAGAGCAGGGTAAGTCAGGATGGTAGCCAAGTGCACATTCCAATGGATGTGAGAAGTGGCCCTCGTTTTGCTGCCATCTTCCAAGGCTGCTAAGCACTGAGGGAGGTAGTAACATGTAGTAGTAATATGTGGTAGTAAAAAGGTCATAGGAAGTTGTCTTACATGGACTAAAAAGAGGTTTCACCCACAAGTTCACTGTGAGTATCCTGAAGAAGCTGTGGAGATCTGTGCTTTAAATACAAGACATGTTTACCACTGAGCCTCTGTGTGAAAGGAGAGGATATGAAAAGCAGCACTACAAAAGAAAACATCTTTAGGAATGAGCAAAGGTAATTCAGTGGTTGGGGAGAGGTGTTAAGCCAGGCTTGTACCTGTATAAACATATAGTTTGAACATGTTTACAACCCCTTCAAGCAGATTTTGGATTCTCTTCACTACAATGCCTTCAGACAGCCCCAGGGCTGCTTAGGTAGGGACATCAATGGTCTGTGATGCTGAGGGTCCCACTGACAAATTGCCAGGAGGCTGAGTCACGCTTAATTTGCATATAAATTGCAACCATTTTTATCAAATATAAATGCACACAATCATAATAGAGCATTTGCTTATTCTTCCTTCTCCTTTGAGAGATGAATACAAATTGTTTGTCTTTAATATTAGATAGCTGCACCATCTCAACATTGCAGAAAATGGAGCAGGAGAAGGCGTTTGCAGTGGAACCTAACTTAGGATCTTGGCAAACAAGGTCTGACCAAGCATAGGTTTAGTGGATATTTACATGAACCATTTGATACCTTCAGACAAACCAAAGGTGAATAAAATCAAGCCAAGGGACCTTCCCAGATTAGTTGCACAACTATCAGAACGTTCAGACCAGATGCAAAACTTAACTGTATCTGAGATTTATACTGAACTCAAGCCTGATTACTATGACAGCTGGGGCTCCTGCTGTTCTGGATTGACTGATTCAAGGTATTTTACCCAAGGAAAATTCTGGTAGAGAGGGTGTTGGCTCTGGTAATATCACCAGACTCATAGTCACAGTTTTAGATAATGGGATAAACACATTGCTTAAATTACACTGTCCCAGATTCCTAAAAAACAATGCCCTGAACTTCTCCTGTCCTTCCTGTGCTTGCTGACCAGGGTGTGCAAAGTGTGAGAGCATTACTGCCTAACATTTTTACCACCGTTCAGAACTTATTTTATTCATGATGTGAATACTGTGTCTGCTCTTAGCCAGACAGCATAGTCTGTGGGGTTTAGTCCTCTTTATGTTTGACAGTGACACAGGTTAAGAATATTGCTATTAGCTTCTAATCATGCATACTGATAATAATCCCTTCTTATAAAGTGCTGAGGGCTGTGAAGAGACAGAAGAAACCCAGCCAGAAAGAGGCCAACAGCAAGAAATCACCATTATAAGGCCAGAGGGAAGGATGCTGATGAGTAGCGCTTGGAGCCTGTGCAGAGATGAGGGGAGGAGGCACTACAGCTAGGAGATAAGGAGAAAAATGCTGTATTCATGAGCCTAGGACAGAGAAAGTTTCCATTTGTGCATAAGGAACATGGAATTAGCTGAATGCACATTGGCTCCAACAAAGATTCTCTCTGTGTAGTGGATGAATTTGTATGGCCTTATCTTTGCCTCCTCCCATTGTCATGGACCAGCCAACAGGCAAGTTTTCCTTTTTGCTACTGAGTTTTCTTTCACAATTTGGAAGAATCTCTTTGTCTCTTTCCTCTTACAGCTAACATTTCCTTCTCCCTTGTGAGGAAACCACTATACATGTGCATTCTTTTTCTTCACAGCCAGTACTGGGAAGACACCAAGGGCTAAATTTGGCTGAGCAGTGCTTTCAAACTGCACTGATAGCTTCCCCAGGTTCGTGGAAAGGCTGTCTTTTCTTTTTTTTCCCACTGACAACAATGGAAGAAACTACAGACAAATTGCTACCAGTATTGTATGCAGAGGATGAATCCACGTATGCGGAGCTCTGGAGAGCTCATCATCTGCTGAAGTGCGTTTCCCCACCCTCCTCCAATAAAACAGTGACCAAAAGAAGAAGAAATTTAGGTTCCACAGTCCATGCACAACATCCCCTATTGTCATCTCCAACCCTGGCAACGTGGTGAAATCAAATGTTCATATGGACATACAGCTTGAGGTGTAGATGATGCCAAATTAGACCCCCTCACACAAATTTCTTTACCAGCTTCTAAATACCTAATGATATTCAGGGCATAGAACATGTCTTCATTCTTTTCCAGATTACCATACCAGTTGTCACAGCTGGGGATTTGGTAAAAGGGACATGTGTTTTCTGGATAACATAAAATTTAAAATGTCTCTCGGAGGACTTTCTTTGAACCTGCTTTGTAGCCTTTAGCGCATTTCTTGCTTATTGTGCAGCAATTTATATCAAAACTAGTAGTCAAAGATGGGTTGCTGTGATTTACATGCTTCTGGCAGTGCAACAGGGCTTCAATATATAAATGAGAATAAAGTCAGGTATGTCAAGCATCTGCCTGAGAATCAGTATTGCAAGGGTTTCTAGCTGTGGCTTAGCCTCACTAGGGAGAAATAAATGCCATAGGCAAAAGAACACGAGAAAAAAACACCAGGAAGGGGGAAAGTTTGCTGCTCTCCTCTTTCCAAAATTGTGGGATTTAATATCCTCTGAACACCAAAAAGTTCTGCTTGTTACACATTTACACATGGCATAGTCTTGGCCTTTGGTATCACTGTAAATTGAATGATTAAATGGTACTCTGCACCTCAAGTAATAATGATCAATACATACAGCAATGGCCAGCAGTCTGACTTTTCATCATTCCAGAGCTGCTCCCTAAAAAGTCTAGACATTTATAATTGCAACTTTTTGCTACATAAACAGTAAATTAGTGCTAAGGTTAGGAAAGAAAATGTTATTTACAGCAGAAAGGTCATTGCTTCAAAAGGGGTCTTCTGTCATACATGTGTCTGAAGAAAATTTGTTACATGCAATTTGTACATTACTAAATTATGTCAACAATTGTGGAGTCTATTGAAAAAAAATTAAACCCAGCAGCAAACACATTAATTATACAAAAATGTTTAAATAGAAAATTGAACTGGGAGTATTATCAAAAGGAAAAAAAATATTAATCTTTAACCACAGATAAGCTAAACTGCGTGTGTCAAGAAGTCAAATGTACCCAACAGGCAAAAGAAAATCCCAGAGAAGAATCCTTTTGGGCCTGGCTTTATCTTTTTGCCTGGTCTCTATGCTGAGTCTGGCAGCCCACCCTGAGTTACTTGCTGACACAGGTGAGGAAGAGGATCTTACATGGACCCAAACCATCCCCAGCTGCAGTGGTGTTTGCATCCTCAGGCAGAGCTGCTCAGGCTGATGATGCCTTTTACCCACAGCTGCAAAGCCTCCAGGCAAGGACAAGCCCGAGGCCCCACCAGGTGTGTGGTGTGCCAGGAGCCAGCAGCAAGAGACCTCTGGCAAACCTGCACTCTACCCTGGGGTGACCTCACTGCCACATCTTCTCCCCATCAGACCTTCAGGACCTCATGTCTCAAGGTATTTCCACTCGGAGGTTGTAGGGTCCTCTGCTGTGGCTAACCCCTCTCTTGGCTGGCTTTTCTCAGAGAAGGGAGCCCTTTCATCTCCAGGTGAATGGAGCTGCACTCCCCCTTTCAGTGCTGATGAAACCCCCAGGGCCCCTCCATTTTGCCTTTCCACACTTTGGTACCTCACTGACTCTCTTGTCCCAGGGTTAAGATCATGAGTCCAGTGGAACCAATAAATGCCAGCTGCTGTGGGCAGCACACATGCCCTTTCCCTTCCTGAGGAATAAGAAATGCTACTCTATCTCGTTTGAACTAAACAATATCCCAGCTACTAATCCCATTTCTTAATGACACCACTATAACCTCATATTACTTTATCACTTGGGGATTTGACACTGTAACATTTTATATTATTCTTAGCTAAGTCTAGAAAAAAAATAAGCCTTTCTTATTGTCCATTTGTGAAAAATTTCTTAATCCTTAAGGAATATGAGAACTTCTTTTTCTCCATAGTCTATAGTGCATAAATATTTTAAGTAAGTAGACTGGATGATAGCTGTAAAGTTTCAGGAAAAAAATAGTTCACTCAAATAAAAAATATGGCATAATGGGCATTAACAATAAATAAACTACTTTTCTTTTTTTCAAATAATTTTAGAGAAAAATTTTTATGAATGATAAAACAATACAAATTTGCTGTCCTTATAATTCTTGTTTTCTTTCTGATAGCTGTAAGTTTTGGTTGTCATTCTAAAGTATATAGAATCCGATTTTTTCAAGCAAATATTCTCCAAGTGATATAATATTTCAGATGGAGTTTTTTGATAGCCTTGGGTTTTGACTATTTAAACACATCACTAGTAAATAATTAAACATGAAAAATTGAACTTAGTAAATGCTCTAGTGAGAAGATGGCACATTTTCCCTCAAAGGCATGTAATAAGAAACCCTGTTTGACCAGTTAAGCAAGCAGAAATAAAATCTTCACAGCCTATCTCAAAACTTGCTGCAGTCAATAGAAACAGACCTATTAACATCAGAGGGGTTTAGGTTATCTCCTTACTGAGTGTTTGTGTCATTAGAATGGTCAGGGACAAAGGGAATTAGTGGTTACTGATAGAACAGCAGTTCAGCCGTCCCTTCTGTTATTCCTGCAGGATGCATTGCCTTTGGCTGTATGGGCATTGAGAGGCACAAGGGCTTCTCAAAGACTCAGGATAGGCAATGTTTTATTTCTTTTCTTTTCCTTCCCTCGAAAATGAAGGAGGATACTCTCCTGTGATACAACCAGGCCATGTGTTTTATTGCCTGCTATCTAGGAAAAGCCTCAAATGGCAATTTAGCTCCAGAAATTCAAATGTATAAACTTTCTTTGGATGGAAGAAAAGCTGTTCCTCCACCATGCACAAACTCTGAGAGAGCAGGCTGCAGTCACACCATCTCTGTTTCGTGTCCAAGTGACAGATCCCGACTCCCCCTGTTGCCCCTGGAGAAAGGTGACTTGGGTGTGCTGAGCTGGACAGTGCCAGGCTCCACGAGGGACACAGCAAACACACCTGAAGTCAGAGGGTGTGAGTGTCCACTCACGTACACCCACACACATCACTGAAACTTTGCTTCAGCACCCCACAGAAAGGTTCTCAAAAGCCCTGCACAGTATGAAGGCACTCACTTTTGAGAATAAAACCCAAACATCTTCTAGCTTTGATGCAGTTTCTTAGATAAAATTCTCTCAATTTTCTGCTTCGGCTACTCTACTTTTTGTTGCTTCCTAGTCTGAAATGTCTGCTCTTGACTGTGAGCTGAGTTCCCAGATCTGTGCTCCTCTTCAGCCACAGGTACATGCAGCAGTAGTTTTGTCTTTGCCCTGCTTCTGTTACCACCAAAATCGACAATTTGCTTTGACTTATTGTAGTAAGAGCCTATTGACTTCCCAAGAAAGTCCGTTCCCTTCTACACCTTGTGCTTGACTCAGTGCATTAAGCTGTAAACCTGAACAAAAAAGTGAACTGTGTTTCCCTCAAAAAAGAAAATTGAATGACCTTTTTCAAAAAAGCGGAGGAAAGGTCCCTTAATGGACTTAGACTGCATTAAAGCTGCTATAAAATATCATACAGCTTGTACATATTACTCCTGCCATTTTTTATTGAGTAAACAAAAAAAATCCCAAACAAAAAGCCTCTAAAATGTCTTAAAATCTATTTTAATACCACCTGAGTATTAAAACCATCTATCTGGTTTTCTTCCTTTCTTTTTAATTTATTTTTGCATTACTATGTTAGATGTTAGGAGCAACAGTTCCATACAAGGTGATGGGCACATGGCTTATTGATTTCTCAGTCAGTTATGCCATGACATATCATTGAAGCAAAAATATTACAAATCAGTTCAGTGCCATTGATATTAGCAGCAGCAAAGACTTTAAATTCATGAGTCAGCATTACACCAGCTGAAAGATCACACCTTGGCTATATCAGGTACCACGGCAGGAAAAAGAGCCAGTAAGTGATCAGGTGACAGCTTTTGGGGTCTTTTAAACAGTGACCTGGCAGGGACTGGTGACCAGCTGAACGTTTATGTCTGGAGAGGTCATCATCACTGTGGGGACAACACACACACAAACACTCACCCTCATCCTGAGCACAAAATAAAGTGTCAGCATCCCCTTTTCCTCCAAGCCAGGTTGGTTCAGTGGGTAGGTTTGGGGGGATGATTGCTTGGATTATCTCTCAATGCCCTATTCAACTTTTAATACCAGGTATAAAAATTTTATCTGATATTCTACTTTACTCTTTTGAAATATTAAGCACTGATAAATTATTAAACTAAGTATAAAGTGGTACAAATGTACATAGATTTCATAAAGAAGCCTGTTCAGGCAGGCAGGCTACGTAATGGGCCTGCTTCTGCCACCCAAACAGGTCAGAAACCGGCTCCTTTTTTTTTTTTTTTTTTTAATGCCCATTGGGCAAGGTATTTCCAAGGTAGTTGCATGTAAAACTGTGCATTTTTCTCAAAAGGTTGATATTAAGGGGCCCCAAGAAGCCTACTCAGGCACCCCAAAACAATTTCAGTACATTTTCAGCCAATGTTCAACTAAGCTCTTTTCAACAACTGAGACCTCTCCTACTTGTTGCTACTATAATAATTTGTTGTCCCTTGAGATCTAACTGAAATACATCCCTGATGTATTGTCAGCCTGATATTTTTTGCTTTATGCTCATATAGAAAAATAAATATAAATGAAATACCATAAGTGTTCTTTTGCCCTCATCTTCACTCTCTTCTCCTTCTGACTACACAAGTCAGGTTATGTCCCCACAGCTCATACCCTTAAAAGCTTTGGTCATTCTCTCTTCACTTTCCTGGGATTCCTTTAAAAGGTATTTGGGGAGGGAGCCAAACCACATTACCACAGCACTGTGTCTCTCATGGTGAAGTGCCTCCCACAGTGGGTCCAGTCACCCAGGAAAATGAAATCCCACTTGGAACCCTGGCCACAAGACACAAGGAGGAACATGATGGCTGTGGATTGCAACTCCTAAGCACCATCCTGCAAAGCAAAAGGTTGATGTTTCATGATTTGGCAGACATTGCTTCACTGGTCCCTGACATGCCAAGAACTCCACCATAAAGAGGAGGAAAAATACTATTTTATAGTCATTATAATTGTAAAAATCTGGAAAATACAGAAAAAGTGGCTATTTTGCCAGCTCTTAGTGTGCACCAGGGAGCAAAACTTGCAGCTCACTCAGACATTGTATTATGGACTTCAAAGAGACACTGTGTAAGTCATTTGAGAAAGAGCCTAAATGCCACAGTGGGTATTGTTGGTCCTTGCATAACTCCAGTAGCTTTAGCATTATAGAGAAAAATGTAAAATCTGGCCCTAATTTGTATTTGTATTTGGAACTCGATGAATTACCCTGGATATTAGCTGTATTAAGTTACCATGAAAATATAAGCCTTAACAAAAGTAATTAGCACTCATACCTTGTATAACATTGGCAATGCACTCTGCGGATAAGAGAATAACAGTGGTGTTAAAGTCATGCACGTTGTGCTTTATCAGACTGGTGTATTATAGCCCTTCAGGTTAAAGGGTTCAGAATAATGAAAGAAAATCCAGGTGCAATTTCCTGCTGCTGTTTTGCTGTAATAGCAAATCTTTCCAGGGTTAACTCTTTACTTGCTAGATTCCCTCCGTGTTTGCGGTTTCAAGCTGCCATGAAATCATCTGCAGTACCTATGCAACTTTTCCCTTGTTTCAAGAATTATAGGAAGTGTTAAGTAAGAAAGAAAGTGGGAATACAAACTAAGAAACTGGTAGAATCAATATAGATTTCTTTTCCCATTTTTAAAATGGGGGTTTTTCTTTGGTTTGAAGACCATAGGCAGAAGGATCACTGCATATTCGTGGGGATGTGCTTGCACCTCTATCTTTTGCATAGATTTTCATATCTGCCTTTCCCTTCAAGGAACAGCAAGATGCAGAGATACTGCCCTTCCTCACAACTAAATCATCCCCTTTTGTGTGGCAGGACATTTATTGGAAACATGGTTATAGTGACAAAAAATGTTCATATGCAATTGATTTCTGGGCTAATTAAACCAAGATACAACTGGGCTGTGAAGTGGCTGATGAGAATCACAAGCCAAATCAGAGTTACCTGAGTGCAGCCTTTGGAATTATGACTTACCTTTTCTGCTGTACAACACTTCAAAATCACTT
The DNA here is from genome assembly GCA_013397295.1 of Polioptila caerulea. Classification (NCBI taxonomy): domain Eukaryota; kingdom Metazoa; phylum Chordata; class Aves; order Passeriformes; family Certhiidae; genus Polioptila; species Polioptila caerulea. The sequence continues at coordinate 1,142,732 of VYXF01002425.1, forward strand.
CTTGAGTCAGTACTCATCTTTACTGCTTCAGCTCAGCTGATCTCCCTAAGAGAAAAACAAAAATCCAAGGTTTCTCAAAGCTCAAGGGTTTCCCTGAGGAAGATACCAAATAATAACAACATCAGCCAAAATATTCTAGCACCTTTTACCATCAAAAAATTATTTCATTGATCACCACATAACATATCACATTTTCTGACACATGTAAAATTAAATGAAAGCAAGTTATTTTTAATGTTCTCTCAACGTAAAAATAAACATTTCATGAGTACTCTATATATATACCATATATATATTCATGGGGTTTTTTCCCAGTAAGCATGACAGTTTTAACTATTTACATGAAGGAAGGAATTTTCTTATTCACACATGGGTATCCTGGGAGAATTTTTCCTAGAAATTAATAATGTCAATGTATTAGGATGGAATGGACATTCAATCAGTAAGAAAATCATCAGTTTCCAGAAAATCCTCCGAGAAGTGTTTTACTAAGCACAGAATTCTTGAAAGGGATATAAGCCCACAAACCCACATGCCTCAGGCTTTAATGCAGCCTCCAACTACCAGAGATTAAAGCAGATTTTGTGGGCAATCTCCTCCATAATTAAATACTGTGGGGTTTCTTGCACTCTGTTTACAGGTTGTATCAGCCATTGCTAGAGACAGAATTTATGAACAGGCTGGGATTACAGCCTGCTCAGGCAGTACTAATTTTTTCATTAGAAATTGACACCTTTTGTAAAAGTAGAGGTATGCTTTAATTGAAGTGTGAAATTAATTCTAATATGCTTAAAATAACCATGATGGTTTGATAACTCTCTTCATATTTTTGTGCTGGGTTTGTTTGCCAATGTGCAATACTTGAGGTAATCCAGGTGACTTCTGTAACAGGACAGAAAGTAGACTCAATTCTGTCTCAGTATTAGCATTCAAAATACACCAGTTCTCATATTTATAGGAGTATGGAGAGTGCACCATAGAGGGATGTACATTAGGTCGGAAGTCTCATGTATTTATTTTTTTCTCACTGCATTACATCCTGGGCTGACATCCCTGGATATGCTCTTTTCCATCACCATGACATGCTATGTTAAAATAAAGCATTGTAAGTAAAGCCAGTGTTGCCATAAGGAAATCTTTCATAAAATCATGTCAATGGAAAGTAACACATTCCATTCAGACCAATCTCCCTGATGGAAAAGGGCGCTTTGAATAAGCAGAGATTGTCTAGCTCCATGGATAATTTATCAGTGCCACCAGCTGATCTCAGAAAAGGCTTAAAAATAACAAAAGACAACTAATCCATTTTTTGGGGGGAAAAAAAAGCAAAAAAAAAAAAGATTGAAGATGTGTTTTAAAAGCTCATTGGTGTTTCTCGTATTAAAAAGCTTACCCTGGTGCCTTCCATCGATGGCTTTAGACTATTCATCATATCATTTGCATGAAGAGGCTTACAGCTCTCCCCAGACAGAGAGCGGATTACAAATGTTCCTAAGTCAATAGCCTTCACATTTTAAAGTATTTGCTTATTAAAGGCTACTTTAAAAAGTTAAGAATCAAAACCTTGCTATTCCTATTTGACAAGAAAACCTTGGCAGTTCCCTAATTCTCAGTATAAAAGTGATGCTTTACATTTCTTCAACAGTTTCTCTCCTAGGAACCTCAGGTGTTTTGGATAATCAGCATAACTCCAATATGTATCCCCAGAAACATCCCTCTGCAGAACAGAACTCTTTACCCCACACTCTCTCAAGAAGAGGTCACTAGGCTGGCATCCAAAGGCAATCAATTCAGACCTTGGACTCCTCCTTGTGTGAAGTGGTTTTTGATAGATTGCTGATGGATTTGATAGATTGTTTGGTATGGTTAGGGCTGAAGGACCTTCCATGGGCACACTGGCTGACCTTCACAGCAGTGAAGGATTGTGCCCAATGACTCTCTAAGCTCTTAATCCCATGGATATGGCCCCAAGATGCTGTTCTCTTTGCTCAGATCTCAGAGGAGGAAAAGGCAACGTGATCACACTCTGCACACTCCATAGCGTGTCCTTGCAGCCCACAACTCTCAATCTATGAATAATTCTAAGCAATTTTGGCATGGCAAAAGAGACCTCACAAATAGTCCAATCATTTTATAGGAAAAAAAAATATAGGTCTCAGCACTCAATCTATTACTGTAGTGGAGCTCTAGGGATATAGGACACAAATCCACAACAGACTCTCCTCATTAGCCAGGATGCTCATGGACCAGGCTATTACACTGGGACAGATAAAGTAATTCAAATTCCAACAGAGACAGGGAGAAATATGTAGGACTAATAATACAATAACATTGAAGTGATTGTAGCTTTATCTTAATTCTCACTAAAGGCTGTAGCACAAGGATTATTCTGTATTAAGAAAAATAAAAGTATTTAACAAATATAATAAAAATTCAAGGTGCAAATAGACTGTTGCAGAGTCAGAGGCAACATTTAGTTTTACTGACTTGCAAGCTGTAGCTGTAGCCAGAATTTCACCCTCTTTTTAATAGGGACGAGACAGGCTGGTAGAAAAGTAGAAAAAAATATTGAAAAAACTATTGGGCCCAAGACAAATAGCAAATATAAGATCAAAAGAACCTGGTGGGGTAGAGGAGATGTTGCATCTGTTTTACAGGTGATGATTTTTTCTTTATTGACTCTGGCCTAACTGAGACATGCTGGTTTTGTGGGATTACTAAACTGAATAATAAAAGGAAGAGAAAATGACATTCTAGTAAGAACCCTTTGTGCATGGCATTTACAGTCATAGTTGGATCATATAGATGGCTTAAAAGGACATAGTATTAGTTTTAACAATCCCTTTTTTTCCCAAAATGAACTCACTGGTGGGTTGATTTTTCTGCAGATTCCTTCCTAAATATTAAAATCTACAGAGAGGAAAAAAAAAAAAAAAAAGATTAAATAAAAAAGAAAGTGCCAAATTATGCCTTTCCTATATCTGTGGAAGCTCTAAATGTAGTTTCAAGCTCTCCTACAGACCACTACCCAGAATATTTTTACCAGTACATTGTTTCACTTGCAGGGAACATGCCTTTCTACTGCAAGAGTAAATCAATACCATTTTATAAATTGTATCAGTGTAAAAGTTCTTAGTAGCTGGGTAGTATATTGCCCTTTCAGGACAGATATAAGATCTATTACTACAGGTACCTTAATACAGATATACATGACTCTACTCTTATCGTGCAATGCCATATTTATACTAGAATTTTGAAAGCAACTTCATATTTTGTGCTATAAAAAGATGATCTAATATTATTTAATACTTGTGCTTCAGATCTCTCCCTCTTTTCTCCCACTCAGAGGGAAGAAGAGTTTAATATTCTTCTACCCACTGCATGTCTTACTTGTCTAAATATATTTGTTTTTAAGTTCAAAGTCTTTTACTTAAAGTGAGCATGTGTGTATCTACATATGCTTTGTGCTGAGCAGCTTGGGCACAGTGATAACTGCTTGGGAAAAGCTGGTGAAGGGATGTACTGGCCTCCATCCCATTTAAATTTTTTAGAGCTGTTGAAGTAAACTCAAAATGCACCCTGGGTGAATCACTGGTCATGGGTTCAAAGCAAAATTTACTGAGTGGAACATCAATGTCTAATAAACACTCAAAGAAACAGTAGATAACTCTAATGGAAACTGGTGTACTATTTGGATCTTATTTAATCAGGGCTGTTTAGCAATATTATGATAATAGAAAAATTAATGCTAGGAAAAACCTTAACCATAGACTAGCTGTATCTGGGCAGATACAAGTGCAAAGAGATGTGGATATAGATGTAGTTTAGATGTAGATGGGGGGCACTTCTCTAAGTATTGGAAGCCCAAATGCTGGGATAAAGTTCTGAGTCTCAGAGTCTCCATCTGTGGCACAGGGAACCATCCCACTGAAGTCCAGTAGGGCAGTCTCCAATTGTTAGTCAAGTCAATTCAAGCTACTTCAAGAAATGTCAGCTAAAACACATTTGCTGCTGTTCTACCTTAAATTCCTAATGCTGGCATAGGTGACTTATAGCACTTGCAAGCTGAGGATATGAAAGGGGGAATGAGACTCTTGACTGGCTCAATGACAAAGTTTGTCTGCTTTGGGGGATTGTTAATTATTATCCTCTTAACTGAATTACCCTCATGTGGAGCTTATCACTCCAGGTAAGTAGATAGGCTATTCAGAGAAAAAACTGCATCTCACCTTGACCTTCATTTAGCAGTTTCTTCTTTAAAATGTAGCCCTGATGTGTATGGTATTTATCCTATTCAGTAGTTGATTGCACACCACCTAATCTCTTGATGTTGGTCTAATCCATCCATGCCATGGATTTTTGTTACTGTTGCCAATACTGGACTGTCCTTATTTCACAGTCACTCTCACTACATCTTCTCAGAAAGGCATATCAATCAAGCAACAATTCTGATTTGCTGCATCCCAGGGTAACAAGAAATGCTTTGTTCTGACTGTATATTTTTAAGCTATTTTGAGCCCTTCCACAATTTAAGTCAGAGGAGCACTAACTGAGATGGTTCTCTGGGTCATGGAGGAGCAGCATGAGCTGTTCACAGCATTAGGATGGGCTTTCAATGGTCACAGGCAACTTCTACCTACCCTGAATATTTCTCTCAGGACTTTTCCCAGCCACCCAGGCTCTGTTCCCCACAGGGGTGGAGAGGAGGTTGGCCAGACCAGAGTGCAGGATTCACCCTAAAGCCCCAACAGGCCTGAAGAAACCACCTTAGCACACAGGGACTGTCCACCAGAGAGAGGGGCTGTGTTGTCCTCACTTGTTCTCAGACAGTTCCCAGCTGGTCCTTAGTTCATTTTTATGCTTCCAAATTTGTCCTAAAATTTTCCCTGTAACTCAGAAAGGCCCCATGGAACACACTGGTGAAGCACTGCAGTCCCTGTGCTGATTTACCCATCCTGGTTTGCCATCCAAACCATAGGTCAGTTTTGAGGGGCTGGGAGGGCAGGAGGGGTGGGAAGAGGGCAGAGGAGGGTATGCTTGGGGAAGTTTTCTTATCTCGGGCAGGATTCTTCTATGTCTGACAGGGGCACCAAGTTAGAGATTTAGGCCTGATCCAGGAGCTCTTCTACAAAGTCTCACTTTATTAATAAAGGAAACAAAGGTGTAAACTCTACTAGAAAAATTACACTCATCAAAACATTCATAAAGCCATGCATATTTGCACACAAATCTAAAGACTTTATAAAATTACAGCCTAAACCATTTTCCAAAGAAGTTCTCTTTAATTGGCACAAGGTGTTGAATTATGCAGAACAGATCTCAACAGAGATTTTTTTTTTAATATAAAGTTAATTACTTTATCTTGGTGTGCATGAGGAAGCACAATACTTTTTGCAGTGACTCTTTGTATTAGAGACAGCTAGTATCCATGTTAGTCTGTTCATGTAATAAAAATCAAATTGCATCAATTCCTTAACAAAGCACAGCTGAGGTTTCTCTTAATAGAATCCTTATTAGAGAATCAGATACAGCTATCTCCAAATAAAGGATTTTTTAAAGGTACTGGGATTTCTCTGTAGTTTATTAGTTAAAGCAACACTGGAATTAGCTGCTGGGAGATGTCAGCTTGGAATAAGGACTGCTGGATGGAAGCAGAGGCAATTAGGATATCCTCTGCTGTTGACATGATTCAATGGAAATTTTTTATTTTATGAAGAGAAGAGGGGGGCAGAAGTGCTGCCAGTTGACATTTTGACTCCTCCATTTCTATCTGCAGAGAACTCCTCCCTCATATGCATTTCACTCCCAGGCAAGACCAGGGTTGCAAACCAAAGCCCATTCAACCCTGCAACAATTCCTGAAGCCCCAGCATAGGAAACATAGGGAAACTTGGAACTCTGGGAGGTCTTCTGTGATAGTATTTGGCTTAATTTCCTTCCTGTGCCCCAAAATCCAAACAATTTAACAGGCCAAATCTGGGCCTGAGAATCTATAAGCAAGCAAGTGAATGTTGCACTCCTTTGTTTTTGTGGAGAACAGTTCTCACAGGCTCATCCCTGGCCTGTAATTGTGTTCAATTTGAGCCCTGAAGCCCTGAGCCCTTGTTGTTTGCTCCCAGGCAGTGTAAGTGCCTTATCTTAGCAGAGCACACCCCATTGCCATGGGACTCCTCTGGAGAACAATTAGCAGTGACAGTGATGGCACCAGGGTGCTGGCAGTGGGGCCACACTCCGGCTGTGGAGGAACAGACCCTGCGGACATCTCAGAGCTGCTCTCCACAGCTCCCCAAGCCATGGCTGGGGATGCTGCTGGCAGGAGGTTGGCAGGGTGTTTAGAGGCAGCTGTCAGGGCTGCCCAACCAGCAGCCACTGCAAATCCTTCCTGGCGACTCCAGTCCTTCAGAGATGAAGGTTTTGGCAATTCCAGTTTGTGACATTTTAAGTTACTGGTGCCAGACCCCTTGGTCACCATTGCTTATGGTATTCTTGGCCACTGCCTTTAATTTTTTAGTCCATAATGGCCATGCAGAGTTCAGTGTACACTCCAAGCTTGTGTCCAACCTGATGCTGACAATAAAATGCCAGGCAGCACCATGGCACCCAGGCTTATCCTTCTTCCTGCACCATCCTCTTGCTCCAGCACTCCAGAGCTGCTGAAGTGGGGAAAGCAAAATTCCTTCTAAAACATTTTGCCTCTTCAGAGTTATATTTTCTCTTCTGGCATGCTACTATATAAAAGGTTTCACAGACCAGGATTTCAAAATGACACTAGTTTTCCCCTTTCCTCTCTGGCTGTAGTGCTTTAGAAGTGCATGGACAACACCTGCAATGCAGAGGAGGTTCAAGATTCAACAAGAAAACTCTGTGAGAGTTTCAGGATTTGGAGAAGGAAGAGACAGCCAAAGGAAAGGAGTAGGAGCAAAGGCACCACTTGCCAAAGCTGAGGGTGTTTTGAAACTGCTGTGGAGCTGGATCAGGGGGAGAAATGGCAGAAAGTTATGCATTCCCATCTTCCTCTTCTCTTTGTCTTCATTCTCCAGATAGACAAAAAGACTGTTTCTTTGCCTGGGGAGCTACCAAAATTCAGGCAGAAGCAGCTACTGGTACCTGAGTGTCACAGCATCAGAGATGTGCCAAGGTTGATGCTGAACCCTCATCAACTGCCAAACTCCAAAAAAAGCAGGCAAGATGCAGTTCAGCAGCACTTTCTCTATTCATTCCCTCTGACAGGAGGTGTCTAACTCAGCTGTCACCTTCATGGCCTGCTACAATCAGCAGCACATATGGGACCTTCCACAGAGACGTGGTGTCTCGTGCAGGCTGAGTCACACTCCAAAGGATCCTAATTTCTGAAACTGTTCGGGATACTACTGTCTGGGAGTGTAGCAGAAGCCTCCAACAACTCTGTCCCTATCTCAAAAAAAAAAAATCTGAACAAAAAAATCTGTAGCAGTGGATGCAAAGATACACATTTAACCACTTAACCATAAATCATCTGCTTAAATATGTGCCCTAATGAGCTGCACGTGCTGTTTTTTAAGTAAAAAGTTACCTGTAACAATTTTAACAAACACTAGCTGTTAAATATGAGCATTATTAAGCATGCTTTAAAATGCCTAGAAGACAGCAGCAACATGACTTTTGGACAGTTCCAGCTCCAACCCCTTCTCGGTTCGCACTGCTGGGACAAGGGCATCTGGTCCTGCCCTCTGCACTTTTGTCTCCCACCTACCTCAGGCAAGTGCCAGGAAAAAGTGCAAAGTGCTTGTCTCCAGCTTGCAGAGGCATTTGAAGACAAGAGACAAGTTTAAGTGGTGTTTGGCATCCCGTGGGGTGAACTTTTCCTGGCAGCCAAGGCAATGATATTGAGCACTATCATTCTCTGCTGTACACATCTTTGCCTGACCTTATCCTGGGCGCATCCCCTTTGACTTACTTCTTTAAAGAGCCTAATAGATTTTCTTTAGCTTGAGGCAGAGCAAACCTCTGCTGGATTGAAATAATGTAGAAGTATTAGAAAAGATTGGTGCTGGGAATTTTTTTCCCCTCTTCCCCTTGCAGCACGATAGGAAGAAAATATATGACCTAAATCTGCCAAGCACCTTCAACGAGAAGGGAGAAACAGATGTGGAAAAACATAGAAGGCCACCCAGCTCCCTTTAATTATAACGAGAATGCCACCATTGCTAAATGAATAGAAAATGAACGGAATAAGTATTAAATGATTATGGTTTCCCTCGCATATTTCTTTTCATCTATTCAGCAGCGGATAGTTTTACACCACCAATAAATCTTCTCAGATGTAAACAAGTCTGCAGCGCCCAAGCCGCGCTCTCCGGCACCGCCGGCAGCAGCCGGGCCGGGGACCGCAGCCCCGCGGGGCTCGAATCCGGCCCGCCCGCGGCGTCTGCCCGGGATTTACAGCGCTAAGACGCGCTTGCATGCGGGGTTTAGCACTCCCAGTCCCTCGCTGTGTCTTGGTCTGAGCCCTGCGCGGGAGGAAAACTTGCTTTGGAATCGGGAAGGTTTGTGGCATTTGAGGGATATGCGCTCCCTGCGGGAGCCCGCGTTCGCCGTTCTGCCCCCAGCGTGAGCGGCCTGCNCGCGGCGTCTGCCCGGGATTTACAGCGCTAAGACGCGCTTGCATGCGGGGTTTAGCACTCCCAGTCCCTCGCTGTGTCTTGGTCTGAGCCCTGCGCGGGAGGAAAACTTGCTTTGGAATCGGGAAGGTTGGTGGCATTTGAGGGAAATGCGCTCCCTGCGGGAGCCGCGTTCGCCGCGGGGCCGTTCTGCCCCTGCGTGAGCGGCCTGCGGAAGCAGCCGGAACTCTGCGGGGAGAGGGAAGGTTTGCAAACGCCCAATATTTGAGAATAAGAAAAAAAAAAATCTATATTTTCTTCAGAAACATGAATCTATTCCCGAGGCTGGATGTAGCCTGCCGCATTGCTTTCCACTGGTCCACCTGCTCCCTGCACTAGAGACACGTTCCAGCCTCCAGCCCTTACTGGCTCTATAGGGTGGACAAAAAAATATAGTTACACTCTTAAATTCTTGAATTTTCCAATTTAGTCCTTGATATGCTGACCAAATGGCTTTCCATTTCCAGAGATCCAGCACTGGCCTGCTTACCTATTGAAATGTAATAAGAACATAAGACAGGGATCATACCCTTTAACTTCACTACAATGAGTTAGAAGCTGAGTTCTCACAGTCAGCTACACAGCCTCAGGTACCCTGTGCAGTGTGGGGACTGTTCCAGCTGCAAAATCTACAGCCCAGTAAGAGTACAGAGCTGCACTGCTCTGCACCACCAGGGCTCTGTCTCACTCTGTTGCCCATCAGAGATGCTCCCCAGTTTGGTTTGACCCCTCCTGGAGAAGGACAGCCTCATTGCAGAGCTGTTGGCTGCCAGTGAGCCCCTTTACTTTGCTGAAGTGCAAACACAAACTTTGACATACTTGCCTCAGAGTCAGGGTGGTCTGAGCCTGTTTTTTTGCTAGAACAAGAGAAAAGAAAATATACAAATTGTTCTTTTCTTTACCAGACTGCTTCCCAGGCAGGTTTTGAGCAGAGTTAATTTGAGGCATCCCCACAGGCCTCCCTGGTGACAATTATGCAACAGACCCCTCTCATGTGGGGCATTTCACACCACTCAAACATGCATCTGGGAAGAAATGTGTTTATATTGTATTTATATCCTTCTTTGCATCCCTGAGCTGCTGAGTGCTGCATGCCCCTCTCCAGCTGCCCACAGTCTCCAGCCCTTCCCTCCTGCCCCTTCTGTTGAGCACCTAGTGTGGCTTTTCTCCTCTGCCCTGTCTCCTTGTCAAGTCACTCTCCTGCAGAGCAGCTGCTGTTAGAGCAGATGTAAAATGGTTCAGCAACACTCGCTAATATTAGCATTGACACCAGCACAGAGAGGAAATAAATTCTTTTCTGGGGGAGAAGCACAAATTACTTAATGCAGCAGATCAGAGCAGCATCTGTAACAATGCTGGAAGAGAGCAGGTTTTATATCTCCTTGAATATAACACACAAAAAAAAGCAGAGTCACCTGCCCACCAGCAGCCACAGTACAGCCTGTCCCAGCAGCCATGTACAACCTGTGGTGATTCTTCCCCAGCCTTGCAAGACCATGGTCATTAATCTAGAGTCTATTTATTTAGATAATCTATCTATCTAGCCCATAAAATACTGCTCACAGTGGCCTTTTCCATGACAATTACAGCTGGCAGTAGCAGCACTGGGGAGGTGGCTGAGGCATGTTGAGGTGGAGGGGTTTCTTGCTGGTGTTTAATCAGGCACAGGTCATAGGTCATGAAGTGGGTGACAAGCAGTGCCCAGGCATGATCAGTCCCCTCGATTCATACTTTGGCACAAGCCATGCAACAGTCTGGCTGGCCACTGGGAGGAGCAGAGGGGTTTACAGTGGATAGAGAACCTAGATGGAGAGTGGAGAGTGATTGAAGAGGTTTCAGCCTCCTCCTCAGTCAAGGAGGAGGAGCTTCTCATGGCTATGTGCATTGCTCAGCAGTCAAATCCCGCCTGTGCTCTGCACTATGAGTCCTTCAGCTCCAAAACCTGCTTTGCCAATGGTACTGGTTCCAGCCTAGACAAAAAAAATGTGATGCAGGGATGGAGCTGTTGCACAGAGTGCAAGGACTCTGAAACACTTCTGCCTGCAGGAGTGTCCCATCCTCTACTGCTCCAGCACGGCTCCTACCCAGAGAAATGGATTTATTTTGCCCTGAGAGACTTCTCCAAGGCAAGAGTTTGGCCAATTATTTAAGGTGGCCTTGAGCTGGAGAGGAATCACACCTCATTCCCATGTTACACGCCAGGTTTTCTGTGTGTACCAGTCCTAGTAAGAGATTTTCCCCTGTGTCTGAAATCTCAGGTACAAGGGGGATTCAGCAGGGATGGGATGACCTAGTATGCAAATGATTACATTCCTGACCTGGAAACTCATCTTGTTTCTCCTTTGTTTTGTATTTGGGATGAAATCAATGAAAGCATTTCAGCAAAGTCAGTACCAGCTGCCCTGGTGGGAAATACCTTCAAAGGCTTTCTTTTGCTGGTGCTGCAAGGCTGAACACAGCTCAGGAAATAAGGAAACACATCAAATTTGGGAACTGCATCCACTGGCACCACCAGTAATTGGCCCATTGTCCCTTCAAGGAGTTGTAATGGAAATCTTGGCCAGTGATGGGAGTGTTGATGTGTTAATTACCAGAGCACACATCCACCTCGACTGTTGGCCAGCTCTGTGGACAATTTCTGCTCAGGTTATAGATTGGTGCATCATGTGCAACACAGAGTAGCATATCCAGGCAGAAAGAAAATAATGAATTCAACACAAAGGATCAAAAACTAAACTGTTTAGATAACCTTAGGCTTTTTCTACTAAGAAAATCAATATGGTTAGAAGCTGGGAAACTACCCACATTGCCAGCAGAGTGAGGCTGCAGAGACACAGAGAAACCAATATGAATGAGCAAAACAATTTTGTTTCTTTTTTTGTTGTTGTTGTTTACATTACCTTTTTAAAACAATTCCAAGTGTTTCACTGTAGTTTACACCTATCTCTTAAAGTACCTTTGCCTGTAAAGTTCAATATTATTTGTATGGTTCTCAAGTCCCCTGTATCTGAAATGCTACAGCCCTATGAGTTCCCTTCTCTTTTGATGATATCTGTTATTAGAGCACTGAAAATCTGGCATTGAAAAGACTGTGTCAACTTGCAGTTTCCCAGCGTAGGTAGTTTATTCTCTGTATTCCATTCACACATTTCATGTCCTCACCCGGCAGCCAACATGGGTGCTAATTAGCAGTTACACTCCTCCTGGCAGGTTGTGTGGGCACCCTTCAAGTAGCACTTGACATGAATTTAATTCGCATCATGGATTAACTGCTTTGTTATTTGCATTGCAAAAACACCATCAGGTCCCAGGTAGGGCTGGGACCCCAGGCCACAGAAGAGGGAGAAGGACTCCCAGCTGTGTGGAAAATGTAATTAGGTGTGAGGGCATTAATAGGACCCAAATGACCCTAACCAGCCTCACCTGGGACACACATCCACACCCTTCCTCTGGGTCTGAGGCTTCCATTTAAGCAAAGGCCAGGGGGTTCAACCCTTCCCCAAACTGTGCATGTATCTGTTCTCAGCCCTGCTGCAGAAGCTCTTTTCAGGCTTGGCCCAGGGCTGTGCTTGTTTCCAGCCCTGTCTCATGGATGGTGCTTACACCAAGGCTGCAGCCTTGTCTCTGTGTTCTTTTGCTCCTGTGTACATTCTTTGCATGGATTCTGGATGTGATATGTTGCCTTTTTTTATCTGGGACTGTTGATAGACTCTGTTACTTCCAGTGTTGTGGTCTTCCTCAGCTCACAGCTTCCCTTCTGTTGCCTTCTGTTCTTGCTGCTCCCTGATAACAAGACCAGAGAAGTGGGGAGGAAGGAGTGACTACAACAGCTTAGGGAACACTGGAAGAGCTGCCACTAAAGAGTGAGTAGACAAGGAAGAAAACCTACCCTCGTGTGCCACAGTGAGGAAGAGAAGTATTTGGTAGCTTTCATCCCACTGGATGGACAGAAAGAAACTGTGGGACTATCTGCATCTTCCTTATCCCTCAGGTAAGAATTCAAGGAGGAGAAAGGGTGTCCACACAACCTCTTACTCCAGCAGTCAGTGGATGCAGTCAGGCCAGATATCCAAGGACAGCAGTGGGTTGTGCTTGCTGTGGATCAATCTTTGATCCTTGTCTAAAGATGCAGGGGAATCCCAGGTAGGAGCTCTGAAACACCTGGCCTGGGCACCCATCTCTGGGTGTACCCAGAGCCACATCTGGAGAGGGAATGCTAACAGTGGTTTAGCTGATTTCATACCTCATTCTGCCCAGCCTGAGAGACTAAGGAGGTGCTGGTGTTTCCTGGTTTCCTTAGTCATTCCCACCTGATATAAGGCCACACTCTGTTCCCCTTAGCAGTATAGGTATGCCCTTAGGTTTAAGATGACATACAGAAAGAATTCTGATAAATGGAGGAGGAAAATCACCAGAGTAAAGAGCTCTTTTTAAGCAAATAAAAAAAAGTACAGTAATCTTTGGAAGAAGTTTGTTTCCTGTATGTTTTAAGAGTTTTAAAGCTTATGCTGCAGAAGGGAGGTGCCATTTGCTGCAAACTTTATTTTTTTCTTACCATGAGAAGAGAATAAAGACAGAAGTACTCAGAAAAATAATATCTACAGACACTGAAGAGTCAGGAAACAGTGAGATCTCCTCCCTTGCCATACTTCGTATCCCAAATGGCTACCAATGCTTGTCAGCCTTGCAGAGTATCAGGGAGTGTGGCAGACTGTGTGTTTCAGGCATAAGGAACACCAGCTGGGCTGCCCCATAAGGCAGTGCCTCTCTTAGTGCTGCTGAGCCATCTACATCCCCAGCACCAGTAGCTGATTGATGAAAGCCAAGCTGGAGCCCCCCAACAAAGCTCAGAGAGAGGAGTTCAAATCCCTTGTGGGGGTTTTTTAAGCTTATCTTGCTGTGCTGCCAGCCTGGAGTCTGCGTGGAGCTGCTTCAGCCCAGGTGGAATCCTGTGTGGAACAGCTCTGCATGCTGTGGGGAGGAAAACTTCAGGAGATTTTTACTGAGCAAGAAACCTTAGATTTCCCCATAGGGACCAGGGATGTGCACACTGAGGGTGATGATATAATCTATAAAACTCTCATGCAAAGAGGTGTTTCTCGGTAAAGAATGAAGCGATGCCAAACAGTGGGAGATTAATCATTCCTCCTCCCCTTTCCTCCCCCTTACCTCGTGGATCATTAGGTCTCAGGAAGGTTTTAATTCTGCATGCACATGGAAAAATTGACAAGAGTTTCACCTGACTGGTGACTAGGTCGTGTTGAGATCTGTATCACAATCAACACTCATTAGTCCAAAACAGCAAAGAAACAATGCATCCTACTGGGAGAGGAGAGTATTTATCAAGTTAGGATGCTTTTATGGGGGATTGTCTTGACAACTGTACATACAGCCCTTCCTTCCTTCCTTCCTTCCTTCCTTCCTTCCTTCCTTCCTTCCTTCCTTCCTTCCTTCCTTC